>OY726531.1:3013255-3613255 GCA_963383655.1 Bathymodiolus septemdierum
AACTTAAACTTAGACATATACTTTATTACATACTACATATACTTTTATTACATACTACATATACTTTATTACATACTACATATACTTTATTACATACTACATATACTTATTACATTACTACATATACTTTATTACAACTACATATACTTTATTACATACTACATATACTTTATTACATACTACATATACTTTATTACATACTACATATACTTTAATACATACTACATATACTTTATTACATACTAACATATACTTTATTACATACTACATATACTTTATTACATACTACATATACTTTATTACATACTACATATACTTATTACATACTACATATACTTTATTACATACTACATATACTTATTACATACTACATATACTTTATTACATACTACATATACTTTTATTACATACTACATATACTTTATTACATACTACATATACTTTATTACATACTACATATACTTTATTACACACTACATATACTTTATTACACTACTACATATACTTTATTACATACTACATATACTTTATTACATACTACATATACTTTATTACATACTACATATACTTTATTACATACTACATATACTTTATTACATACTACATATACTTTATTACACACTACATATAACTTTATTACACACTACATATACTTTATTACACTACTACATATACTTTATTACATACTACATATACTTTATTACATACTACATATACTTATTACATACTACATGTACTTTATTACACACTACATACTTATTACACACTACATGTACTTTATTACACACTACATGTACTTTATTACATACTACATGTACTTTATTACATACTACATGTACTTTATTACATACTACATGTACTTTTATTACATACTACATATACTTTATTACATACTACATATACTTTATTACATACTACATATACTTTATTACATACTACATATACTTTATTACATACTACATATACTTTATTACATACTACATATACTTTATTACATACTACATATACTTTATTACATACTACATATACTTTATTACATACTACATATACTTTATTACATACTACATATACTTTATTACATACTACATATACTTTATTACATACTACATATACTTTATTACATACTACATATACTTTATTACATACTACATATACTTTATTACATACTACATATACTTTATACATACTACATATACTTTATTACATACTACATATACTTTATTACATACTACATATACTTTATTACATACTACATATACTTATTACATACTACATATACTTTATTACATACTACATATACTTATTACATACTACATATACTTTATTACACACTACATATACTTTATTACATACTACATATACTTTATTACACACTACATATACTTTATTACATACTACATATACTTTTATTACACAACTACATACTTTATTACATACTACATATACTTTATTACATACTACATATACTTTATTACATACTACATATACTTTATTACATACTACATATACTTTATTACATACTACATATACTTTATTACATACTACATATACTTTATTACATACTACATATACTTTATTACATACTACATATACTTTATTACATACTACATGTACTTTATTACATACTACATATACTTTATTACATACTACATATACTTTATTACATACTACATATACTTTATTACATACTACATATACTTTATTACATACTACATATACTTTATTACATACTACATATACTTTATTACATACTACATATACTTTATTACATACTACAAATTACTTTATTACATACTACATATACTTTATTACATACTACATGTACTTTATTACATACTACATGTACTTTATTAACATACTACATGTACTTTATTACATACTACATATACTTTATTACATACTACATATACTTTATACATACTACATATACTTTATTACATACTACATATACTTTATTACATACTACATATACTTTATTACATACTACATATACTTTATTACATACTACATATACTTTATTACATACTACATATACTTTATTACATACTACATATACTTTATTACATACTACATATACTTTATTACATACTACATATACTTTATATACATACTACATGAACAATATTACATACTACATATACTTTATTACATACTACATATACTTATTACATACTACATATACTTTATTACATACTACATATACTTTATTACACACTACATATACTTTATTACATACTACATATACTTATTACATACTACATATACTTTATTACATACTACATATACTTTATTACATACTACATATACTTTATTACATACTACATATACTTTATTACATACTACATGTACTTTATTACGTACTACATGTACTTTATTACGTACTACATATACTTTATTACATACTACATATACTTTATTACATACTACATATACTTTATTACATACTACATATACTTATTACACACTACATATACTTTATTACACACTACATATACTTTATTACATACTACATATACTTTATTACATACTACATATACTTTATTACATACTACATATACTTTATTACATACTACATATACTTTATTACATACTACATATACTTTATTACATACTACATATACTTTATTACATACTACATGTACTTTATTACATACTACATATACTTTATTACATACTACATATACTTTATTACATACTACATATACTTTATTACATACTACATGTACTTTATTACATACTACATATACTTTATTACATACTACATATACTTTATTACATACTACATATACTTTATTACATACTACATATACTTTATTACATACTACATATACTTTATTACATACTACATATACTTTATTACATACTACATATACTTTATTACATACTACATATACTTTATTACATACTACATATACTTTATTACATACTACATATACTTTATTACATACTACATATACTTTATTACATACTACATATACTTTATTACATACTACATGTACTTTATTACATACTACATGTACTTTATTACATACTACATATACTTTATTACATACTACATATACTTTATTACATACTACATGTACTTTATTACACACTACATATACTTTATTACATACTACATATACTTTATTACATACTACATATACTTTATTACATACTACATATACTTTATTACATACTACATATACTTTATTACATACTACATATACTTTATTACATACTACATATACTTTATTACATACTACATATTCTTTATTACATACTACATGTACTTTATTACATACTACATATACTTTATTACATACTACATATACTTTATTACATACTACATATACTTTATTACATACTACATATACTTTATTACATACTACATATACTTTATTACATACTACATATACTTTATTACATACTACATATACTTTATTACATACTACATATACTTTATTACATACTACATATACTTTATTACACACTACATATACTTTATTACATACTACATATACTTTATTACATACTACATATACTTTATTACACACTACATATACTTTATTACATACTACATATACTTTATTACATACTACATGTACTTTATTACATACTACATGTACTTTATTACACACTACATATACTTTATTACATACTACATATACTTTATTACATACTACATGTACTTTATTACATACTACATATACTTTATTACATACTACATATACTTTATTACATACTACATATACTTTATTACATACTACATATACTTTATTACATACTACATATACTTTATTACATACTACATATACTTTATTACATACTACATATACTTTATTACATACTACATATACTTTATTACATACTACATATACTTTATTACATACTACATGTACTTTATTACATACTACATATACTTTATTACATACTACATATACTTTATTACATACTACATATACTTTATTACATACTACATATACTTTATTACATACTACATATACTTTATTACATACTACATATACTTTATTACATACTACATATACTTTATTACATACTACATATACTTTATTACATACTACATATACTTTATTACATACTACATATACTTTATTACATACTACATATACTTTATTACATACTACATATACTTTATTACATACTACATATACTTTATTACATACTACATATACTTTATTACATACTACATATACTTTATTACATACTACATATACTTTATTACATACTACATATACTTTATTACATACTACATATACTTTATTACATACTACATATACTTTATTACATACTACATATACTTTATTACATACTACATATACTTTATTACATACTACATATACTTTATTACATACTACATATACTTTATTACATACTACATATACTTTATTACATACTACATATACTTTATTACATACTACATATACTTTATTACACACTACATATACTTTATTACATACTACATATACTTTATTACACACTACATATACTTTATTACATACTACATATACTTTATTACATACTACATATACTTTATTACATACTACATGTACTTTATTACATACTACATATACTTTATTACATACTACATATACTTTATTACATACTACATGTACTTTATTACACACTACATATACTTTATTACATACTACATATACTTTATTACACACTACATATACTTTATTACACACTACATATACTTTATTACATACTACATGTACTTTATTACATACTACATATACTTTATTACATACTACATATACTTTATTACATACTACATATACTTTATTACATACTACATATACTTTATTACATACTACATATACTTTATTACATACTACATATACTTTATTACATACTACATATACTTTATTACATACTACATATACTTTATTACACACTACATATACTTTATTACATACTACATATACTTTATTACATACTACATATTCAGCTCTTTGCATCAATGCATCTACATGACTCATTGTTTATATATATTTTATTACATATGTACAGAAATGCAGTTAAAATGAGAGGATCAATAAAAAGAAATGTGCTAAAAAGAATATTAGTGTTGTGAATGTTCCAGATACAATTTTAGCTAAAATAAAAGTCACACTATGTTTACAAGTCTTCTGTTTTTGTGTTTAAAAAAGGCATGTACACACTCATCAATGTCAGATGGAATTAAAAAGTGTCTGATCACAGTTGTACTTAATGTTCAAAATTTCGGAAAGTGTCTCAGTTTTAATGTTAGCTCTGTGGCTGGTTTTGATTAAGGCAACTTGAGAGAAAAGGCTGTATGGCAGCAATGCTGTACAATTTGGAGACAAGTGAAGTGGATACATTAAAGAAAGATTCTTGTCTTTGCGATCTACTGTCTGAAATAGTTCATTCAAGTGAGTTAAGGATTCGTTGTCAGAGGAGGACAAAATCTGTATAAATTCCTGCCACTGAATGAGCAGAGACTCAAGAGTCCATGTCAAGATATGTAGCTAAGGCCTCCATTTCAGTATAACCATACATACACTCAATCAAATCAGTTCCTGTGAGATCAAGTATTGCTAACTGATCAATAATATCAGCATCCTCAAAACTTGACTGAATGTTGCTAATCAAAGTGTTTAAGAAAGGCTCTCTAATATTGTTGGCAAAGTTGTCGGGGATAAATTTTATAGTGAACAATTATTTATATTTAACAGATTATTTATCCCCATCAACTCTCGTGAGTATATATCTAGTCTGAGGTATATCTCTAAAATTTTAATATAATAGATCCCCCTTCTCCCAAAATCAGCAACAGGGACCATTGTGGCTGTGATCGTACGGTAGTTGGATTTATTACTACCTATGCAATCAGTGCCTATGTTATGATATTAAACAACACGATAATAACTATTTACATATATTTATATATACAATGATATTTGTACAGTAACCATCAATCAATACTTTCACAACTGTATTTAATATGTCCACAATACAACACTTAGTTCTTGATCACAATTCTACTGCCAATGTTCATCACGTTTTCCCTACGACACACTTCAACTTCCGGTCTGACTAATTCCTACAACTACACTTGCAACACACGAGAACGTCCATATATAACACCTATCACCACTCATGTTGTGAGTTCGAATTTCGATCAGGGCGAGGTGTACAACATTATGTGATAAAGTTTGTCAGTAACTTGCGACAGGTCGGTGGTTTTCTCCGGGTCCTCAGGTTTCCTTCACCAATAAAACTGACCGCCACGATATAACTGAAATATTGTTGAAAGTGGCATTAAACACCATCAAACAAACAAACGACACCAAAATCAACAACCATGATGTTGATAAATAGTAGTTATGAAGGTTGTGAAATACATGTTTTATTTGTATAGCAGGGTGTCAGAGCTGATAATATGAGACAGGGACAATTGTGTGTGTCGGTGCATGTGATAATATGAAATGTTTTGTTTGTACAGCAAGACGTCAGAGCTGTTATAATATAACAGACATTGTTTGTTAGTTTAGCAGGGTGTCGGAGCTGTTATAATATAACAGACATTGTATGTTAGTTTAGCAGGGAGTCAGAGCTATATTAACATGTAACAGACATTGTTTGTTAGTTTAGCAGGGAGTCAGAGCTATATTAACATGTAACAGACATTATATGTTAGTGTAGCAGGGAGTCAGAGCTATATTAACATGTAACAGACATTGTTTGTTAGTTTAGCAGGGAGTCAGAGCTATATTAACATGTAACAGACATTGTTTGTTAGTGTAGCAGGGAGTCAGAGCTATATTAACATGTAACAGACATTGTATGTTAGTTTAGCAGGGAGTCAGAACTATATTGACATGTAACAGACATTGTATGTTAGTTTAGCAGGGAGTCAGAGCTATATTAACATGTAACAGACATTATATGTTAGTTTAGCAGGGAGTCAGAGCTATATTAACATGTAACAGACATTGTATGTTAGTGTAGCAGGTAGTCAGAGCTATATTAACATGTAACAGACATTGTATGTTAGTGTAGCAGGTAGTCAGAGCTATATTAACATGTAACAGACATTGTATGTTAGTGTAGCAGGGAATCAGAGCTATATTAACATGTAACAGACATTGTATGTTAGTGTAGCATGGAGTCAGAGCTATATTAACATGTAACAGACATTGTATGTTAGTTTAGCAGGGAGTCAGAGCTATATTAACATGTAACAGACATTGTATGTTAGTGTAGCAGGTAGTCAGAGCTATATTAACATGTAACAGACATTGTATGTTTGTGTAACAGGGAATCAGAGCTATATTAACATGTCAGAGCTATATTAACATGTCGATGATAAAGAATACTGTTGATGTTAAAGGTTTACTTTATTATAGTTCTTTTCATTAACGTCATAATGTGTTAAGACTATTGACTTATAGATTACAGCAGGAGATACAGTCCGTTGTTCCTCACAATATCACCCAGTGAGAACAAAGGAATAATTTACACGTTATTTACTATTTTTAGAATTCAATATCAACCTGGCAAAATAAACAACAAAATCACACATATTCCAGAAGTGTTATGTGCACTAATTTAGATAATCACGTTTTTTGGGGGGTTTTTTTTATATAATTTTCACACATTATTATTATATTGTGATCAGTTTTTGCGCTAACCCACTTGCCTTAAGCCAGGGACAAGTAAAACTGGATTCGGACAAGTGAAAGTTATGAAAGAATTTGTTTGAATAAATTAAATAAATAAATAAATAAAATTAAGGCAAAGACTGTTTTGATTAAAAATTGTTTTTTTATTTTTTCAGAAACTCCAATGGCTGTGAAACAGACGTTTAAAAATCAGACAAGAAACAAACAATTATGAGAAGTTTAAATGACGGTGATATGACTATAAGTAATCCGCTTCCACCGAAAAACTTCAGTCAAAACACAGTGATGATCGGCCAATCAGGAACAAACATGGCTGTCGGAGACGAACCTCGCAGAATTCTTGTTAAGCAAGAAGCCGTTGACGAGGAAGATACGTCGGTAAATAAGCGAAGATTTCTACGACCGGAGGTACCAGAATTACCCAAACAGCATAGCGATCCTTGTGGGCGTGTTTCTAAAGAAGGAAAATATGAATCTGATTCAGAGAAATTCTTTTCATATCAAAAAAATTATGAGTATGATAAAGCATTTAGGGAACAAAGATCTGTTGTTGAAAGGTATAACGTTGAAACTTCACAATACCAAAGTTCTTTTGAACATAGAACGGTAATCAGAATGCCTTATAACCAAAGTGCTCCTAACCTTTTTCACAATCAATGCGATGATTCTGAGATGACCACTAATTTATTTACACCTACATATAAAGATGCAGGATATCTAGGTAATTATCACCTCGCGAGACAAAAAGAAGCACAACAATCTTATCTATCAGTGTCGCCAAGAAGCTTAGGAAGAGAAGCATTCAGAGCTGCTCGTTTGCCGCGGAGTGACGATAGTGTTACGTCAAAGGAACATTCTGATTTTAGTGGCTCAGAAGAAAGTATTAGTAGCCGGGAGCAATCACCATATTCTAAAGATGTACGCACACCTTCTCCGCATGTGAGTAAAACATCATCTACAGAGAGCAACGAAATAAAAAAACTTCATCACATTACTAGTATCGTAATCACTAGTGACGATGATGTGGTCACTACGATAAAAAGTGATATGGATACCATGGCAACTCAAGAAGAAGACAATGAAGGCTTGTTATCATTTAAACGTGCATTATTTCCCGGAAATTTTAAGAAGAATTTACAACATCGATATTTTAGTAGTCAAAAACGAAGTGGTTCATCTTCATCAACCGACACGTCAAGTTTTGATAAAACAGAATCGGCACGTTCCCTATCAGCTTCTCCGTCACAGGAGAGAAGTTTTGAGGAAACGCCCGGACATTCACCAAGTAAGTCTAAATCAATAGAAATTGAATTGGCTTCCACAAACACGACCACAACTGAAGAAAATGATGTGTTTATGGAAGCGGCCAGAAAAACTCCACCACAAAAATTATCACCACAAAGTGCTTCAGACTTTTCTCAGATGTCGTTCAGTCCACAGGCACATGCTACAAGCCACCCTTCTCAGAAATATTTTAATTCAGAACTTTCAGCCAGTACTAAGGAACAAGATTTATTTGGATCTCAGAATACTAAGCCTCAGTTTCCGATGTTTCATCACCATTCGCCTGGTTACCCGTCACAACATTTTATGTCGCCTGCTAATTCTTCTCCGTTGTGTTCCGTTCCAGAAGGAGGTCATATATTTAACTTCAACATGTCAAATCCTTTTGAAGGTTTTCACTCTGATCCAGAACTTCCGTCACCAAGCCCAGGACTTTCTCCAGGTATTCACTTTGCATTTCCACCTCGAGCAATGATGCTTAATTCAATGTCTGAATTGAATCGTTTGGCCGTATCTCCACGTGGAATATACCCTAGTCAGCCAATCAGTATGCCGTTATCCAAGTTACCGTCCAGTCACATGGCTAATATGGAACAAAATCGTGATCCGCGGAGAACTCTATCAGACTCAGATGCATATATATGCCCAGTGTGCAATCAGGTGTTTCCATCTTACGACAACTTGGCAAAGCACATGGCGAAACATTTACCAACAGAGACTGTTCGTCAAGGAGATAACAATAAGGTTCATTATTGTAAAGTTTGTAATCGTTCTTTTTCTCGTAGTGACATGCTAACTCGTCATATGCGTTTACACACTGGCATCAAACCTTACGAGTGTAACGACTGTGGTCAGGTATTCAGTCGTAGCGATCATTTAAACACGCACAAACGAACACACACTGGTGAAAAACCGTACAGATGTCCCCAGTGTCCCTATGCTGCTTGTCGTAGAGACATGATCACGCGTCACATGAGAACTCATTATAAAAGATCTGCAAAGCGTGGCAAGTTTTTGTCCGTGCCAGAGCGTGACACTGATTTGAGGAAAAGTTCTGTATCTAGCAATGATACAACTGATTCACAAGACATCCCTGGAAGGACGTACTCTCAGTCTAGTGTTGAAAGTGTTGATTATGATTCCAGTGGTTCACGCTCGTGTTCTATATCACGAGGAGATAGTGGTGAACGAATGCTGTTTCCTCTTTCACGCGGAGACAGTGGAGAGACAGAAAATCGAGTAAGACCTTGGTCGAGTACCGATAGCGCAGTATTTGAAGATACTAATGCTGATTGTCGTTCAGCTAAGCTTCATACTATACAGCGTGGACCACATGCTCATCGTGATATACCGATTCAACGCGACACATTAAAAGATCCCTTTCTTGGATATAGAAAAATGCGGAACTGGTCAACAACAAGCTATGAAAGCGTAGACTCTGAAGATGGTAGGTCGTTGAAGGACTCATTTGCAGAGGACACAATTTTCGAAGCTGAAGGCAATTCTGTAACCATGATAACATCAAATGTACAAATGGTTGCTAGGCAGAAAGAGAAGAAATGGGAATCACCATTAATAGAAGCAGAAAACTTACAAGAAAAATGTTCTATAAGTTCTGATTGTAAATCTTCTACTAATTGTTGATATATAGAACCATAGGATCTTAAAATGTCATCAATTTACTGATCTTTTCAAAAATGGAAGCACAATCTTTATTAAGTAAAGGTATAGTTAGTTATATTTCTTTCCATGCAAATTTTTGAGATATTCATAAAATTTTCAAAAATTGATCTTTTTTTCCTTGATAATGATATAAAGCTCGCTATATTTTTTTTCTCTGTAAAAATGTTGATTTTTTTGTTATCATTACTGAGAAAGATCAATTATGTTCGAAAAACATAAGAGTCTATAAATACTTTAAAATTGGTTGAATATCATACATGTGTTGTTTGTCATGGAAAATGCTGGCCACAAGTAATTTTAGTTCTTGTATTTTTAAAAGGATCAGTAAAAGAAGACACAGTAGCAAAACTATCTTCTCTTTTTTTTAACATTTTTCTAACGTCTCATTATAAATGTTGCATTCCTATATTATATCAATACAAACAATTGATATTTTTTAACTATAATTTTTTTTATATTTGTTGTTATATTTTATATTGTCAGATCATTGATTCATGTTGTTATTATCAATTACCGTATTTTTCTGAATATAAGGTGCACCTTTTTATTTAAAAAATGTATCTGTTTTTATGCAGTTAGGTGCAATTCTGTTATGATCTCTACTCTGACATCTAAACCTTCCAGAAGAAAAAAACAATATTTTGAGTGATTTTGCTATATGTGTATTGTGAAAATTTAAATGAAAAAAGATCAAGGATTTCAGTACAGAAATTTTTACACAAATAATACTTAGGTGTGACTTGTATTCTACTTTATATGGTAATGGTAAATATTTTCTCCTGCATTTGTGGCTTGGCATTTGTATATGCTTAACATTTTTGCTCAGAAAAAAATCCTGCATTAATTTTAACAAGTATCATAGTGAATACAAAATCAGAAGAAATTTATACATAGAGTGATGTCGTAAAGACAAACAATATTGTTGAAAACAAATAAATTTTAAAACAAAATTTTGCAATAAAAATGTACTAAAAAGTGTGCATAATATACATGGATGACCTAATACGATAAAGTGTCTGATAATGGGGTTGAATGTAAATTGAAGATGAGCAATAATTAGTACCAAGCCACAATTGTTGAAGGAAAATTTCTCAAAATGCATTTTCTATTGTATATTACAAAGAAGTTGTTTTAAGTGGTTGTTATTTTTTTCTGTACTTATGCTTTAAGGTGGTTGTCTTCTATCTGTTAAGTGAATCACAAGACGATAATAAAATATTATTTTTTTTTTAGGTTAAGAGAAAAATGTAATAACAAAACTAATTGAAATCGTTATAGATTTTTATGCAACAGGCAAAATGAGTGAATTTTTTTTCTTTGTAGCATTGGGTTCACATGGTACAAGGAGAGAGTTATTTAGTGCAAGTTATTATTTATCTGGGGGGTTTTCAATGAGGGGGTATGGATAAAAAAAATACAGAATTTAAATGCAATGTCTTAGAACAATAAAACAAGAAATGCATTATTGAATTTCATCAAACTTTGTTTTATGTTGAAATTTGAGGCAAGATCTAAATGGTGGTGATTGGAGTTTTTTGTGTGGAACAATTTTAAAGATTTTCAATATGGCAGTTTGAAAAACAAAAACAGAAACGGAATGACACTTACACTCCTTATCAATAGGTATAAAGTAATACAGAATCTTAAGTGAAAATTTTTGTTTTTCATTTTCTTGCAAATGTGTTTGTTTTTCCATTTTCCATCCTTGTCAATGCTGTTAAGTAGTGGACTTTAACACCTTGTTATCTGTGTAAAGGACTTGATAGCCTGAAGTCTGTGGTTTTCTCCAGGTACTCTGGTTTCCTCCACCAATAAAACTGACCGCCACGATATAACTGAAATATTGTTGAAAGTGGCATTAAACACAATAACCCTAACCCTAATGGCCTGAAGTGCCCCACTCCCCCCCCCCCCTTTTTTTTTCCACAATCAAAGCACATGTTATCAGTTACAGTAATCTTCCCTCACTTATAAGGATTTTTTTTTTTATCTCCTGAATGGCCAACAAAGAAAATTCCATTTTGATATACTCTCCTTAGGCCTCGGGTTTTTGGTGGGTTTTTTTGGAAAACAAATGCATTTTTGACAAATTTATTGAGACCTGAAGGATTAATCTAAGATTAAAATTGTTTCGTTTTATTTCAAAATCTGTGATCAAGTATAATAGCACTTATTGTATTAAGTCCTTTTCTGAAATTTCTGAATAAAATATTCAAAATGTTAACAAAAAAAGAAGAGGAAGTTCCACATTAAAATTTATCATTGTCATTATGTATGCTTCATATTTCAATGTGAAACAAGACTATTTTCTCATATTTGTTTCACATCACAACTTTGTTGTGTTTTTATCAGTATTACTATAGTAGATATTATTTTATACAAGTGCTATTTATTTGTTATGTACTTTGTAATCCAAAGAATGTCACATGTTCAAAGGTCAAAAATTAGCATCCCAATATAAAGGGAGATTACTCTGTTGGGAAGCATGTTCAAAGGTCAAAAATTAGCATCCTGTTATAAAGGGAGATTACTCTTTTGGGGAGCATGTTCAAAGGTAAAAAATTAGCATTCTGCCTATGAAGGGAAATTACTCTTTGGGAAGCATTGGAACTTTTAGAGCAATTTGGTTAGTTTAACTCAATTTTAGATTTAAGAGTCATGATTAAATTTAGTTTTCTTTTGAATTAAACTATATTTAAACTTATCATTAAAATCTTCAAGGATCTCAATTTCATTTTGATTTATTTAAAAAAAATATATATTAAGTTTTGTTAACATGATTTTCTATAATAAATATATACAAAAAACTCTAGATTAATTTCCGAACGTTGCAGCCTTCCTCAGCGGAAGTTTATTACATATATATGAAAATCAAACAACATGACGTTACAATGAAGATAAAAGAGTTTATGACGTTGATTTGGCGGAATTTTGTTTACAGAATGTGAAAAAAATATTTTTGTCGGACAAACTGGTGATAAGTTTTATCAACGTATGCTATTGAATTTTTCAAAAATAAGAACCCAGAAAGTGGAAGATCCTGTTGCAAAACATTTTTGTCAGGAAAACCATTGCGTTAAAAATTTCAAAGTCATAGGAATTGAGAAAACCGGAAACGGTGACAAAATTTACAGAGAAACTAAGGAATCACTTTGGATATAAAAACTTAAAACTTTTGAGCCGTTAGACCTAAGCATAAAATTGGATCGACATTGACTTTTCATAAACAAAATTCCACGAAATCAACATCATAAACTCTTTTATCTCCATTGTAACGTCATGTTGTTTGTTTTTCATATATATGTAATAAACTTCTGCTGAGGAAGGCCGCACCGTTTGTGTAAATTATTTAGAGATTTTAAATATATTTGATAAAGTCAGACATTTTTAGCTGATCAAGAAATTTGAACTTTGAACCTTGGATTTAAAGTAGGTGTGGTCTTGTTAGTTAGCTTTACAAAGTGCAAATTCTAAATAATTTTAACAAATTAAAGAGTTGTGTCCCTTGGAACAAATATTTTTTATGATTTATTTTACAGTTGTAGGTTTTATTTTTCATCTTTTATTTAGGGTTTTTATTTTTGTTCAATTTTTACAAAGGTAATGCCCTAAAAAGGTATAAAATGAAGATATTATGTTTTTGTGAGTACTTGAGTACCTGACTTATGTTTTTGTGAGTACTTGAGTACCTGACTCATTATGTCCTTGTGAGTACATGACTTATGTTTTTGTGAGTACTTGAGTACCTGACTTAAGTTTTTGTGAGTACTTGAGTACCTGACTCATTATGTTTTTGTGATTACTTGAGTACTGTTTTATTTCATCTGATTGCGTTTTACGTTTAGTAAAAGAAATAACGATAGTTTACTTCATAGTATATACCTCGTTTTACTGGCTTTAGTTCAAGTTTGCATTTTCTTAATATGTTTATAAGCATCTATTCAAGGTTAAAAATAAAAAAATTCTTGTCCTATTACAAGTTTAATAAATTTTTTAATTGATTTGAAAAAAAATTCAAGTTAATATTTGGTTTTATCATTTCTTTGTAAAAGGCCATGATTATTGGTAAATCTTCCTTCGTGTTTAAGCCACGATTGTTTGATAGATCATTGTTTGATAGATCTTCGTTTCTCAAAAGTGCCTTAGAAATGACCGATTCCAACGACACAATTTTATTTCATTTACATTTTCTTTTAATCGTGTAAAAAGGGGAGACAAATCTATGTTGTTTTTCTTTAGAAGTAGAATTTTTAGTGAATTCAGATTTTTACATACATTGTATGTAAATTTACAGATATTTTATAAATTTGTTGTGAAATCAACTTAAAATTGAAAAAAAAAAATAGAACTCAGTACTGAATTAAAAATAGATTTAAATTTTTTTTATTATTGTTATCAAAATATTTTTTTAATGGGAGGGGGCTATTAGAGAATTTCAACGGAGGCAAAAAAACATTTTTAGATTATTTTAGGTTTCATTTCTCATTTAAAATTTTTGAATTTCAATTTTTTTTGGTGGGACTATTTTTTTGTTTTGTAACTAATATTACAATCTTTTTATTACTACAAATGTACACGTTATAAGACTGATCTTCTCTTGCTCGACATTAATCTCAATTATTTACAAGTTGTCAACAAACAAATTTCAATCGCATGAATTATGAACCAACGTCACAGAAATTTTCAAAATATAAAGTAAGCCAGCAACAATTAAGACATGATTTTCATGCACGATTCACACAAAATAAATCACTTTAATTTCACACGAAGGAAATATTTCTGTGCAATAACGAGTTTGTTTGTTGAGTCTGAGATGAGTAAGGATGACCTTTTAACCTGTGATTACATGCTCAATATTTCTTTTGTTATTTCTGACTTGCCCGGTGAGTTATATAGAATTCATTTGTAATTTGTACAGACCTACAATTTTATCATCCAAAATAAATGGGTTGCCTCCCTTGTGGTATCATCTTAGTTTCCTGTAAATGGGTTATCTCCCTTGCTGTATAATCTTAGTTTCCTGTAAATTGGTTACCAACCTTGTGCTATAATCTTAGTTTCCTGTAAATGGGTTATCTCCCTTGCTGTATAATCTTAGTTTCCTGTAAATTGGTTACCAATCTTGTGGTATAATCTTAATTTCCTGTACATGATTACCTCCCTTGTGGTATAATCTTAGTTTCCTGTAAATGGGTTACCTCGCTTGTGGTATAATCTTAATTTCCTGTAAATGGGTTACCTTCCTTGTGGTATAATCTTAGTTTTCTGTAAATGAGTTACCTCCTTTAGGGTACAACCTTAACTTCTTGTAACTCAAACAGACCTTTCTTTTCTCCATAATGTTTTTTCCATAATGAAAAAAAACAAACAACAAAATTTATAGAACAATCAATCAGTTCATTATTATTGTTTTTATTTATTTCTCTGAGAAATTGAAAGCTTCCTTAAACAAAAAATCAACTATGAATTTCAAACCCAGTATAATATATAATAATGATGTTTTTCTCGAAACAATCTTTTTTAGGATAAAATCTTTAAACTTCATACATTTTTGTCAAATGAATACTGCATTGTATTAAAGAGTTAATGTGAATATGATTAAATTAATAGAATAAAAGAGGTTTGACTAAGGGGAATAACTCCTCTTTTTTTTGCTTCATTTTTAGTGTTGAAAATATTAAATCAGTTTGTAGAATCTACTGGTGGTTACCCAAATCGGGAACAGGACAAAAGCCCCTTGACACAAAGCCCCAATAAAAAGTGTATTTAAATATTTTATTTAAATTTGTTTGAAAAAAGTGGATTTATTTGACAAAATGTATGTGTTGATCCTTTTCTTTGGATAAATTTGTGGATAAAATGGAGCTTTTCATGTAAGGGGAGGGGGGAGACATTGTGTTTTTATGGAGCTGGGTGAAGATTAACGGAATAAGCATCCATTATGTAGTAGTCTATCTTTGATTAAATATAAATTTATGTAGCCCATTATAAGGTTAGGCCATGAGAGCTTTTAGTATCAATTGACGTCTGTCGTCTGTAGCATTTTCACATTTTAATCTCCTAAAAATGCTCAACCAAATTAAACCAAACTCGGCAAAGATGATCATTTTGAAGAGGTGATTCTAACATATTTTTATTTAAGTTGCTCCTTCTTCGGCGAGGGTCTATAAGTAAGGGAAATTTAGTAAATCTTTAACAAAAATCTCTACAAGGTGAGCCTCTAGTTTTCATTGTAAATACTTAATATGGACCGACCGATAGTGCCATTTTTCAGCAACCAGTTACAAAAATATAGAGAAAAAAAAATTCAAAATTTTTATATTGATTGCTCTGTTTTGTATATGTAACCAATATGCTTAACAACCTAAACTGTATGATGTGTAAAACCAACAATTTTCTGATCAAAAACTGAAGTATTTTTAGATTACCGAGCTGAAACTGTTCTGTTTTTAGAATACTGAACTGAAGCTGTTCTATTTTTAGAATACTGAACTGAAACTATTCTATTTTTAGAATATTGAACTGAAACTGTTCTATTTTTAGAAAGTTAAATATAAATTTGGGAAAATATGGACGAACAGTTTTAAACTGTGACTTATCTTTGAATTTATTAATTTTCGTAGAATGATGTTTTTATACAGGTTAAGAGCAGAGAATCAAATTGTTCACATAACTGCAATCTGATTAGTCAGTAGATATATTTAGATAGTCATATGTGATCATATATTTTTAGTCATGTGATCATATATTTATAGTATTGTCTTGATCATTCCAGAGTCAAAGGTCAGTTGTAAATTGTTTATAATATCATAAGGGGCCCAATAAATTCTTCAAATCATGTGCAATTTGTGATATGCCTTATCATGTTTGGTACATTTGATGTACAACTTCATCATTAAATCACATGATTGTCATGTGACATTGTAGTTACCTCCCTTGAACATAGCTTTTTTTTTTAATTATTTCCCTTTATTTACCCTTTAAGTATATGTATACAGCCGCAAAACATTTACAGTAGTATTATGTTATGGGTTTTTTGAGGAGGAAGCTTTTATCGATATGTCATGGATGTATGATGTTGTGCCAGGGTAGCACCCCTCCCCCTTTCCATTTTTAACTCTTAAATATTAAATTAATTGGATAAATTATTGTTCGAACAATTTTTTTTCCTATAATTTATTGAAGTAAATGAACAAATTAGACATAAAATGTTGAATTCAAACAATTTCTAAGAATTTTGTTTTTGTTTTGCATTTTACATTTATTTTTGAGAACAAAGTTCCTTAATATTTAATTTAAATAAATTGTTCTTTTTTGGGGGCAAATGTGCTTAAAATGTTAGAATAAATTAAAAAAAAACACATCCCAGTCCTGTTATGTAGTGTTGTATGGAGGAATTATCTCCCATAGAAAATGCAACTAATGCATAGAATGTATTGACCTCAAATTTCCTTGAACAATTTAATCCAATCATATCTTTTTATTCCATTCACTGTTTTTGTTATCATTTCTAGAGAGTTTAAGGGTCAGTGCAATGTTGTCAGGTTAGATAACTCTTGTGTATCTCTGTGTCAGGGTAGATAACTCATGTTTGTTGTGCTTAGCACAAAATTCACCTTGGTAAAAACATGATTTCTGTATTTTTATGGGGAAGTGAATTCTGATTATGATAATTTTATTTATTCTATAAGAATTGTAGCAGTTCATACTATTTCTATTCTGTTTTATATCTTAAGGTTTTAAGTTGTAAGTTTTTCAACTTTAATGTATTTTATCTTACTCAACATTTTATTTCATTCACATCACAATTTTTTTTACTTCAAGAAATCGTAATTCCTTCAAACTTCTCATTTTCTGTGTCAGTATCTCATGTTTTTACCATGGTAACCAAATTCATTGAAGCATCAACGTTATTTAATTATTGTAAACTGGTTTTTACACATTTTTTTATTAAGTTTTTTTTATATTGTGTGACATTTTTATCAGAAGCTGAAGATTATTTATTTTTAGTTTGTAAATAAGATTTCAGAGCTTTATTTTTTCGTTTGTTTGTTCCGTTAAAGTTTATTTTAAGCAGAGTTTTTTTTGTGTGTGACTGGATAAAAATTATCTTTACAATATATCATGTTTTATGTATAAATGTACAATTTAAAAAAATTTCAAAGCAAGCAACTTTTAAATTTAATTTTCTCAAGTCATTTTATTTTTTTATTCCAAAGATTAAGGTCCATATAAAAAAAAATATTGGTCTTCAAAGTGAGATGCATTTTGTGCTTGCATCTGTACTCACTTTAATTCAGTAATAACATTATTTTTGTATTTACCTGAGAATTCTGTGAAAAATGGGAAAATCTTTCAAAAAATATTAACAGAACATTGTGATTATAAAAGAGAAAACAGGGAAACAAAAAATTGAAATTGTATTGAAATAACCATTTCATACTTCATGTTGATGGACTAAGGGAGGTAATTCTATTCACATGGGAAGATTTACCTCCCTTTATCACAGGTGTAAAACTCCACATGGAACAATTTCATGTATTTTCTAATTTCCAAGTTTTCTACTTCAATGAAAATGAGATCATTTCAGATATTTAGTGACTTTTTATTTCTGATAATGTTATACATGTACATGTAAGTTGCACCTAAAATTTGCGATTTAAAAAAAACTTAAAATAATGTTTAGAAGTACTGTTAAAAATAAATAATAATTTTATATTAAAAATAGATTATACAAACAACCAGAGAATATAAGGTTCTCCTATAAGACTTTATTAGTCATCAAATTTTCACATATTCAGATTTCTTATTTTGGTCGAATGGAAGAAACCATTCTATCCTTAAATAATGAACAAGTTTAAAATTTTGAAAGCTTAGTGAAAGTTTTATGCTATTTCCTACATGACATTTAGTATCAAAATAGTTAACAAGTATTATTTTTGAAACAATTGTCAATAGTGAAAGTGAAAGTAGGAGAATTGATGACAAGTAACAAGATAACAAGTAGAATTTAAAACAATTCTATACTAAAAAGTTATTAATAGTGAAAGTGAAAGTAGAATTTATTGCAATGTTATACTAAAAAGTAATCAAAAGCATTAGCAGGAGAAATTACTGAAAAAGTTATTAATAATGAAAGTGAAAGTAGAATTTATTGCAATGTTATACTAAAAAGTAATCAAAAGCATTAGCAGGAGAAATTACTGAAAAAGTTTTTAATAATGAAAGTGAAAGTAGAATTTTAAGCAACATTATACTAAAAAGTTGTCAAAAGTGAAAAATAGTAGAAGTGAAAGTAGGAGAATTGATAAATATATTTGTTTCTAATGGCTCGATGGTGCATGTGCATAATAAATTAAGACAAGGTTGTGGTAGTAATAAATACTGGTCTTTATGTGATTTTATTAAGACATACATATATATAGATAGATATATATATATATATGGACTTTGTTTATTTTCAAATGATGCTAAGCTTGAGTGAACAAAGTGTGTTTGATAATGAGATTATAGACTTGATGGCTTGTTAACATTATAAAAAAAAATAGTGCAAGTTTACATTTGTTTTAAATTTCTGAACTAGTAACAATACTGTTAGGACAAAACACCATGATATAGCTAAAATAATGTTAAAGTTGGCTTTAAATACCAATCAATCAATCAATGTTAGGACAAAATTCTGATTTCATGGAATTTCTGATTTATTGACATTATATTGTTATTTTTTGTCAGAATTAATATCATCAAATGTGATATTTTTGATAAACAGTAATTTTAAAATTATTGAAATATGCATAAAAATAATTTATATAATTTGGAGAAATGAATGACTTGTACACAATAGCCATTATTTTCAAATCCTGAAATCTATTCATAGACAATAAATTTGATTACAGTCTAAGGGAGATAACTCCTGATTGATTATTTTTTTATTACTTTGATATTTTAGCATTAACTGCTTGTAATGCAAGTTAAAAAATGAAATTGAAAATATTGAAATTAATAAATTCAGTTTAGGTATCACAAAATTTATTGTCTACACACATTATCATCTCTGGGGCGCTATTTTTGTTATTATTACCTGGGTGATACATTGTTACTATTGCCTGACATATTTTTTGTTATTGTCATTGTTTTTGTTTTTTTCATTGTTTCCCACTGTGCTCAGTGGTTTCTATGGTTACCTCAATGATTTGTCAATGGCCATAAAAATGTCATAAAAGTGGAAAAAATGAGCTTTAAAACTGATCTTGTTTTTGTGTTATTTATATTACTATAGTAAAAGAATTTAATTTTTCTGCACACCATGACGAGCAAACTAACAATTACACTACTGACAGTCAGGGACGAGCAAACTAAAAATTACACTACTGACACAGTCAGGGACGAGCAAACTAACAATTACACTACTGACACAGTCGGGGACAAGCAAACTAACAATTAAACTACTGACACAGTCAGGGACGAACAAACTAACAATTACACTACTGACACAGTCGGGGACAAGCAAACTAACAATTACACTACTGACACAGTCGGGGACAAGCAAACTAACAATTACACTACTGACACAGTCAGGGACGAACAAACTAACAATTACACTACTGACACAGTCGGGGACAAGCAAACTAACAATTACACTACTGACACAGTCGGGGACAAACAAACTAACAATTACACTACTGACACAGTCGGGGACGAGCAAACTAACAATTACACTACTGACACAGTCGGGAACGAGCAAACTAACAATTACACTACTGACACAGTCGGGGACCAGCAAACTAACAATTACACTACAGACGCAGCTCGAATGAGCAAACTAACCATTACACTACTGACACAGTCGGGGACGAGCAAACTAACAATTACACTACTGACACAGTCGGGGACAAGCAAGCTAACAATTACACTACTGACACAGTCGGGGACGAGCAAACTAACAATTACACTACTGACACAGTCGAGGACAAGCAAACTAGTAATTGCACTACGGATGCAAATCGAATGAGCAAATTACCCATTACATTATCGATGCAGTCTGTACCAGTAAACTAACCGTTACACTACAGATTCAGTTAGAACGAGGAAACTAACTATTACACTACCGACTCAGCTGGAATGAGCAAACTAACTATTACACTACATGAAAATTATGACACATCCTGTCAACGGGAATGGCTGGTCTGCACCAATTTTAAAAAGAAATAACACCTGTGACAGAGTTTACCTAACATTTATAGGGTTAGGGCTATGGTGTTGAATGTCACTTTCAACAATATTTCAGCTATATCGTGGCGGTCACTTTTATTAGTGGAGGAAACCAGAATAATTGGGAAAAACCAACGACCTGCCACAAGTCACTCAAATTTTATCACATAATGTTGTATCAAGTACACCTCGCCTCAGCGGGATTTGAACTCACTATGTTAGTGGTGATAGGTACTGATTGCATAAGTAGCTATAAATGCAACATGATAACGACCCCCCTAATATGTATAGGTTCTTACACAAGTCTACCAATGTAAGAAAATCCTTCTCTTCACATTGTGGAGCGCAGAGGCAAAAAGCTAAGAGATGAAAAATTTCAATTTTTGCCGAATATAAGAACTTATTTCTTTTGTAATATCGATGGTAAAACTCCACATACCTAAGAATGGAGGACAAAACTTGCCATTTTTTGGGCCAGTTTCCATTGTGACGTCAAAACATTTAACTCTGTGACATCGAACAAATATGTAAATTTGATTGGATATTTCCCCATGGCGGAAGTCTTTACACGACCCTGTCTTCTATGGGCTGTCATGGTCGTGATCGTATGATAGTTGGATTTACAACTACCTGTGCAATTGGTGCCTATGACCGCTAAAGTTGTGAATTTGAGGGAGTAAGTGATTGTTGGTGAGAACAAGTAAATTTTCAATGAGATGATGATGTTCTCTTTGTACTAGACAAACACGCAGAGTTAGATTTTTAGTGCTAGCTCACTGAAACAAGTCTGTGGGTAGACATGTCGCTCCACTCGGACACATTATTCTGATTCGGAGCCAACCAGTCTTTGCTCTTTACTCCTAAATGCTGCATGCTTAGCTGATAAGCAGCAAATACCAATTTTATAGTCACTGGTTTGAACTGACCGGGGCTCGAACCGGGATCAACCGCACGCCAACCATTACACCACCGAGGCGGTACCAATAAAACTGAAATATTGTTGAAAGTGGCATTTAACACCATACTCAACCTACAACCTGTCTCCCATGCAAAAGCTCCATTTGTGCAGATATTAACCCAAAGGAGACAACTTCAGGCAACCCTGTCTCCTATGGGTTATCTCCCATGAAAAGAAATGACATTTGCCTGTTACAGAGATGTTTTCCTAAGTAGGAGTGAGTGATTGATTGTTGTGAAGAATTTGGCAGCTATATCATGGAGAGAACTCGTTACATTCGATAAAATGATGATAATGTCTGTTTTGTACTAGACAAACATGCTTAGTTGAATCTTTATAGTGTTAGCTCACTGAAACAGTTCGCCAGTAGACTTGTCAATCAACAAAGACACATTAACCTGATTCCTAGTCAATCAGTCTTTATAGTGTTAGCTCACTGAAACAGTTCGCCAGTAGACTTGTCAATCAAAAAAGACACATTAACCTGATTCCTAGTCAATCAGTCTTTATAGTGTTAGCTCACTGAAACAACAGTCCACCAGTAGACTTGTCAATCAACAAAGACACATTAACCTGATTCCTAGTCAATCAGTCTTTATAGTGTTAGCTCACTGAAACAGTCCGCCAGTAGACTTGTCAATCAACAAAGACACATTAACCTGATTCCTAGTCAATCAGTCTTTATAGTGTTAGCTCACTGAAACAACAGTCCACCAGTAGACTTGTCAATCAACAAAGACACATTAACCTGATTCCTAGTCAATCAGTCTTTATAGTGTTAGCTCACTGAAACAACAGTCCACCAGTAGACTTGTCAATCAACAAAGACACATTAACCTGATTCCTAGTCAATCAGTCTTTATAGTGTTAGCTCACTGAAACAAAAGTCCACCAGTAGACTTGTCAATCAACAAAGACACATTAACCTGATTCCTAGTCAATCAGTCTTTATAGTGTTAGCTCACTGAAACAACAGTCCACCAGTAGACTTGTCAATCAACAAAGACACATTAACCTGATTCCTAGTCTATCAGTCTTTATAGTGTTAGCTCACTGAAACAACAATCCACCAGTAGACTTGTCAATCAACAAAGACACATTAACCTGATTTCTAGTCAATCAATCTTTATAGTGTTAGCTCACTGAAACAGTTCGCCAGTAGACTTGTCAATCAACAAAGACACATTAACCTGATTCCTAGTCAATCAGTCTTTATAGTGTTAGCTCACTGAAACAACAGTCCACCAGTAGACTTGTCAATCAACAAAGACACATTAACCTGATTCCTAGTCAATCAGTCTTTATAGTGTTAGCTCACTGAAACAACAGTCCACCAGTAGACTTGTCAATCAACAAAGACACATTAACCTGATTCCTAGTCAATCAGTCTTTATAGTGTTAGCTCACTGAAACAGTTCGCCAGTAGACTTGTCAATCAACAAAGACACATTAACCTGATTCCTAGTCAATCAGTCTTTATAGTGTTAGCTCACTGAAACAACAGTCCGCCAGTAGACTTGTCAATCAACAAAGACACATTAACCTGATTCCTAGTCAATCAGTCTTTATAGTGTTAGCTCACTGAAACAACAGTCCACCAGTAGACTTGTCAATCAACAAAGACACATTAACCTGATTCCTAGTCAATCAGTCTTTATAGTGTTAGCTCACTGAAACAACAGTCCGCCAGTAGACTTGTCAATCAACAAAGACACATTAACCTGATTCCTAGTCAATCAGTCTTTATAGTGTTAGCTCACTGAAACAACAGTCCACCAGTAGACTTGTCAATCAACAAAGACACATTAACCTGATTCCTAGTCAATCAGTCTTTATAGTGTTAGCTCACTGAAACAACAGTCCACCAGTAGACTTGTCAATCAACAAAGACACATTAACCTGATTCCTAGTCAATCAGTCTTTATAGTGTTAGCTCACTGAAACAACAGTCCACCAGTAGACTTGTCAATCAACAAAGACACATTAACCTGATTCCTAGTCAATCAGTCTTTATAGTGTTAGCTCACTGAAACAGTTCGCCAGTAGACTTGTCAATCAACAAAGACACATTAACCTGATTCCTAGTCAATCAGTCTTTATAGTGTTAGCTCACTGAAACAACAGTCCACCAGTAGACTTGTCAATCAACAAAGACACATTGACCTGATTCCTAGTCAATCAGTCTTTATAGTGTTAGCTCACTGAAACAACAGTCCACCAGTAGACTTGTCAATCAACAAAGACACATTAACCTGATTCCTAGTCAATCAGTCTTTATAGTGTTAGCTCACTGAAACAACAGTCCACCAGTAGACTTGTCAATCAACAAAGACACATTAACCTGATTCCTAGTCAATCAGTCTTTATAGTGTTAGCTCACTGAAACAACAGTCCGCCAGTAGACTTGTCAATCAACAAAGACACATTAACCTGATTCCTAGTCAATCAGTCTTTATAGTGTTAGCTCACTGAAACAACAGTCCACCAGTAGACTTGTCAATCAACAAAGACACATTAACCTGATTCCTAGTCAATCAGTCTTTATAGTGTTAGCTCACTGAAACAACAGTCCGCCAGTAGACTTGTCAATCAACAAAGACACATTAACCTGATTCCTAGTCAATCAGTCTTTATAGTGTTAGCTCACTGAAACAACAGTCCACCAGTAGACTTGTCAATCAACAAAGACACATTAACCTGATTCCTAGTCAATCAGTCTTTATAGTGTTAGCTCACTGAAACAACAGTCCGCCAGTAGACTTGTCAATCAACAAAGACACATTAACCTGATTCCTAGTCAATCAGTCTTTATAGTGTTAGCTCACTGAAACAACAGTCCGCCAGTAGACTTGTCAATCAACAAAGACACATTAACCTGATTCCTAGTCAATCAGTCTTTATAGTGTTAGCTCACTGAAACAACAGTCCGCCAGTAGACTTGTCAATCAACAAAGACACATTAACCTGATTCCTAGTCAATCAGTCTTTATAGTGTTAGCTCACTGAAACAACAGTCCGCCAGTAGACTTGTCAATCAACAAAGACACATTAACCTGATTCCTAGTCAATCAGTCTTTATAGTGTTAGCTCACTGAAACAACAGTCCGCCAGTAGACTTGTC
Organism: Bathymodiolus septemdierum; assembly: GCA_963383655.1. Taxonomy (NCBI): domain Eukaryota; kingdom Metazoa; phylum Mollusca; class Bivalvia; order Mytilida; family Modiolidae; genus Bathymodiolus; species Bathymodiolus septemdierum. The sequence continues at coordinate 3,039,165 of OY726531.1, forward strand.
AATCAAAAAAGACACATTAACCTGATTCCTAGTCAATCAGTCTTTATAGTGTTAGCTCACTGAAACAACAGTCCGCCAGTAGACTTGTCAATCAACAAAGACACATTAACCTGATTCCTAGTCAATCAGTCTTTATAGTGTTAGCTCACTGAAACAACAGTCCACCAGTAGACTTGTCAATCAACAAAGACACATTAACCTGATTCCTAGTCAATCAGTCTTTATAGTGTTAGCTCACTGAAACAGTCCACCAGTAGACTTGTCAATCAACAAAGACACATTAACCTGATTCCTAGTCAATCAGTCTTTATAGTGTTAGCTCACTGAAACAACAGTCCACCAGTAGACTTGTCAATCAACAAAGACACATTAACCTGATTCCTAGTCAATCAGTCTTTATAGTGTTAGCTCACTGAAACAACAGTCCGCCAGTAGACTTGTCAATCAACAAAGACACATTAACCTGATTCCTAGTCAATCAGTCTTTATAGTGTTAGCTCACTGAAACAGTTCGCCAGTAGACTTGTCAATCAACAAAGACACATTAACCTGATTCCTAGTCAATCAGTCTTTATAGTGTTAGCTCACTGAAACAACAGTCCGCCAGTAGACTTGTCAATCAACAAAGACACATTAACCTGATTCCTAGTCAATCAGTCTTTATAGTGTTAGCTCACTGAAACAGTTCGCCAGTAGACTTGTCAATCAACAAAGACACATTAACCTGATTCCTAGTCAATCAGTCTTTGCTCTTACTCCTTACTACTGTATACTTAGCCAAGAAACAGTAAATACCAATTTTCTAGTCTGGTTTAACCAGTGCAGGGCTTAAGCCTACGATCTACCATACTTGAGTCTACGATCTACCGTATTTGAGCTTATAATCTACCATACTTGAGCCTATGATTTACCGTACTAGAGACTACGATCTACTGTACTTGAGCCTACGATCTACCATACTTGAGTCTATGATCTACTGTGCTTGAGCCTACGATCTACCATACTTGAGCCTACAATCTACCATACTTGAGCCTACGATCTACCGTACTTGAGCCTATGATCTACCATACTTGAGCCTATGATCTACCGTACTTGAGCCTATGATCTACTGTACTTGAGCCTACGATCTACCGTATTTGAGCCTACGATCTACTGTACTTGAGCTTACGATCTACCATATTTGAGACTACGATCTACCGTACTTGAGCCTACAATCTACTGTACTTGAGCCTACGATCTACCATACTTGAGCCTACAATCTACCATACTTGAGCCTATGATCTACCATACTTAAGCCTACGATCTACCATACTTGAGTCTACAATCTACCATCTACCATACTTGAGACTACGATCTACCGTACTTGAGCCTACGATCTACCATACTTGAGTCTACAATCTACCATCTACCATACTTGAGACTACGATCTACCGTACTTGAGCCTATGATCTACCATACTTGAGCCTATGATCTACCATACTTGAGCCTACAATCTACCGTACTTGATACTAACAAGATAACCATTATACAACCGAAGTGATTAGTGAAGAGAGTGAGTGAGTGAATGTTGTTTAATGCCAACTCAGCAATTTTTCAGCTATATCATGGCGAAAACAAGTTAATTTCAATGAGATGATGATGAGGTCCACTTTGTGCTAGACTAACACGCTTAGTTGTATTTATAGTGCTCACTGAAACATCAGTCTGCGGATAAACATGTCGTCCCACTGACACATTATCCTGATTTCGAGCCAACCAGTCTTTGCTCTTACTCCTTAATACTGTATGCTTAGCAGAAAAGCAGCAAATAACAATTTTTTAGTCTTTGGTTTGATCCGACCACGGCTCGAGACCACGACCTACCATACTTGAGACCATGATCTACTGTACTAGAGACCACGATCTACCATACTTGAGACCACAATCCACCGTACTTGAGACCACGATCTACCGTACTTGATGTTAGCAAGATAACCATTATACAACCGAAGTGGTTAGTGAAGAAAGAGTGAGCGAGTGATGGTTGTTTAATGCCAACCCAGCAATTTTTCAGCCATATCATGGCGAGTGAAGAAAGAAATACTACAGATAAGGTAGAGATGTTTTATTTAAAATATAAATAACAAATTTACACAGATTATAAATACTATGGTTGGAACACAAAACATGCAAAAAAAATGTGCTGTACATTTGTAACTTAGGAATAAGAACTACCGTGAAAGTACTTTTATTCGTTGACACAAATTTTCATTGATTCTACAAAATGCATTGATACATGGGTTCTTGAATCCATGGTTTCAAACATTACAGGCAACAATCAATGGGAAAAATGTATTTCGTTGCAGTTTAATTTTCGTGGTTTAAGCGAACCATGAAATCCACAAAAATTTGAACCCTAAGATTAATGATTACAGAGGATTAAAATGCTATACGACGGTTAAATTCAAAAACCCCTAAAAACATATCAGGGATGAGGGTTCAATATTAAATACACAAAATATGATTTGACGATTTTGATTTTTGGTGTTTAATGCCACTTTCAGCAATATTTCAGCTATATCATGACAACCAGTTTTAGTGGTGGAAGAAGCCGGAGTACCCGGAGAGAACCACCGACCATGGACTTGCGGCTGTGAGTCGAGTGCACCCTCTTTTGTAATTTACAAAGCCGGGCACGAACCCACGTCGTATTGGTGATAGGCTTGTATGAGTTGTTAGGCAATCCAATGACCTAACTCATTGAGCCACACGAGCCCTACAACTACCTAACTCATTGAGCCACATGGGCCCTTGCAGTCAATTGAAGAAGGATAGTCAAATACAATGGCCAAAAGAAAAAGTACAAACAATGATCTATAGAACTGAACAAAGTTTTACTGGTCTTGGGCCAGAAGATCTGACCAAAGTTTTACTAGTCTTGGACCGGAGGACCTGAACAAAGTTTTACTGGTCTTGGGCCGGAGAAACTGAACAAAGTTTTACTGGTCTTGGGGCGGAGGACCTGAACAAAGTTTTACTGGTTTTGGGCCGAAGGACCGGTGCTCATTGTGAGGACCGCTATCCTTACCCCACATAAAATGCCCACAATATGAGTACAAACACAGTTCAGTAAATGAACATTTAAGGTATTTATTTCTAACATTTAAGGTATTTATTTCTAACATTTAAGGTATTTATTTCTAACATTTAAGGTATTTATTTCTAACATCTAAGGTATTTATTTCTAACATTTAAGGTATTTATTTCTAACATTTAAGGTATTTATTTCTAACATTTAAGGTATTTATTTCTAACATCTAAGGTATTTATTTCTAACATTTAAGGTATTTATTTCTAACATTTAAGGTATTTATTTCTAACATTTAAGGTATTTATTTCTAACATTTAAGGTATTTATTTCTAACATTTAAGGTATTTATTACTATTATTTTTTAAGGCAAATCACACACGATTGAAAAAGAATGAGTATTAAAAGATGAAGGTTGTTTAAACCGTAAAAACAAGTTATTTATCAGTAATGAGTAATTATATTTTATAACGTAACGGTAAATATTAATATTTAACACAAAAAAAATATCATGTTCAATAACTAGATACTATCGTTGATTTGCTTTGTAAGAATGGATTTCTCATGGCAATATCGTAACAAGGTTTGGTTTGGTTTTTGGTGTTTAATGTCACTTTCAGCTATATCGTGGCAGTCAGTTTTATTGGTGGAGAAAACCACCGACCTGTCGCAAGTCACTGACAAACTTTATCACAGAATGTTGTATCGAGTACACATTACCATGAACGGGGTTCGAAATGACAACATTAGTGGTGATAGGCGCTGATTGCATAGGTAGTTGTAAATCAAACTACCATACGATCACGACCATGATGGCCCCTATCTTAACGAAGGTGAAACCAGAGATGTGAGATGTAATGAGAAGTCCATTTCGAGCAAAACATATCAACGATATTATCTTTATCAAGGTTACATCAGTGACGTCAATAAAACATATCAACGATATTATCTTTATCAAGGTTACATCAGTGACGTCAATAAAACGTCACATTATTTTACTCATAGAAATCAACGATGTTAGTTTCAGGTTTGTCGCCTGATAATAAATATTATTATATAGTAATAAATATTTTCCTATTAATTTCAATGGAAAATGAATGTGCAATATATCCTTGTGAGTATAAAATGTATATTGCACTAGTTCAAATATGAATATTTAAAGTAGTTTAATATTCCACTTAAACATAATAAGATACATAATATTTATATAAAAAATGCTTTAGGCAAAAAATATTTATTACTATATAATACTAGAGGCTCCCAGGAGCCTGTAATCGCTCACCTGGTTTTCAATTTGACATCTAAAGTTAATAGAAAATGGGGGTGTTACACAAAATTTTGAAAGTGGGTCACCCAGATCATTTCAACTCAAACTTCTGAGCAAAAGATTTAAATGTGATTTTTATCTCATAATATTCCTAAACGGAATAACTGGCTGAAAAAATTTCACAGAAAAACCCAGAATATAAGTTAAACTACTCATTGCCATGTAGCTGCAGTTACAATTTGAGCTCATTTTGACTTATACTAAAGCAGCAATGAACAATTGAAGAAATTTATATTTTTAGCAACAGCAGCCTTCTTGAATGGAGGGCGGGGCTGTCGGACACAATTTTGAAAGGGACCCATCCAGGAACCATTCCTACCAGGTGTGGTTTAATTTGGTTCAGCTGTTTCAGAGGAGAAGATTTAAATGTGATCTTTTATCAAAATATGCCTAATTTGCATAATCGATATAAATCGGCTGAAAGAAAAATGTCACAGAAAAACCCGGAATATGTGCTAAACTACTTCTTGCCATGTAGCTGCAGTTAAAATGTGAGCTCATTTTGACTTATACTATAGCAGCAATGGACAATTAAAATTTCATCCCCCCTTTTTTCTATTTTTAGCTTGGTGGCCATCTTGGTTTGAAGTCGGGATCAACGGACACAATTTTGGAAGAGGGCCATACAAATACCATTCCACCAAAGTTTGGCTGCAATTGGCCCAGTGGTTTCTGAGGAGAAGATTAAAGTTTACGACGTACGATGGACGGACGGACGGAAGGACGACGACGGACGCCAAGTGATGGCAAAAGCTCACATGGCCTTTGGCCAGGTGAGCTAAAAAGGGTTATTACATGTAAAAAATGTCATGCTAGAAATCAACGTTAATATGTTAATATCACGCTCCTTTCTTGATAGTCATCCTCTGCCATCTTAACTTTCCAGACGACTGGGGAGAGTAAAATATGAGAAATGACATTCGGAACGCACAATAGAGAAATATTTCTTACTATATAATAATATACATTTATTGCATGCTGGTGAGGGAAATATGAAAATTTATTCACCCAAGAGTATCATATTCCCTGAGGGGTGAATAAATTTTCATATTTCCTGAACCTGCATGCTATAAATGTTTTATTATACCGAATGAAACCAAGAAAACACATACATGTAAAATACTGCTGGCAAGCATATTTCAAGTCCATTGGAACGTTGTCTCAGACATTTAAAAACCACATCCACAACAACATTGTAACGGTCGCTTGCAAGTGATGCGTTCTGAGTGCCTCTGACGTTTTCCTGTCAAAGAACGATAACTCTGACGGGGAAAACCCACGAGGCTTCCGAGGGGGTGGTATATGATATTTGTTTCATGAAATATGATTTTTGTCCTGTGTGATCACGAGTTCTGATTGTTACTCATTGTCCAATCAAATTATTCTACTTATGGTAATTTATATATGAGGTATAATAATAGATATTATCGTATGTAAAGATAAAATGGGATATTTACAAATCATCGATAAAAATAATTTATACAAGAAAATATAAGATCACAAAGGGAGAGACCACCTGAGATAAAAATGAATGTCATATTTTAGGCATACACACGTATTAGCTCCTTCTGCAAAATGGAGATCTGCCATTGGTTAAATACAAAGACATAGGGGCCGATCAGTTATTTTTTCTGAGGGGATGGGGGTCCACGAAACAAAAACAATTTCGTGACCGACAATATTTTCGAGAGAAAAAAAACATGTTAAAAGATCGATCCTTAATATTAAAGATATATGCATGTATATTCACACCATTTTTAAGGGTAAACAGTTTTAGCAGGGCTATCCAATCCAATATATACTGGATTTTTGGCATCAGCAATGACACGAACACCCAAGTACGAGATGAATCCGTCAATAGAAAATCCTAGACCTGTGGCATCAACGATTTTCTTGTAGGCTTCTCCTTCTTTTTCATACTGGGCAATAATGGCTTGGGCTTCAGTGGTGGCTCTGAAATTATACAGATTAAAATAAAATACTGAGCATTAATGGCCTGAGATTAAATTTTGACATTTGAATGGAAATCCTTATTTAATACGACGCATACATTTGAGAAAATTATTCAGTTTCAAATTATTCAAACTTTATTCCAATATTTTAATGCTTTAATTTGATTGAAATACGATTTTATGCTATTAAGAGATTATTACATAACATTTTCCATATTGGCCCTGGTATCAGCCTGAGACTCCCATATCAAACACGACAGCGAAGTTGGAGGGCTGATATGGGTCGAGGGCTGATACCAGGGACAATATGGAAAATTTCATGTCATAATCCATTTATCACATATTTCACATTGATTTTTCTCAAGCATTGACTTTTATATTGCAGAAAAGATCTTTGAACTGATAAATTGCAAAAATAAATTCTTAAGAGAGTTGCCTTTGTTCAACTTGCAAATATTTTTGTTTCGAGTCTGGTTTCAAAAAGATATCAAACAATGTTGATCTGTACAATGACGTTAGAAAGTGTTTGTAAAATCTACCCAAGACGTTGACATTTGAATGGAAATTTCTATTCAACACGACATATACATTTGAGCTAATTATTCAGTTTCAAGTTATTTAAACTTGATTCCAATATTTTGAAATGTGTTAAATTGATTGAAATACGATTTCATGTATATCTTTAAGTACCATCTTTCCTTGTCCTGCACAGATACTAAAAAGATTGTTATATATCTTATATACTATGATTTTAGGGTTTTTTTTAAATGGAAATTATTTGTTAAATAAGAAAAGAAATAAAAAAATTGCAATTTTTAACTTATTTTGCCATATAACTGAAAAAACGTAGAAAAACAGAATATATGGTTATGTTATTGTTAAACTGGAGTTCCATAGCTTTTTTTTCAATCAAACCGGAAACGTATTTTTTTTACCATTAACTATCGAATTTCTACAATCAACAGCTTATGGATGTACATTATAATGTGTTTTTTTTTAGTAATTTGTTTATTGTTAAAGAAGAGTAGAGGCAGATACAACAAAAAAACATGACATACATATACAATGTTACAGACAAAAAACATGACATACATATACAATGTTACAGACAAAAAACATGTCATACATATACAATGTTACAGACAAAAAACATGACATACATATACAATGTTACAGACAAAAAACATGACATACATATACAATGTTACAGACAAAAAACATGACATACATATACAATGTTACAGACAAAAAACATGACATACATATACAATGTTACAGACAAAAAACATGACATACATATACAATGTTACAGACAAAAAACATGACATACATATACAATGTTACAGACAAAAAACATGACATACATATACAATGTTACAGACAAAAAACATGACATACATATACAATGTTACAGACAAAAAACATGACATACATATACAATGTTACAGACAAAAAACATGACATACATATACAATGTTACAGACAAAAAACATGACATACATATACAATGTTACAGACAAAAAACATGACATACATATACAATGTTACAGACAAAAAACATGACATACATATACAATGTTACAGACAAAAAACATGACATACATATACAATGTTACAGACAAAAAACATGACATACATATACAATGTTACAGACAAAAAACATGACATACATATACAATGTTACAGACAAAAAACATGACATACATATACAATGTTACAGACAAAAAACATGACATACATATACAATGTTACAGACAAAAAACATGACATACATATACAATGTTACAGACAAAAAACATGACATACATATACAATGTTACAGACAAAAAACATTTAATTTATAAAACAAACATTTTGTAACACTGAACTGAATTTTCATTATAATGTTAAATAGAGTAAAATATGTAAGAAAGCAACATGATTACTTTTTAAAATTATGTAAATGGACAAATATATTTGCATACTCATTCGTAAGGATTCACGATTTTTTTCTGCATCATGTGTCGCTGCTGTGAGACATTCTAACATTAGGTTTGGTTATTTTAAATAATTTTCACTCATTTCCATAATAAACAAGGGCAACGCAAAGCATGGCATATCCCCTCGCCTAAAAATTTGACCTGGTGACCTTGACTTTTGACCTATGAACTTGAAAATCAATAGGGTTTTAGATTCTCTCAAGGATTAAGTATGTACCAAGTCTGGTCAAAATCCATCGAAGGATGTTGATTCTAGTGTTCACAAGGATGTTACGTGGTAAAAATTTGACCCGGTGACCTTGACCTTTGACCTTGAAAATCAATAGGGTCCCAGACTCTCCTAAGGACTAAGTATGTACCAAGTTTGGTCAAAATCCATTGAAGGATGTTAATTCTAGAGTGTTCACAAGGATGTTACGGAAGGAAGGACGGACGAACGGACAGACGGTAGCGTTACTATATTCCTTCGCAACTTCGTTAGTGAGGGGATAATAACTAATAGTATATGCCTTTAAGATTATTTTTTACACGTTTTTACATGTTCACGGGTTCAAAGTTTTATTTCCATTATCTTGATTATCCCCCCTTGTAGGTAAGGACACCTATTGGCGCAGTTAAAGTAAGACAACTATTGTATTTTTAAAGCCTTATTTCATGCAGTCGCACCAGGTAAATTTTGGTAGACTTTAAGTATGTTGTTTTGCAACCTACTAACTACCAAAAAATCAAAAAAAATATTTCTGTTGCAATTATGTTGATGTTTTCCGTAGATTGACTGGACTACTGAGGGAAAATAACCAACACTTACTTCCGGCTATTATTGGATATGCAAAAACGAACATATTCCAACAAAATATGTGATATGTGATTATACCTGTTAGCTAGGATACGAGCGTCAGAATCAGCCTTGTCTTTGATTATCTGGGCTTGTGTTTCAGCTTCACGTTTCTCTGTCTCTGCTTCGGTGATCAACCGTGGACGTTCATTGTATGCTACCTGTCAAGTAAACAATAACAAAAAATATTGATCTGTCAAACAGTTCTAATATCTAATAGAAAAATCATAGAAACAGAGACAAAAGACACGCATATATATATATATCGTCGTGCATTGTAAAGTCAAGGGTCGGCTATTTTGCATATTCATTAGATGACGTCGTAGCGAGCACGTGCCCTGTGACTGTCAAACAATAATAGTGATGTCCTAGTTGGAAATTACCAAGTATCTTAACAAAAATGAGATTCAAACAGGTAAAATAACATAAGAAAGCCTCAAGATGCCAATTTCCGCCATTTTCGCTAATGCCCATTTTTAAAAACAATTTCTGTGCCGTTTTAAGAGCCTTGGGTCACCAGGGTCACGGAAGACACGGTCGGCTGCTTTGTTTACAAACTTGGGTTAAAGGTTATATGACTGAATTTGGACTCATGGGTTTAATCAATTGAGAAAAATGTCTCACAAAACATGTGATTTCTTATTTATCTAACCTGTAAAATGTAAAAAGTCTGACAATGAGTGAAACAAAATAACAACTTGTAGCCTTTCAAAACACTTGGTCATGTGACTTTAACATATGGATAAAAGAAAGAATGTATATTGTGTTTAATATAGTTATACTGTATTGACCCACATTGTTGTTATTTGCTGTTTCAAATAGTGAACTAAAATGAACTAAAATGAACAGCTGAAAAAACTTTATGTGAAAAATATTTTTTTCTGCTGAGACAAATTAGACAATTTTGGTGTTATGCCAGGTTTTTTATATTATATGACACTGAAAAAAGATGTTTTTAGCGGTGATTGTTATTACAAATAGTTATCTTAATTATAGTTGAAAAAAATGAATTGGTATCATCTTTCATTTATTCACAACCGTATGCAAATATGGAGTCTCGACTTTACAATACACTCTACAAAACATGGTGGAAATACCCTCCAAGTTTCAGATGGATTTTTAATCACTTGCTAAGGATGCAAAAATAATGTAATCGGTACCAAAAGAGACTACATGTATGTTTATTCTTGATTATGTTATTTATAGAATAGTTGCAGTTATTTTAGAAATGTTTTGAGACAAAATAGTCTTAGGGACTCGACTTTACAATACACAAGGATATATAAGACCATTAACAATCCTGACTTTATTAAAAAGTAGGGCCCGGGTGGCTCAATGAGTTAGGTAGTTGTAGGGCCCGGGTGGCTCAATGAGTTAGGTAGTTGTAGGGCCCGGGTGGCTCAATGAGTTAGGTAGTTGTAGGGCCCAGGTGGCTCAATGAGTTAGGTAGTTGTAGGGCCCGGGTGGCTCAATGAGTTAGGTAGTTGTAGGGCCCGGGTGGCTCAATGAGTTAGGTAGTTGTAGGGCCTGGGTGGCTCAATGAGCTAGGTAGTTGTAGGGCCCGGATGGCTCAATGAGTTAGGTAGTTGTAGGGCCCAGGTGGCTCAATGAGTTCGGTAGTTGTAGGGTCCGGGTGGCTCAATGAGTTAGGTAGTTGTAGGGCCCGGATGGCTCAATGAGTTAGGTAGTTGTAGGGCCCAGGTGGCTCAATGAGCTAGGTAGTTGTAGGGCCCGGGTGGCTCAATGAGATAGGTAGTTGTAGGGCCCGGGTGGCTCAATGAGTTAGGTAGTTGTAGGGCCCGGATGGCTCAATGAGTTAGGTAGTTGTAGGGCCCGGTTGGCTCAATGAGTTAGGTAGTTGTAGGGCCCGGATGGTTCAATGAGTTAGGTAGTTGTAGGGCCCAGATGGCTCAATGAATTAGATAGTTGTAGGGCCCGGGTGGCTCAATGAGTTAGGTAGTTGTGGGGCCCGGGTGGCTCAATGAGGTAGGTAGTTGTGGGGCCCGGGTGGCTCAATGAGTTAGATAGTTGTAGGGCTCGGGTGGCTCAATGAGTTAGGTAGTTGTAGGGCCCGGGTGGCTCAATGAGTTAGGTAGTTGTAGGGCCCAGGTGGCTCAATGAGGTAGGTAGTTGTGGGGCCCGGGTGGCTCAATGAGTTAGATAGTTGTAGGGCCCGGGTGGCTCAATGAGTTAGGTAGTTGTAAGGCCCGGAAGGCTCAATGAGTTAGGTAGTTGGATTACCTAACAACTCATACAAGCCTATCACCAATGCGGCGTCGGTTCCCACCCGGCTTTGTAAATTACAAATAAGGGTGCACTCGACTCGCAGCTGCAAGTGATAAAGTTTACCAGTTGCTTGCCCATGGTCGGTCGATGGTTCTCTCCGGGTACTCCGACTTCTTCCACCACTAAAACTGGTCGCCATGATATAGCTGAAATATTGCTGAAAGTGGCACTAAACATAAAAAATTATCAAATCAAATAATTAAAAAGTAGTTGGGTTAAAATAATTTATTCTAATATGACGTGCTGTTTTGGCTTTGTAAACAAAAGGGTATAAAAATCCCTGATTTATTATGACTTACACGCGCTGATGATCATGACGTATTTGGCTGTTCTATTATACCCTTTTGTTTACAAAGCCAAAACAGCACGTCATAGAAATAATTTATGGAAGGGGTAAGTTTGTTGGAAATTTTAATATGGAAGGGGTAAGTTTGTTGGAGATTTTAATATGGAAGGGGTAAGGTTGTTGGAGATTTTAATATGGGAAGGGGTAAGTTTGTTGGAGATTTTTAATATGGGAAGGGGTCAGTTTGTTGGAGATTTTTAATATGGAAGGGGTAAGTTTGTTGGAGATTTTAATATGGAAGGGGTAAGCTTGTTGGAGATTTCAATATGGGAAGGGGTAAGTTTGTTGGAGATTTTAATATGGAAGGGGTAAGTTTGTTGGAGATTTTAATATGGAAGGGGTAAGTTTGCTGGAGATTTTAATATGGAAGGGGTAAGTTTGTTGGAGATTTTAATATGGAATGGGTAAGTTTGCTGGAGATTTTAATATGGAAGGGGTAAGTTTGCTGGAGATTTTAATATGGAAGGGGTAAGTTTGTTGGAGATTTTAATATGGAAGGGGTAAGTTTGCTGGAGATTTTAATATGGAAGGGGTAAGTTTGTTGGAGATTTTAATATGGAATGGGTAAGTTTGCTGGAGATTTTAATATGGAAGGGGTAAGTTTGTTGGAGATTTTAATATGGAAGGGGTAAGTTTGCTGGAGATTTTAATATGGAAGAGGTAAGTTTGTTGGAGATTTTAATATGGAAGGGGTAAGTTTGTTGGAGATTTTAATATGGAAGGGGTAAGTTTGAGATTTTAATATGGGAGGGGTAAGTTTGTTGGAGATTTTAATATGGAAGGGGTAAGTTTGTTGGCGATTTTAATATGGGAAGGGGTAAGTTTGTTGGAGATTTTAATATGGAAGGGGTAAGTTTGTTGGAGATTTTAATATGGAAGGGGTAAGTTTGCTGGAGATTTTGATATGGAAGGGGTAAGTTTGTTGGAAATTTTAATATGGAATGGGTAAGTTTGCTGGAGATTTTAATATGGAAGGGGTAAGTTTGTTGGAGATTTTAATATGGAAGGGGTAAGTTTGCTGGAGATTTTAATATGGAAGAGGTAAGTTTGTTGGAGATTTTAATATGGAAGGGGTAAGTTTGTTGGAGATTTTAATATGGAAGGGGTAAGTTTGAGATTTTAATATGGGAGGGGTAAGTTTGTTGGAGATTTTAATATGGGAGGGGTAAGTTTGTTGGCGATTTTAATATGGGAAGGGGTAAGTTTGTTGGAGATTTTAATATGGAAGGGGTAAGTTTGTTGGAGATTTTAATATGGAAGGGGTAAGTTTGTTGGAGATTTTGATATGGAAGGGGTAAGTTTGTTGGAGATTTTAATATGGAAGGGGTAAGTTTGTTGGAGATTTTAATATGGAAGGGGTAAGTTTGTTGGAGATTTTAATATGGGAGGGGTAAGTTTGTTGGAGATTTTAATATGGGTAACATTATCTGTGCAAATTTTACGCAGATAATGTTACCCATATTAAAATCTCCAACAAACTTACCCCTTCCATAAATTATTTCTTAAATAACCTCCAGCCTTAGTAAAATAATGAACAATAACCTCCAGTAAAATAATGCGGTCATGTAACTGTTTTCCACATGTGAGTAAGGTGCCATTTATAATGGATGGGAGAGGGGCCATCGTGGTCGTGAACGTATGGAAGTTGATTTACAACTACCTATGCAGTCAGTGCCTATCACCACTAAAGTTGTGAGTTCAAATCCCGTTCATGGCAAGGTGTACTTGATACAACAGTATGTGATAAAGTTTGTCAGTGACTTGCGACAGGTCAGTGGTTTTCTTTGTGTCCTCCAGTTTCCTCCACCAATAAAACTGACCATCACGATATAACTGAAATATTGTTGAAAGTGGCATTAAACACTATAAACCACCAGTAAAATGATGTGAGTCAAGTGCCATTTATAATGGGTGGCAGTGATTGGTGTTTGTCGTCACTATCAGGGGTCATGTCGGGTTCATATTTTCATTCCTATTGTTGTTCTTCATCTAACATTACCTGTATATCTTCTCTGGCTCTTTCTTTACTCCTGATGGCGTTTTCATACTCTAAAGGTCTGGCTATGTTGCTCACCTTAAAATAAACAATTAAAATTAACATACTCAGAAGATCTGGCTGTTGCTCGCCTTAAAATAAACATTTAAAATTAACATACTCAGAAGATCTGGCTGTTGCTCACCTTAAAATAAACAACTAAAATTAACAACTCACCAATTCAGAAATAAATGTTTGAACAATTTTGTTTTGTTTTGTTCTGTTTCTTATTATTATTAATGATCAAAATCAAATAAAGTCCCCCTCACTTTTTTCTGCAGTAAAATAAGACCTTACCTGTAAGTCTGTTATGTCAGCATGAAGTTCTGTGTATCTCTGTATAATCTGTTGTTGGACTTTATTCTGGAAGTTGGTACGCTCGGCTTGGAATTGTGACGTGTTAAAGTAACTACAGGATTCGTGCAGTGCCGATTCCCCTAAAATATTGTAATATAATTTATTAACGAAAACATTGACTGTATTCAGTGATTGTTAATGTACTGTCAAACATCACGGTGTCAAGGTCAAACAGACTGATCTTTCAAACATCACGGTGTCAAGGTTAAACAGACTGATCTGTAAAACATCACAGTGTCAAGGTTAAACAGACTGATCTGTCAAACATCACGGTGTCAAGGTTAAACAGACTGATCTGTCAAACATCATGGTGTCAAGGTTAAACAGACTGATCTGTCAAACATCATGGTGTCAAGGTTAAACAGACTGATCAGTCAAACATCACAGTGTCAAGGTTAAACAGACTGATCTGTCAAACATCACGGTGTCAAGGTTAAACAGACTGATCTGTCAAACATCACGGTGTCAAGGTTAAACAGACTGATCTGTCAAACATCACGGTGTCAAAGTTAAACAGACTGATCTGTCAAACATCACGGTGTCAAGGTTAAACAGACTGATCTGTCAAACATCACGGTGTCAAGGTTAAACAGACTGATCTGTCAAACATCACGGTGTCAAAGTTAAACAGACTGATCTGTCAAACATCACGGTGTCAAGGTTAAACAGACTGATCTGTCAAACATCACGGTGTCAAGGTTAAACAGACTGATCTGTCAAACATCACGGTGTCAAGGTTAAACAGACTGATCCGTCAAACATCACGGCGTCAAGGTTAAACAGACTGATCTGTCAAACATCACGGTGTCAAGGTTAAACAGACTGATCTGTCAAACATCACGGTGTCAAGGTTAAACAGACTGATCTGTCAAACATCACGGTGTCAAGGTCAAACAGACTAATCTGTCAAACATCACGGTGTCAAGGTTAAACAGACTGATCTGTAAAACATCACGGTGTCAAAGTTAAACAGACTGATCTGTCAAACATCAGTGTCAAGGTTAAACAGACTGATCTGTCAAACATCACGGTGTCAAGGTTAAACAGACTGATCTGTCAAACATCACGGTGTCAAGGTTAAACAGACTGATCTGTCAAACATCACGGTGTCAAGGTTAAACAGACTGATCTGTCAAACATCACGGTGTCAAGGTTAAACAGACTGATCTGTCAAACATCACGGTGTCAAGGTTAAACAGACTGATCTGTAAAACATCACGGTGTCAAAGTTAAACAGACTGATCTGTCAAACATCACAGTGTCAAAGTTAAACAGACTGATCTGTCAAACATCACGGTGTCAAGGTTAAACAGACTGATCTGTCAAACATCACGGTGTCAAGGTCAAACAGACTAATCTGTCAAACATCACGGTGTCAAGGTTAAACAGACTGATCTGTAAAACATCACGGTGTCAAAGTTAAACAGACTGATCTGTCAAACATCAGTGTCAAGGTTAAACAGACTGATCTGTCAAACATCACGGTGTCAAGGTTAAACAGACTGATCTGTCAAACATCACGGTGTCAAGGTCAAACAGACTGATCAGTCAAACATCACGGTGTCAAGGTTAAACAGACTGATCTGTCAAACATCACGGTGTCAAGGTTAAACAGACTGATCTGTCAAACATCACGGTGTCAAGGTTAAACAGACTGATCTGTAAAACATCACGGTGTCAAAGTTAAACAGACTGATCAGTCAAACATCACGGTGTCAAGGTTAAACAGACTGATCTGTCAAACATCACGGTGTCAAGGTTAAACAGACTGATCAGTCAAACATCACGGTGTCAAGGTTAAACAGACTGATCAGTCAAACATCACGGTGTCAAGGTTAAACAGACTGATCTGTCAAACATCACGGTGTCAAGGTTAAACAGACTGATCTGTCAAACATCACGGTGTCAAGGTTAAACAGACTGATCTGTATAACATCACGGTGTCAAAGTTAAACAGACTGATCAGTCAAACATCACGATGTCAAGGTTAAACAGACTGATCTGTCAAACATCACGGTGTTAAGGTTAAACAGACTGATCTGTCAAACATTACGGTGTCAAGGTTAAACAGACTGATCTGTCAAACATTGCTCAAGGTCAAACAGACTGATCTGTTAAACATTTCTGTCTCAAGGTCAAATAGACTGATCGGTCAAACATCACGGTGTCAAGGTTAAACATACTGATCTGTCAAACATTATGTTGTCAAGGTTAAACAGACTGATCTGTCAAACATTTCTGTCTCAAGGTCAAACAGACTGATCTGTCAAACATCACTGTGTCAAGGTTAAACAAACTGATCTGTCAAACATTTCTGTCTCAAGGTCAAACAGACTGATCTGTAAAACATTTCTGTTTCGGGGGTCAAACAGACTGATCTGTCAAACATCACAGTGTCAAGGTTAAACAGACTGATCTGTAAAACATCACTGTGTCAAGGTCAAACTGACTGATCTGTCAAACATTTCTGTTTCAAAGTCAAACAGATTGATCTGTCAAAATTAGTAAAGTTAGTATCAGACTTAAATTTAATAAAGGGCTACGCTGGACGCAGCATGAAAAGACTGCTGCAAGTCAGTAATGGCTTCCTCCTGCACTAGCTTTACTGCAATTATAGAGGTTAAATTAACAAAGATTTCCTACGTTGGGACTTTATTTAAAGTTCGGCTCATACAGGGTACCGGTTTATTCAGGTTTCGGCTCATACAGGGTACCAGTTTATTCAGGGTTCGGCTCATTCAGGGTTTGGCTAATACAGGGTACCGGTTTATTCAGGGTTCGGCTCATTCAGGGTTTGGCTAATACAGGGTACCGGTTTATTCAGGGTTCAGCTCATACAGGGTACCAGTTTATTCAGGGTTTGGCTCATACAGGGTACCAGTTTATTCAGGGTTCAGCTCATACAGGGTACCAGTTTATTCAGGGTTCGGTTTAGACAGGTTTCACTGTATATTATTTTTCCGTATAAAAACCTTACTACACAGGAAGCAGTATACTATAATTTTATAAAGATTTAAAAAATTACCATCTTGAAATAATCAACTTAAAATATGGAAAAGAACAGTTTTCAAATTCTTATTGTGCATGCATCCAGATTTAATAGGCTGAACGTATATTACTGGTTCAAGATATTCCTAATATTAGGCCTCATCTTTTTACTTTATCTCACAATGACATACCTGCATACTTAAGAACTTTTGTATAGCCGTCTTTGTCCCTGAAGTCAAGGATGACCTCCCTTAGTTTAGAGGCTTTGACTTTGTACTGATATGTAACATCTAGAACAATCTTCACACCATCTTTATTTAAACACTGCAATGAGATTATAAGATTAAACATGATTATCTCCCCTGTTGTAATATTGATTGATTGATTTATTGTGCTTAATGCCACTTTCAGCAATATTTCAGCTATATCATGGCGACCTGTTGTAATAAGTTCAATACATAATTATATATATATTTATAGACCACACAAACTTTTGGTTCACACAGACCTATGGTCCACACAGACTTATAGTCCTCATAGACTTGTAGTCTAAAAAGACTTAAAAAGTCCACTAAAATCTACTAAAGTCCAAATAGACCTAAAGTAAATATAGATTTATAGTCCACACAGACATATGATCCACATAGACCTACTAAAGTCCACAGACCTACAGTACACCTAAACCTAAACTAAATATAGATTTATAGTCCACACAGACATATGATCCACAAGGACTTATGGTCCACATAGACCTACTAAAGTCCACACAGACCTACAGTACACACAGACTAAAGTTCACATAGATTGAGATTCTTGTCCACAAATAATGTTATTATACCAATCTTGGCCTTAAATATTTATTTAGACATTTTGAAGTGTCAAAATTTACTAACAGTTTGGTTTATAAGGTTTTGTTTATCCATCTTTCTGGTCATATACAGGTGATATGCCATTATATAAGGGACGAGGTGGTAACCAGGTACTTTTACTCATTCAAAATAGTATTTGGTACATTTTGATATTGAACATTATAATACAGCTATAATTTTAATCCAATCAAAAACACCCATTTAAGACATGTGACCGTCCATTATTTTTCCCGCATTGCACAACCGGAAGCCGTATTTTTTCCGCATTGGACGTCCAGACGTCCAATACAGGTTTTTTTTTCGTGTTGTACATTATGTAAGGGAAGTAACTCGTTGGTTTTTCTGCTAGTAAATTATTTTTAATTGTAATCTACAATCAAATTAACTTGTTCAGTATTTAACGGTTTGAGGGAAAAAAAGTTGCTTAGAATAATAGTTGATCAGTTATTTTGCTGTTTTTAATTCATTTTAGAAATTACGAGATCTGTATACAGAACATTTTCCTAACGAACAAGATGAACTGTGAGCTAATGCTCACCTATGATACCCCCGCTCTTTGGCAAACAGGAAGTAGGAATCTGACGGGTCAAAAAAAAACACTTCCCACGATATGAGGTACCTATATGAAGCTTGTGACCAAATATCAGATCTCTGCCATCAATACTTGCTGTGAAAAATGTGACGAAAAATGTGCATATATGTTCAATGTGTATAGAAACCAACTAAGTCGGAAGTAGGAATCTGACGGGTCCAAAAACGCTACCCACAATATGGTATACCTATATGATGCTTGTGACCAGATTTCTGCCATCAACAGTTACTGAGAAAAATGTGATGAAAAATATCTTGGACGGACGGAAGGAAGGAAGGACGGACGGACAGAGGTAAAACAGTATACCCCCCTCCCCCTTTGAGGAGCGGGGGTATAAATACTGTTGTGCAGTTGTTCTATTTAGACTATTAAAAGTTAAACATAAAATTGTTGTTATAGTATTGATCATTTCAGCTGTATAATAACCTATTAGTATTGTATAAGATATTCATGAAAAATGTTAAAATTTTAATACAAAGTAAAAAGTGAAGAGTTTTTGTTGGTGTCTTCAAATCTTAAACCTTTATTTGCCCACGATTTGTTAAACCATTGTATAAGAGATGGGGTGGTTAGCCAGGTACTTTTACCCATTTAAAATGGTATTTGGTACCTCTTGATTTTAAAGAGTGTTGTATATAAAGATATTCATGAAAAATGCTCAAATTTTATCCAAAAACAAGATGTTGCACACTACGTTGTGCTAAGAATACCCCCACTCTTTCATTTGTAAGTCGCACGGTAAACAGGAAGTAGATGTGCGGTAAACCTGGAAAGGGGAGATACGGTACAAGTCACCATGCCAAAGCCATATATCAAATATAAAATCATTTCTTCCAGTAGAAGCTGAGATATCTGCAACGAAAGTGTGAACGGACAGACAAACGGACGGACGGACTAACAGACAGACTAATGGACGGACAAGGTGATTGCAATATAGCCCCCTCTCTATGAGTGGGGGTATAAAAAGTACCACCTGTAAAGTGAAGAACTGGTACACTTGAAAAATATTGAAAGCGTTGAGGTTTATATAATACTAACTGAAAGGCTATAATGTACATATTAACTGAAAATGATTTCAAAAACATTTAAAAACTCAGAAAAAATATGGTCTTCCTTAAATGTCTGTTTTCTCTTTAAGACAGTAGGGTTGTGTAAAATTGTTTTACACATGTAAATATCCAATCAAACGCACCATTTTATCTAACTTATCTTCCACTGACATATTTAACTTACCTCTAGTGAGGAAAATGACAGTGATTTATACACACTTGGAAAGATAATAAATTCAAATCCAGGGGGACCTGTGTGTAGACCTTCTCTTTCACTGTTAGAGCTCAGCTTCTTCTGAACCGTGTCATATTTTATACCAACTGAAAAAAAATATATAACAGTGATTGTAAAACAGGATTCTTTCTTCAATAATTACATTAATTCCGTTTTTTCATTGAAATGTTACAATATGATTGGTTATGAAGTGGTCACATGATTATACCAGAGGCTCTCAAGAGCCTGTATCGTTCACCTGGTAATAAAAAAAAACAATTGGTCCTATGTAAAAACTATGTCCTGCAGTGGTAGCCATCTTGGAATTATGATCAACATAAAAAACACAAAGTTTGTAAAGGACCTTCCAATGATTGATGCACAGTTTAGGTTCAATCAGTGCAATAGCTTCAGAGAAGAATATATTTCTGTATTTTCCCCATATGGTTCTGTGTTAATACTATGACCTGTGGTGGCAGCCATCTTGGATTTCCGATCGGCATAAAAAACAGAGGACCTTCCAATGATCATTCCTGGGCAGTTTGGTTTCAACTGTCCAAGTGGTTTCAGAGAAGAAGCATTTTGAAACATTTTTCCCATAGGGTCCAATGTTAAACTAAGTCCTGCCATAGCCGCCATTTTGAATTTCATATCAAAACAAAAAACGTAAAGTTTGTAGAGGACCATCTAATGAACATTCATGTACAGTTTGGCTTTAATCATATTTGTAGTTTCTGAGAAGAAGGCATTTGAATATTTTCCCATAGGGTCCAATGTTAATCTATGTCCTGCGGTGGCGGCCATCTTGGATTTCCGATCGGCATAAAAAACAGAAACTTTGTAGAGGACCTTCCAATGATCATTCCTTGGCAGTTTGATTTCAACTGTCCAAGTGGTTTCAGAGAAGAAGCATTTTGAAACATTTTTCCCATAGGGTCCAATGTTAAACTAAGTCCTGCCGTAGCCGCCATTTTGAATTTCATATCGGAACAAAAAACCTTAAGATTGTAGAGGACCATCCAATGAACATTCATGTACAGTTTGGCTTTAATCATATTTGTAGTTTCTGAGAAGAAGGCATTTGAACATTTTCCCATAGGGTCCAATGTTAATCTATGTCCTGCGGTGGCGGCCATCTTGAATTTTCGATCGGCATAAAAAAACAGAAACTTTGTAGAGGACCTTCCAATGATCATTCATGGGCAGTTTGGTTTCAACTGTCCAAGTGGTTTCAGAGAAGAAGCGTTTTGAAACATTTTCCCCATAGGGTCCAATGTTAAACTAAGTCCTGCCGTAGCCGCCATTTTGAATTTCATATCGGAACAAAAAACGTAAAGTTTGTAGAGGACCATCCAATGAACATTCATGTACAGTTTGGCTTTAATCATATTTGTAGTTTCTGAGAAGAAGGCATTTGAACATTTTCCCATAGGGTCCAATGTTAATCTATGTCCTGCGGTGGTGGCCATCTTGGATTTTCGATCGGCATAAAAAACAGAAACTTTGTAGAGGACCTTCCAATGATCATTCCTGGGCAGTTTGGTTTCAACTGTCCAAGTGGTTTCAGAGAAGAAGCATTTTGAAACATTTTTCCCATAGGGTCCAATGTTAAACTAAGTCCTGCCGTAGCCACCATTTTGAATTTCATATCGGAACAAAAAACCTTAAGATTGTAGAAGACCATCCAATGAACATTCATGTACAGTTTGGCTTTAATCATATTTGTAGTTTCTGAGAAGAAGGCATTTGAATATTTTCCCATAGGGTCCAATGTTAATCTATGTCCTGCGGTGGCGG
Source organism: Bathymodiolus septemdierum (assembly GCA_963383655.1). NCBI lineage: Eukaryota > Metazoa > Mollusca > Bivalvia > Mytilida > Modiolidae > Bathymodiolus > Bathymodiolus septemdierum. Next base: position 3,060,858 of record OY726531.1, read on the forward strand.
CCATCTTGGATTTCCGATCGGCATAAAAAACAGTAACTTGGTAAAGGACATTCCAATGATCATTCCTTTACAGTTTGGGTTCAGTCAGTTCATTAGTTTCAGGGAAGAAGATCTTTGAAATTTCAGCCAATCAGAGCATATTATTGGCTCTAGCAGCCATATTGAATATCCGACTGGAACGAAAAACAGTAACTTTGTAGAGGACCATCCAAGGAACATTCCTGCTAAGTTCGGTTCCAATCGGCCAAGTGGTTTCGGAGAAGAAGCTTGAAATGTGAAAAGTTTACAGACGACGGACGCCAAGTGATGGCAATAGTTCACATGGACCTTTGGTCCAGGTGAACTAAAAAGTGATGTTTCACATCCCAATGAAACTCAAATCCGAACTTGCACGTGCCTCCACGTCGACGTCAGATGTAAACAATCAATGGCATAGTAATTTCCAACAGCAAATAATCTAACACAAATAAAAAAAAACTATATTAAATTTTGGTGATTTAAATATAATTATAAGAATTGAATGCATTCTTTTGAAGTTTCATTGGGGTATGAAAGCGTTGATCGAACTACATTTTCAACATGTAGCGCTTCATTGAAAATGTACTTCGGTCAACGCTTTCATACCCCAATGAAACTTCAAAAGAATGCATTCAATTCTTAAATGAACTCAATACAACAATCCCTCGCTTATAACACCACCTCTTCTGCAATGAAAAAGTAGCCTTGAAATACTGTTGATGCAAAGTGTCAACATAAAATTGAAATGACGTGACTATCACCACTAATGTTGTCCAGGTGTACTCGATACCACATTCTGTGATAAAGTTTGTCAGTGACTTGCATCCGGTCGTTGGTTTCCTTCCGGTACTTCGGTTTCCTCCATCAATAAAACTGACCACCACGATATAACTGAAATATTGTTGAAAGTGGCGTTAAACACCATAACCCTTATCCTTATATTGAAATGAATCTGCATAAGAAAGCATTTTCAACAAAACATATCCTCAACTTTAACTGACATTACTTACTCTCGTCTGATGCCAGTTTTTTCAGTGATGTGGCCACCAGTACCACAATCATAACAATTACTGCCAATACAATGAATCCTATAACATAAACCTTCTTATCAGCTGCCATTTTGTTTGTCTATATGTCTCTGAAACAAAAATAGAAATATATAAACCTTCTTATCAGCTGCCATTTTGTTGGTCTAAATCTGTCACTGAAAAATGAAGAAATATATATAATCACAATAATATTTATTTTCACTTGTGTTACTATGGAAACATACAATTTACATCAGTTAAACTATTGGTTTCTTTTACAATGTGTTATAGGTTTACTTCTACACTGTACATGTTTTGATTTCATTTACTGGCATCATACATGTACAGTCAAACCTGTATTAAGAGGTTTTGACCTTTGGAACAAAGAAAAAGTGGTCTTTTAGGACAGGTGACCTCTTAAAAAGGTTCAATTTATATAAAATTTTCTATATGACAAAAAAATGTGACCTTTTAATACAGGTGACTGCATGGGCATGGGCAGGTTTGATTGTTTATGGGAAAAAATCAAACTTTATCAATTCACATAATGTTGTATCGAGTACGCCTTGCCATGAACGGGGTACAAACTCACAATTTTTGTGGTGATAGGCACTGATTACATAGGTAGTTGTAAATCCAACTACCATACGAGCACAACGGACCTCTGTTATTAGTCAAATACATGTATAATTATAATTTTCAAAAGAATTACTTCCTCTTTGAATATTTTTTTCAAATATTTTGCTTGCTTATTTTCCCTAATACATGTACACTGTATATTATTTAGATATAAAAATTCAAAATATCCTCTCTCTAACAAAAAAATAGATATCACATTTCCCTATCATATTTTTCTCATCAAATATAATTATCTGTATTTAATTACATGTACAAATACACACAAAATATAGGCTAGCTTAAGATTTCATACCTTAACGCCCCCACAATTTTCTCAACAGATTTACGCAGAAAACTTTCATCCCTGGTTTAAATAAAGTATCTTTAACTTAATAAAAAAAACTTACCGTACTAAAAACAAGTAATTAATTTTGTTTTTCCAGCTTAAACAGGTACATGTAGTACAAATCTTGTGAAAACAACATCCTGTTAAACAGGAACAGGAAGATCGTAGGAAATTAACAACAAATATGTACATGTATGTAGTACAGTTTAATCTTAGAACACAGAGCTAGACTTTACTATGATCCGATACCAATTAAATATTTACCTGTCAATAAAGCTGTCTTTCCACTAAACAAAATTTACCTGACAATAATACTGATTTCTGCTAAACAAAATTTACCTGACAATAATACTGATTTCTGCTAAACAAAATTTACCTGACAATAATACTGATTTCTGCTAAACAAAATTTACCTGACAATAATACTGATTTCTACTAAACAAAATTTACCTGACAATAATACTGATTTCTACTAAACAAAATTTACCTGACAATAATACTGATTTCTGCTAAACAAAATTTACCCAACAATAATACTGATTTCTAAACAAAATTATTTTCAAGAAACAACTTTTAATAGTAAATATAAAGCTGAATACAACAGTGTCAAATATTTTGTTGATTGCAAAAAAGATTATTTTTATTTTTCTATAATAAATCTTTCCTATATTTGGAGAGCAAGAAAAGTTTGCAGATACCAGATACCGAACATGTCAAAGGGGTCATCAGAGGTCATAAATCAAACATGGGCAGACAATACAATAACTGTAAATGGTCAAAAGAAAAACGACAAATGGTCTACACACAAAAACAAGGGCAACGCAAAGCGTGGTGTATCCCCTCGCCTACAAATTTGACCCGGTGACCTTGACCTTTGACCTATGACCTTGAAAATCAATAGGGTTCCAGATTCTCTTACAGCGTTCTAGCCAGGATTTTGTCAGGGCAGGGTGCTAACTCAGAAAAGGGCATTTTTACGCGTGACTATCTGTACCAAAAAGGGCACCTCATTTACATGTTATAGAAGCTGGAATACCATGCATAATGTTTATTATAAGAATATACTATTATTACATCAAATACATATAGTACAATAAAATGTTTTATAAATCAAGTGGTAAAACAAATCTGATTTAAATTTGTTAAAATTGGACAAATAAAAAGGGTTTAAAGCTGGCTGAATCGTCATTCAAAATCTGAGAGGTTCATTTCTAGTTCAAAACAAAAAGTTAAGAAATTTTGAATACTTTTGCATTTCCCTCACATTTATCATTAAAAATCTGAGATAAAGAAAGTCAATTAACGACGATTTTTACCTTCAAAATCTGTAGGCTACATTTAGATGTAAAAACTTATGATGATAAGAACGATGTCAATATTTTACTTTCTTGAGAAAATAATTTATTCTCCTCTTTCAAACGTCTCTCCCGGGTCGACATTTTTATAATTGTGATTTATTGTGGCAATTCAGAAATAAAAACAACTCACTTAACATATCTCAATAAGTTTATTCATAGATCGTAATTGACATAAACAACAAACAAACAAACAAATGCTTTATTATTTGCCAATCAAGGCACCCACAAGGAGCATATCAAATAGATCGCCAATGGTGTATTTATAGAATATATCAGCTGATTGTTAAGAATCATAGGTGGCGCGAGCATCGCAATAAACAAGGAAGAAATCAAACAAAATGGTGATCGAAAAACCGGGTGCACAACAATCACTACAATCAGATATAAATGGGCATGAGACACAAAAAAGGCAAGGGCGGCCCTAAAAAGGACAAGGCATGATCAAAGTGAAGGCGGGCGTTGCGCCCTGTCAAAAATTTGTAGCGTGATCACTGTCTTAAGGACTAAGTATGTACCAAGTTTGGTCAAAATTCATTGAAGGACATTGATTCTAGAGTGTTCACAAGGATGTTACGGAAGGACGCACGGACGGACGGTAGCGTTACTATATCCCTTCGCAACTTCGTTGGCGAGGGGATAATAAAGATTAAGCAACATGAACCCTAGTAAACACCAGGATTGAACTTGTGTGCTCCTGTAGTTTTTTTCCTCTATGTCAATAATTAAAAAATTATTCAACTCATTTAATAAATCTGACATCGAGAAATGGACTATAGCTAAATATGTCACGAAATTGATCACATGGTACACACCAAAAAAATGGTGTACAATTCTATCCAAATTTTGGATTTATGAAACTACTAATGTACTTAAAACAGTAAGAGATTATCATTACTTTTGCAGATTTGAACTAGAAAACATGTCTATATACCGTATAATCGGTAATTTCTGCGGTGTGAAATTTCTGCGGTGTGAAATTTCTGCGGTTTTGGTCTAAAAAAAAGACATTTAAATTTTGCGGTTTTTTTTCTGCGGATTGAAAATCTCGGCACCGAAAATAAAATTGTTTGTATTACAGAAAGCAACAACTGAAGCGATGTTACGATAAACAACTGGTGCACATTAAAGTGATCATTAGAAGTAAAAGCATATTTAGTTCTTTAGAAAGTTTTCAAACGTTACAACTTCTGAATACGCATTTGGTTAACTTCAAATTTGTCTTAAGAAACTATTTTTTCACTGTTTTCGCAATCTATTTTGTTGACAGGAAATACGAAGTCAACAGTTGGATCGATATCGGTATAAACTTTAATATATTTCGGATATATATTTTTAATGTCGAATTTTCATACTTTATCAAATAAATAAAAAAAAAAAATATGATTAGAAGCAATTGTATTCAATTCTTTCAGTATAATGTAGACATAAAAACTTGGGTTACCCGGATTTCTACTACCAGTACATTTCTATTTGTTTTGTTTTTAAATGAATCCTGAGATCACGCAGTTTGAAATTATTCAATCGAAGCTACTACAACAATTTAGAAAAAAACACAAAAAAAGCTAATATGAAATAACAATTTTAACAAGATATGATTATAATCTAATGATTATGAAGTCACCCAAACCGACCACTGACACTATCTACCCACATATCAAATTTTGATGATATCGGACAATGTTGAATTTTTATCCCCCATTTTTATGCCGTGTTTTGGCAGCCATTTTGAAAATGGCAGACATCTTGAAAATTTTGAAAACGCAGAATTGCTCCTCTAATGGTGACCTATCACTATGTCAAAATTTATGTCTCTATCATTATCCAGTTAGAAGTTATCAACATTAATGTACGAAATTTCAAGTTTCTCATAGGATTCTATAGTAACCCCCATCCCCTTTGAACCCCCAAAAATATGGCTTTGACCCCCTTTACCACAAATCTGAAAACTTTAGGATCAACTAGAAACATATATCTATAACTCCACCAAGTTTCATGAAATTCTGTCCTGTAGTTCCTGAGATCTGCCGTGGACAAGTTCATGGTGCACGGAAAGAAAGGAGAATAACAAGAACAAGAAGAATAATAATAATAATAATAAGAAACGGAGCAAAAACAATAAGTCTCCAAACGTTGTTTGGGAGACTTAAATATTGCTTTAATAAACTTTGCTATGATTGTAAACATTTAATCAGGTGATTGTTTCAATTATTGTAGGTGTCAGTTTGGTACAATCATATTTCTTGATCTGGAGTAATTGTAAATTTTTTTTTTATATTTCAAACATTTGTAATTGTAATTAACAGGTAAAAATCATCATGCCACATGTAGTACAGCTAAATAACCTTTATTGTTGTGTAAACATTTATATAGTACCAGGTTTTGTTTATCTGGATATAGTAATTACGACTAATTAAATATTTGACACTTGCGGCGGAATCTGAGTTAGAGTTTGAAAACGTATTTTGTACGGGACATTAAACATTTATTTTACATAATATTCTGCGAGTTGACCGCAGAATACCGCAGAAATTAGATTGCCGCAGAAATTACCGGTTATACGGTATATGAAATCTTAACTCTATTTGATCTGACACCTCTCGTCCATGACATAATATGCATAGGAATTTTATTAGAATACCTTTGATACTGATAGAGATTGTGACGAGATTAGGATGAAGATACAGAGCAGAATTTTTTTCCAAAGCCTAACCTCAACGAGATTACGAAATAAGTAGAAAACAAACATATCAGTACTGAATTTTGATGATTTGATAACATATTTTAAGTTAAAATTTAAGATCATTTGTTACTGAAAATGAAATTCATATTCTACATTAAAAACGTGAGATGGTCATTCTCTTGAGTGCCGATGGCGATGGCCGTTTCATAAAAATGTAGGCGTGCCTCTAGCTTGGGGTCTGTATCAGGGTTGGTCGGGAAATACCAGTGGTGGGAATTCCCAGTGGTAATTACCGAGAAATACCGTCCTGGGAAATACTCTAAATTTTAGCTCAAGCGGGAAATACGATTTTTAGATGTGGTTAATTTCTTCAAAGTTGCTACCACCTGTCAAAATAAAAAATAACAGATTTTTTACTTCTTTGAACAGTTGATTTACAATAATCACTTAACAATTAATAGCTGGATGTTTTTGCCAGGTTGTATACATGTAATCTAATATCATAAGGGCATTTCCTTTATGCTATAATAATGACCAACTTTTTTAATTTGTTTTTACAAACTAATTAACACATTTTCAATAACCTTTAGAAATCAATAAGTCCAGTTTGTAAAGACAAACAATAAACATGTCAAAAGCAGGTCAGAATATGGTTTTAATCACTAAACAAAGAAGGTACAAAGTGGGGATTACAAGTAAAGAATAATTTTCTTAATATTTCTATCAAAATCAATATTTTTTTTTAACAAAAATCAATTTTCCAATATCTGTACATTTAAACACTAACCATTAATTTTTTTTTTTTTTTTTCTGAAAGGCCAATATATTTATATTTGTATCCATTAAAGATTTTTATATGCCGCCATACATGCAAAACATAAATATCAATTTAGAAGTTTCCCAAGTTTGACAAACCAAAGATTTAAAAACATATTGGCCTTACTGTTTTAAAAGATTTGTTTGTGGATATTTACCTTGTTTATTATTCATTGGACTATTCATTTCTTCATTAGTTCTTTTTCTTTTAGGTGTTTTACATTTTAGATTTTACAAACAGATAAGTCAAGTCTATATTATACTCCAAATAAATGTTCAATTCGCTTATTTATAAGAAGATATATCACAATAATCTGGAACTCAAAGAAATTTATACTATGTGCAGTAAACAAGTGCACAATGTGTACAGCCACTACAGGTTCATGTACCATTAGCATCGTGTTATCAGTTTCCGTGCTATTATCGATTTTCCGATATAGCGATTAACAGTGTTAACCCTTCATTCATATGACGATTGGAATTTTGAAAGAATGGCTAGTTAAATATTTCTTTGTACATAAGATTGTTTTTAAAGCCATTCTTGTATTTTAATATATTCTCGATTATCTGGCAACTTTTGTTGTCAGTAAAATGGCATCATCTGTTTTCGTGTGAAGTTAAAAACAAGGCCGATATACGGGATTGGAACGAATATATAATCCGGAAATGGCTGGTTTTAAAATTTCATGGTTCTGGCCATCTACCAAATCATACTACATCTAAATAAAATAACAGAATGTTTGAAAATTACCACTTTCAAAATTGTGTTTACTTTTGATGTTTTTTTTAGTGCTGAAACCACAATGCACTGCAAAGTGACGTGTATTTTATATAAGAAACAGGCACATTTCAGTCAGCTCTTTTGTTTACAAGTACGATCAGTGACCCCATGACAGTTACATGACAGGAAGAGCCGGTGTTTGAGAGGCAGATGACATAGTTAAATTTTATATAGCCCTTCTGGATTTTTTTCCAGCTACTTTATAAAGAAGTAAATTTTTAGCATTACAAAAAGTATGGTTCAGTAGGTAGGTTCACTGTTCTTGGTACTTACGTCTTTAAAAGCAAACTTTAACATCTTTTACAGATGTCATGCTGTAGTCTTGTTTATGTTCCATAAATAGAAACCGGAAGACACGTCAAAAATAATGCGTGCGCTGTGGAAATCAAAATAAAATGGATAAAACGAAAACAGATGACGCACGAAAACACATACCGTGACGATATATTTGCAAATTAAGAACCAATCTTATTTCCCAGTATTTCCCGCTTTTTTGCCAACCCTGGACTCTGTATGTGTGCAAAATGTTCCCTCTACTTCAACCATGATACTTACAAGATGAATTTCAAAGCAAACTGACAATATTTTGCAAGATTTATAAATATAAATAGGAATTACGGTATTACGAAATTACACACCCTGATAATGACCCTTTGGCTTTTTCCGGCGCAAATGCAATATCCAAATATGTCAGTGCAATTGTAGGATACTTTGTCGTTATGTGGAGAAATTAGGAAACCAAGTAGTCATCAATAAGAATACTGATCTGTGCTATTCCGTTATTTTAATTAGCAGAAAGTATCTTACCAACAACAAAAACAAACACCTGCCGCTTACAACACAGACAATAACATTAAATTTTAGCAATCGCTAAAAATATTTTTTACAAAACGAACATTCTGAGATTTATTTATAAATACAGACTTTCGTTGTACCATACTTCAAACTTTTTTGCATTCCATGTTTAAAAATACTTCCGCGTGCATATTTTTGCTTGGAAATAGAGATAGTGGGTAGTGATTTCATCCTATCATTTCAATCATTGTATTAAATTGTTTGCCCCTTGTGGGACCTTATTTGGCAATAAAAAAAAAATATTCTTATTCTATTCTAAACGAATCCAGATTACCATTGTCCATAAGTTGTGATATCTTTTAGTCCAATTCCACTGCTGCTTTATTTGCAATTATGGCTCAAAAGACACAAATTAATTTATAAATTTTATTGTTTGCCAGAAAGAAATGTTCATATATGAATATGTAAATAATAATACAATTCAATAAACTAGCTAAACATGCAACATAAGGAAACATTTTGCGGGCCATAAGATTTAAAGCCGCAAATGTATATATAGTAAAAATAAAACTGCATTCTTCAGATTTACACATGATAAAGGGTGAGGCGGGTGGGAAAACTTTCAAAATCTTATCAAACAATGAGGTATTTAATTACAGGTGAACTCTATTCAGTGATTATATATATGAATTACCTTAATAGATTTTTGTGTGAAACGAATTTAGCCAAAATTACTATTTTTTTACTTATAAAAAATTTCCAATAATATTAAACATTATCGATTTGGGGGTTCAAATGTCTCTGTCACATCTGTCACATTCATGATGCCTCCACAGCAGATAAACTTTATGACCTTTTAACTCCAGACGCCTCTATTCCAACATCAGGGGCCGTCGTGGTTGTGAGCGTATGGTAGTTGGATTTACAACTACCTGTGCAATCAGTGCCTATCACCACTAAAGCTGTGAGTTCCAACCCCACTCAGGCGAGGTGTATTCGATACAACATTATTAACAACAGCGTGTTACTTTTAATACATCCGCGTAAATTGTGAGAAACAATGCACGCGGATTGTAGAGTAAATACACCACGGTTTGGATATATGATAAGCGCGCTTGATGAATGAAAAATGCGCGCTACGTATAACAAATGGCGCGACATTAAATACAACATGTTGCAAAAATGATAACACGCTCTATCTTATTACTGGCTAGCTATTATTTACAAATAGCGCACTAGTTTAACAAATTGTGCGTATATCATTAGCGAGCTCAAATATACCACCAATGACACAAACTGCATGTAATTATAGTAAAATTAGATCTTTGTTGTATCCTATCGCCAAAATAAAAAAAAAAACATTAAAAAAAATACAATCAAATTCCAAATTTGATTAGATTGCCAATGGCATGCATTTTCTTACGGTCAGTCACAGTTGTTAATTCTGAACAAAATAATGTAGATAATATATCAATCAACAAACATTTATATATAATACTTACATAAAATTGAGTAAGATCATTCAGAACAATGTCTGATATACCCACGTGAGCAGCCAACGTTCACGTGGGTCATTCATACAGCTATCTCTATTATGCTGACTGCCTATCTAAGGAAATGGCAATGTCATTTTGTGTTTCCATACACACAGTATATGAACTTGTGCGCCTGAAATCTCTTATTGACGTGCTCTTCTGTAAACTGCATTACGGTTTCGGTGGAAATCGACTGCCCAAGCTTTCAAAGCAGGTAAGTTTTTCGGAATTATCTGTGTAAAAAAGTTACAGAATGTACATGATTCATTACTCTAACTGACACTAAAGTTTCTTTGGATATAATAACGCAGCAAATTCAGAATGGAGTATCAAACGTTTGTTGTTACTACCAGAAAAGGTAAAAATTCCATTTCTTTATGCCTAAATGGCTTCCAATTTAGACTGTATTTGCACGGGTAGTTTTGGATTTGAGAAGCATTCTTTTTTACAAAGAAGCGATAAAGAAAACATAATTTTTCCTACTAAAAAATTGGATTGGAAAAATGAGTGTGCTGTCGGCTGTTTGCTGTAGCTGTGTAAGTCTGTTTGACGTCGCGTTTGAAAACGGTCTGTAACCTGATTGACGTGCTAAATTTGTATTTATTAGCAATTAACTAACATTTATGCTTTATTACTCTTACATTTCAAACAAAACGGAAAACAGTGTACTAGGTGATGATGCCATATGCATATGAGATTGGTTTTTAATGGCATATTGTCTTTTGTAGCAAAATGGAGAGTGGGTACCAATGCTATATTTGCGACCATCAAATCAAAACTGATGCGCGGCAAAGCTTCAAAAACAATACTGTTATCTCCATTATAATATATTCAGAAGAAAACACAGTTAAAATGAGAAGTTTTAATTCTTTCAGTTTACGTCTGCGCTTGAGTCGTTTCTCCGATGGCATCAACCTTGGAATTGATGCCATGAAAATTTAGACGTCATCCAATCAAAATCGACGTTACAAACAACATTGCATTAGTATAAACATATTCATTGGTATAACTGACATATATAAACAGAACAATAGCAATTCTACAATAGGATTCAGAAACAAGCAAATGCTTTTTTTTAATCTGTTTCCTATGAAAAACATACAAATATCACAAACAAATATATATGCATGCTGATTAAAATTTTAAACTTGTGAGAATTATTTATACATTGAGGGAGGAGAAAACATGTACATGTATGTAGCATTGCATTAAAATGAGTAATAGAGAAAACTCGCGTTTGCTTTAATTCAAAGAAAGGTGAGCTAAACATGGCTTAGGTTCCATTCTGTGGAAACATTAGGATAGATCTTGTAGTAAAAATCGTTGTATACATGGTTACTTTGACTTCTAATAGTTCTTTTTTTTTTAACTACATGGGAAATAATTTCTCTTTATATGAGGCGCATGATTAATTACATCGATTTAAATTGGAAAACTGAAGAGAGATTTAATATCGGCAGTTATATATCAACCTTCAGTTTACCATAATGTAGACAACACTGGCATTCCGTAAACATAATTCCGTTTGGATACGGAAACTATCATTGATTTTGTAACTGGTGGCTGACATGTTGTAACTGAAAACTGACATGTTGTAACTGATGACTGACATGTTGTGGCTGATGGCTGACATGTTGTAACTGACGACTGACATGTTGTAACTGATGGCTGACATGTTGTAACTGATGGCTGGCATGTTGTAACTGGTGGCTGCCATGTTGTAACTGATGGCTGACATGATGTAACTGATGACTGACATGTTGTAGCTGATGGCTGACATGATGTAACTGATGGCTGACATGTTGTAGCTGATGACTGACATGTTGTAACTGATGGCTGACATGTTGTAACTGGTGGCTGACATGTTGTAGCTGATGACTGACATGTTGTAACTGATGGCTGACATGTTGTAGCTGATGGCTGACATGATGTAACTGAAGGCTGACATGTTGTAACTGATGGCTGACATGTTGTAGCTGATGGCTGACATGATGTAACTGAAGGCTGACATGTTGTAGCTGATGACTGACATGTTGTAACTGATGGCTGGCATGTTGTAACTGGTGGCTGACATGTTGTAACTGATGGCTGGCATGTTGTAACTGATGGCTGACATGTTGTAACTGATGACTGACATGTTGTAGCTGATGGCTGACATGATGTAGCTGAAGGCTGACATGTTGTAACTGATGGCTGACATGTTGTAGCTGATGACTGACATGTTGTAACTGATGGCTGGCATGTTGTAACTGGTGGCTGACATGTTGTAACTGATGGCTGACATGTTGTAGCTGATGACTGACATGTTGTAACTGATGGCTGACATGTTGTAGCTGATGACTGACATGTTGTAACTGATGGCTGACATGTTGTAACTGATGACTGACATGTTGTAGCTGATGGCTGACATGATGTAACTGAAGGCTGACATGTTGTAACTGATGGCTGACATGTTGTAACTGGTGGCTGACATGTTGTATCTGATGGCTGACATGTTGTATCTGATGGCTGACATGTTGTAACTGGTGGCTGACATGTTGTAACTGATGGCTGACATGTTGTATCTGATGGCTGACATGTTGTAACTGATGGCTGCCATGTTGTTACTGATGACTGACATGTTGTACCTGATGGTTGACATGTTGTAACTGATGGCTGACATGTTGTAGCTGATGACTGACATGTTGTAACTGATGGCTGACATGTTGTAACTGGTGACTGACATGTTGTAGCTGATGGCTGACATGATGTAACTGAAGGCTGACATGTTGTAACTGATGGCTGACATGTTGTAACTGATGACTGACATGTTGTAACTGGTGGCTGACATGTTGTAACTGATGGCTGACATGTTGTAACTGGTGGTTACATGTTGTAACTGATGGCTGACATGTTGTAACTGATGGCTGACATGTTGTAACTGATGGCTGACATGTTGTAACTGATGGCTGACATGTTGTAACTGATGACTGACATGTTGTAACTGATGGCTGACATGTTGTATCTGATGGCTGACATGTTGTAACTGATGGCTGCCATGTTGTTACTGATGACTGACATGTTGTACCTGATGGTTGACATGTTGTAACTGATGGCTGACATGTTGTAACTGATGACTGACATGTTGTAACTGATGACTGACATGTTGTAGCTGATGGCTGACATGATGTAACTGAAGGCTGACATGTTGTAACTGATGGCTGACATGTTGTAACTGATGACTGACATGTTGTAACTGGTGGCTGACATGTTGTAACTGATGGCTGACATGTTGTAACTGGTGGTTACATGTTGTAACTGATGGCTGACATGTTGTAACTGATGGCTGACATGTTGTAACTGATGGCTGACATGTTGTAACTGATGGCTGACATGTTGTAACTGATGACTGACATGTTGTAACTGATGGCTGACATGTTGTATCTGATGGCTGACATGTTGTAACTGATGGCTGCCATGTTGTTACTGATGACTGACATGTTGTACCTGATGGTTGACATGTTGTAACTGATGGCTGACATGTTGTAACTGATGACTGACATGTTGTAACTGGTGGCTGACATGTTGTAACTGATGGCTGACATGTTGTATCTGATGGCTGACATGTTGTAACTGATGGCTGCCATGTTGTTACTGATGACTGACATGTTGTACCTGATGGTTGACATGTTGTAACTGATGGCTGACATCTTGTAACTGATGACTGACATCTTGTAACTGATGGCTGATATGTTGTAACTGATGACTGACATGTTGTATCTGATGGCTGACATGTTGTAACTGATGACTGACATGTTTTAGCTGATGGCTGACATATTTCACAGACGGATCCAGATGGGGGCCCAGGGGTCCGCCCCCCCCCCCTTTTTGAGTTAAGTTATAGTCTGGTAAAAACGTGTCTTAACAGAATATTTCCCATTTCGTCCCTGTCATCATCTTGTTGATCATTTTTTGTAATTCTCGCTTTGATTTTACGCCTCGGTATCATTTGATTTTTCTTAAAACAAATTGTTTTGAAATCCGGATATTTCACAATTCATCTCCGAAGAGACAAACAGCTTTGGAAGGTTCGTTAACAATTATCAATTCGCAAAGGAAAGAAAAGAAGCTTGATGAAATCAAATCGTACAGTATGGAAACTTTATGCGAAACAAGATGGGTAGAACGGCACACAACAGTACAGCATTTGAGACACAGTTATGAAGCAGTAAAGGCACCTGGGATGCAAAATCTGTTACTGAGGCCAATGGTTTAATTTCACAGTTAACATCTAAGACGTGGATGGTACCCTTTTGTGTTAATCTTCATTTTTCTCGATATTTAAGATCTTTGAATCTCCTTTTGCAAGGACCAACACTTTTGTTTAATTAGTCTAAAAGTTGTGATATAGGTTGAACATTTCCGAAATTGACGATAACTGCCATGTCTAACATTTTGAAGTAAATCATACGGTTAAACAAGTTTTAGTTTGAAAATAAAAACTAGTATTGATTTTGATAAACTAACTCAGACTCTGGAGATTTTTTCTAATTCCCCCCCCCCCCCCCCCCTCTTTATGGAAATGTCTGGATCCGCCTCTGTATTTTAACTGGATACTGACATGGCGGTTAGTTTTATTGGTGGAGGAAACCGGAGTACCAGAGAAAACCACAGACCTGTCTCAAGTCACTGACAAACTTGTTCACATAATTTTGTATCTAGTACACCTCGCCATAAGCGGGATTCGAACTCACAACTTTAGTGGTGATATGCACTGATTGCACAGGTAGTTGTAAATCCAACTACCATGCGATCACGACCATGGGGTTAAACAATAATCACTCACCCAATCAATAAAAAACAACTGAAAAAATAATGGTAGGTAACAAATAATAGTTGCACCTTGTCCTATAATTTAGCATGATCAGTTTGGTGTTCTATAAATAAGAAAATCGCAATTATGCCATCAATATTCGACAACTGTCTTGACATAGGGATCAACCATTTAACTTTGAAGGGTGGGGAGGCTATCTGTTTTCCTAGAGCCAGAAGAAAATTCACACGAAATAAAAATATGATATTTTACAAGAAAAAGATCGATAATTTTCTTAAAATTTTACCAACATATTTAGTCGTAAGCTGCAGGGTTAGATTATTTATTATTTTTTGGTATCTTTTAGATCAGTATTTTTTCGGTGTCGGCCCAATAGTCCGAAGCCCAATAGTCCGAAGACCCAATAGTCCGAAGGCCCAATAGTCCGAAGGTCCGATAGTCCGAAGGCCCAATAGTCCGAAGGTCCGATAGTCCGAAGACCCAATAGTCTGAAGGCCCAATAGTCCGAAGGTCCGATAGTCCGAAGGCCCAATAGTCCGAAGGTCCGATAGTCCGAAAGCCCAATAGTTACAAATTAATTTATTTAGAATGATTTTGAATCTGCCAGCTTTCTTGTAATTAAAGGTAACCCAGACAATTATGACGACCACAGTGTTTTTCTAACGATTAGATACTATTTAAAAATTTCTTAAAAAAAAACACATTGACCACATATACCCCCATCAAGCAAGGAAATACTTATTGCCAATGGTACACTTCCTTTTTACTAGCAGAAAGAGTTTTCGTTTCCACCCCCCTGGATCCGCCCCTGCTAAGGGTTTTGAATGAAGTTTGTAATACATGTATCTATCAATGAGGGGGTCCCTATTAATGTTCTACGGAAGCAAACACGGAGGTGTGAAAATATATTTGGTTATATATCTTGAAAAAATTAAGAAACAAAGTATAATAATACCAAAGAAAATTTTGGGTAACAAAGTCGTGCGCACAAGTTAATAGCTATAGATTATTGAGGGGGGGGGGGGGGGGTTATGGTATTTAACGCCACTTCCAACAATATTTCAGTTATATCGTATCGTGGTGGTCAGTTTTATTAGTGGAGAAAACCACCGACCTGTCACAAGTCACTGACAAACTTTATTACATAATGTTGTATCTAGTACGTCTCGCCTGAGCGGGATTCTAACGTTAGTGTTGATAGGCACTGGTTGCATAGGTAGTTATATATCCAACTACCATACGATCACGACGGCCCCAATAATAGGTTTGGTGAAGATCAGGAATTTAAAATGACCATCGGCCATGGTCAAAGTTTACATTGTGTTATAATCATAAATGTATGTGTTTCAACTTAAATATCTAGTGGCGTAACCATGGCAAAATTGGATGCTTTCTATTGCAAAAAATGATTCCGATTTTAAATTACTTTAAAAATAGATAAAAGAATAAATAAAATTAACCGTAGAAATATATGTATTTGTTTAAATGAAACTGTAGTTCCAGAGTCGATATACATTTGTAACTGTTGCCACCTTGGTCCAATTTTATTTCCGCTATTGTTGCTAAACTGTGGTTTATTAATCTACTGTATTATCGTGAAGCTAGATATCCAATTTCTAACAAAGGATATCCATCTTTTATCAACCTTGATATTCAAAGGCGATTCATTGAAAATGATTAAAAACGAGGTGTAAACCGTTTATCGAGCTACTGTCGGAATAAAAATCAAATTAGAAAAATAATTATATTTGGGTTTCGGATTATACAACCTTCGGACTATAGAACCTTCGGACTATTGGACCTTCGGACTATCGGACCTTCGGACTATTGAACCTTCGTACTATCGGACCTTCAGACTATTGGACCTTCGGACTATCGGACCTTCTGACCGTAACCATTTTTTCTACAAAATATGGCTACAAAAACTTAAAAACCAGAAGCTCCCAGGAGCCTGTAATCGCTCACCTTGATCAAAACTACTTTCAATAACAACACAACTGCACTGTGGCGGCCATCTTGGTGGGAGAGCGCAACTGCCAGACACAATTTTGGAAGAGGACCATCCAATGACTATTCCATCAAAGTTTGGTTCTAATTGAGCTATTGGTTCCAGACAAGATGGTTTTTATGTGAATTTCCCATGGGGTCCTATGTTAAACTAAGTTCAGCTGTGCAGACATCTTGGTCAGAGGGCGGGACCACCAGACACAATTTTGGAAGAGGACCATCCAATGACTATCTTATCAAAGTTTGGTTCCAATTGAGCAACTGGTTCCAGACAAGAAGATTTTTATGTGAATTTCCCATAGGGTCCTATGTTAAGCTAAGTTCGGCTGTGGGGGCCATCTTGGCCGAAGGGCCGAGCACATTTTTGGAAGAGAACCATCCAATGACTATTTCGTCAAAATTTAGTTCTTATTGAGCAAATGGTTTCAGACAAGAAGATTTTTATGGGAATTTCCCATAGGGTTCTATGTTAAATTAAGTTCGGCTGTAACGGCCATCTTGGTCGGAGGTCTGAAATGCCTGACACAATTTTGGAAGGGGACCACCCAAGGATCATTTCAGCAAAGTTTGGTTGAGATTGACCCTGTAGTTTCAGAGGAGAAGATTTTTTTTTATTTCATCTCCCCTTTTTTCTATTTTTAGCTTGGCGGCCATCTTGGTGAGAAGTCGGGATCACCGGACACAATTTTGGAAGGGGGCCATCCAAGGACCATTCCACCAAAGTTTGGTTGCAATTGGCCCAGTGGTTTCTGAGGAGAAGATTTTGATGTGAATTTCCCATAGGGTCCTATGTTAAGCTAAGTTCGGCTGTGGGGGCTATCTTGGTCGAAGGGCCGAACCGCCGGACACATTTTTGGAAGAGAACCATCCAATGACTATTTCATCAAAATTTAGTTCTTATTGGGCAAATGGTTTCAGACAAGAAGATTGTTATGGGAATTTCCCATAGGGTCCTATGTTAAATTAAGTTCGGCTGTGGCGGCCATCTTGGTCGGAGGTCTGAAATGCCGGACACAATTTTGGAAGGGGACCACCCAATGATCATTTCAGCAAATTTTGATTGAGATTGGCTCAGTAGTTTCAGAGGAGAAGATTTATTTTAAATTGCATCCCTCCTTTTTTCTATTTTTAGCTTGGTGGCCATCTTGGTAGGAAGTCGGGATCACCGGACACAATTTTGGAAGGGGGCCATCCAAGGACCATTCCACCAAAGTTTGGTTGCAATTGGCCCAGTGGTTTCTGAGGAGAAGATTTTGATGTGAATTTCCCATAGGGTCCTATGTTAAGCTAAGTTCGGCTGTGGGGGCTATCTTGGTCGAAGGGCCGAACCGCCGGACACATTTTTGGAAGAGAACCATCCAATGACTATTTCATCAAAATTTAGTTCTTATTGGGCAAATGGTTTCAGACAAGAAGATTGTTATGGGAATTTCCCATAGGGTCCTATGTTAAATTAAGTTCGGCTGTGGCGGCCATCTTGGTCGGAGGTCTGAAATGCCGGACACAATTTTGGAAGGGGACCACCCAATGATCATTTCAGCAAATTTTGATTGAGATTGGCTCAGTAGTTTCAGAGGAGAAGATTTATTTTAAATTGCATCCCTCCTTTTTTCTATTTTTAGCTTGGTGGCCATCTTGGTAGGAAGTCGGGATCACCGGACACAATTTTGGAAGGGGGCCATCCAAGGACCATTCCACCAAAGTTTGGTTGCAATTGGCCCAGTGGTTTCTGAGGAGAAGATTTTGATGTGAATTTCCCATAGGGTCCTATGTTAAGCTAAGTTCGGCTGTGGGGGCTATCTTGGTCGAAGGGCCGAACCGCCGGACACATTTTTGGAAGAGAACCATCCAATGACTATTTCATCAAAATTTAGTTCTTATTGGGCAAATGGTTTCAGACAAGAAGATTGTTATGGGAATTTCCCATAGGGTCCTATGTTAAATTAAGTTCGGCTGTGGCGGCCATCTTGGTCGGAGGTCTGAAATGCCGGACACAATTTTGGAAGGGGACCACCCAATGATCATTTCAGCAAATTTTGATTGAGATTGGCTCAGTAGTTTCAGAGGAGAAGATTTATTTTAAATTGCATCCCTCCTTTTTTCTATTTTTAGCTTGGTGGCCATCTTGGTAGGAAGTCGGGATCACCGGACACAATTTTGGAAGGGGGCCATCCAAGGACCATTCCACCAAAGTTTGGTTGCAATTGGCCCAGTGGTTTCAGACAAGAAGATTTTTATGGGAATTCCCATAGGGTACTATGTTAAATTAAGTTCGGCTGTGGCGGCCATCTTGGTCGGAGGTCTGGACTCAAATGCCGGACATAATTTTGGAAGTGGACCACCCAATGATCATTTCAGCAAATTTTGATTGAGATTGGCTCAGTAGTTTCAGAGGAGAAGATTTTGTTAAAAATATTTTTTTTGACAATAATTTTCTATTTTTGTAACAGTGATGGCCACGTTGGATGACAACCGGAGGTCTTCAATCAAAATTTTGAAAGAAGACCACATATGCATTCTTTCCATATGGTTTGATTGCATTTGACTCTCTACAGGATTTTAAAATAATTTTTTAATGAATTTTTTCACTAATTTTCTATTTATAGTAACGATGGTGGCTATGTTTGATGGGGGATGGGGGTCCTCAACCATAATTCTGAAAGAATATTACATATGTATCAAATTTAAATGCAATATACTCTAAAGAATTTTTCTGGATTTTTTAATTGATTTTTTTTGCTGATTTTACCCCTATGTTCTATTTATAGACATGGCGGCCATGATGGTTGGTCGGCAGGGTCATCGGACATATGTTTTAAAGGGAACCCCCTAAGGATGATTCAGGTCAAGTTTTGGTTTAAATTGACCCAGTGGTTTCAGAGGAGAAGATTTTTGAAAAAGTTTACAGACGGACGACGGACGACGGACGCCAAGTGATGGCAATAGCTCACACAGGTGAGCTAAAAATCATATCACTATAATCTCTGAAAGTTGCAAATTGTCACTGTAAAATTCAACTCAGACTTCTGAATTCTGGTTGTTGATCATATGAAAGTTTACCAGTGTTTTTATTGGACCTCAAATCCTCAATTTTGAGAGAAGTCTCAGTCTGTCCCCGGGACCCCTCAGCAGTCTTGTTCCGTCTTGCAAAATTTCTCTTGGAGACCCTGCTAAGAGCTATCCATGACTCTATAGCTGTCCATTTATATTTTTATTTTCTCTTACCCGTGGAACCCACCTATTCAACTGTTCCTACCCAAGATAGTTTATCGCACTCGCCACTAGCAGGTGAATAAATTCTATTTATTTCGAAACACAAGGTGCAGTAGGTATATTTGTGATAATTTATTTATCTAAGATACACTAGGCAGTGAGAGTATATAATTTGTTTTGTTATCTGACCCGAGAAGACTGGAAGTAGTCAATTAACGATGAACTGATGGCCAACTGTAGTGTCAGACTTCTGGCTGACGTACAAACAATTACATAGTACGTTATACCACGTGTTATACATAAAAAATAAATTGTGGGGGAGGAGTGCGTGATTGTTGCTTAACGTCAACTCAGCAATTTTTCAGCTACCGGTATATCATGGCGTGGATAAGTTAATTTTTAATGAAATGATGATGATGTCCGCTTTGTACTAGACCAACACGCTTAGTTGTTTTTTTTTTATAGTGCTAGCTCACTGCAACAACAGTCCGCGGATAGACATGTCGCCCGGACACATTATCCTGATTCAACCAGTTTTTGCTCTTTCTAATTAATGCTGCATGCTTACCGGAGAAGCAACAAATACCACTTTTATAGTCCTTGGTTTGACCTGATCGGGGTTCGAACTGACGATCTACTGCACTCTATTACACCATTACACCAGCGATGCGGTAGAGCAGTCTTTGACCATCTAAATATATTATTGGTGGCCATTTTGAAAGTAGGTCAGATGTTGTTGGAATCGATTGTTCAATGAGATCACCAAAGGACTAAGGGGCCGTCGTTGTCGTATGGTAGTTGGATTTACAACATGTGCAATCAGTATCTATCACTGCTAACGTTGTGAGTTCGAATCCCGATAATAGCGAGGTGTACTCGATACAACATTATGTGATACGTCGGTGGTTTTCACCGGTTTCTACCACTAATAAAACTGGTTTGTGACTTGCTACGTACAGGTCCAGTTTCCTCCACCAACAAAACTGACTGCCGCGATATAAGTGAAATATTGTTGAAAATGGCGTTAAACACCCTAACCCCATGAATATGCATCTCCCAATGATAATTCATACAATTTACAATAGTATTCCAAAATGGACTCTCAAGAAATATTTTTCATACATTTTCCAAAATGGGTTCAGAAGAAATGTAATTTTTATTATAAACATCTTCCCCCTTTGCAATCTTTAAAATTTTGTACCTCAAATACAACTTCATAGAACAAGGGTGGCTCAATGAGTTGGATTACAAGCCTATCACCAATACGGCGTGGGTTCGCGCCCGGCTTTGTAAATTACAAAAAAAGGATGCACTCGACTCGCAGCCGCAAATGATAAAGTTTACCAGTTGCTTGCCCATGGTCGGTGTTCTCTCTGGTTTCTTCCACCACTAAAACGGGTCGCCATGATATAGCTGAAATATTGCTGAAAGTGGAGTTAAACACAAAAATCAAAATCAAATCAATCAACAAAGTTTACAGTTTTTGGTTTGGCCTGACTGAGAATCTATATAAACCTATGATCTATCACACTTAATGTATCAAAGGTGATCAACATAACCATTACACCACCAAAATTGAGCGAGTGATTATTGTTTTAACACCTAACGAGCAATTTTTCATGGCAAGAACATGTTAAATTCTGATGTCCACTTTGTTCTAGAATAACATGCCGCTTTGTCCTAGACTAACATGCCGAGTTGGATTTTTGTTTATAGTGCTAGCTCACTGAAACAAATGCGAGGGTAGACATGTAATGCCACTCCATTATTCTGCTTGAGTCAACCAGCTCATACTCCTTAGTGCTGCATGCTTAGCGGAGAAGCAAAAATACCAATTATACAGTCTTTGGCAAGACCCGACCGGTCTTGAACTCAGATCTACCACATTCAAGGCGAGCACATTAAACATTACACCACTGATGCAGTTTGCATATTTGTACATCATGAGCATGGAAAAGGTAAATGTATGAATTAGCCCTGACAATGCAATACACTGTATGAATTTTATACCTGGTGGAAAATGGATTATTATTTCAATTGATTGCTTGATTTATTGCTGTTTTACATCTAAATATAGTAGTAATTCATCAATATACTATGTAAGATAGTAGTAATTCATCAATATACTATGTAAGAACAAGTTTGCTTGTCCCAAGCCAGTACCTGGATTTCCATCAGCAATTGTGATCTTTGGTTTATACAGGTTTTATTGACAAATATTCTATTCTACATTGAGACTTCATTCAGTTTGGTTTATCGGATTCTGGTTTATCCAGGTTTCTTTTTACAAACTGGGGCTCGGATGGCCCAATGAGTTAGGTAGTTGGATTACCTAACAACTCATACAAGCCTATAACCAATAGAGCATTGGTTCCCACCTGGCTTTGTAAATTACAAACTAGAGGTTCTAGAGAGCCTGTAATCACTCACCCGGTAAAACTTGGCAGGGTAAACCTTTAGAAACGTGAAGTCTAACAAAGATTCATATTTTCTTGTGACTTTAGACACAATTAAAATCTCCCATGGTAAGTATATTAGACTGCTTAAGTTTTAATTCTGGAAGAAGGTTATCAACAAGCATATTTTTCAAGTCTTTCTGTTTGCAGTTAGGAGCAGCATGGAACAAATCATGTCAACTGGCTTGGTACTTTCTGAGAAGAACAACTTAGTACAAATTCCCATAGGTTTCTATTTTCAATGAAATTCCCATAGGGTCTAATGGTAAAATAAATCACCTGGTGACGGCCATTTTGGATTTCCGATCCACACAAAAATAAAAAGGTTGGTAGAGGACCACCCAGTCATCATCTCTATAATGTTACAATTCCATCGGCCGAGTAGTTTCTGACAAGAAGATCTTCAAAGTTTCAACCAATCAGAACACATTATTGGCCCTGGCAGCCATGTTGGATTTCCGATCTGCACCAAAATATTAAATCAGGTGTAGAACCATCCAAGTAACATTCATATAATGCAAAATATTCAATTTGTTGAGTAGTTTCTCACAAAAAGGTTTTTCAATGAAATTCCCATAGGATCCAATTGTAAACTAAGTTGCCCTGTGGTAGCCATCTTGGATATGCGATCGGCAAAAAAATAACAAACCTGGCAGAGGACAACCCAGTCATCATTTCTATAATGTAACAATTCCATGGGCCGAGTAGTTTCTGACAAGAAGATCTTCAAAGTTTCAACCAATCAGAACACATTATTGGCCCTAGCAGCAATGTTAGATTTCCGATCTGCACCAAAATAACAAATCTGGTAGAGGACCTCCCAATGAACATTTCTGCCAAGTTTGGTCCAAAGTTGTTCAGTGCTTTCAGAGAAGAAGATGAAAATATGAAGTTTACAGATGCGGACGACGACGGACGCAAAGCGATGACAAAGGGCCAGGCGAGTTAAAAAAGGGTGCACTCGACTCGCAAGTGATAAAGTGTACCAGTTGCTTGCCCATGGTCGGTGGTTCTCTCCAGCTTCTTCCACCACTAAAACCGGTCACTGAAATATTGCTGAAAGTGGGGTTAAAACACCAAAAATCTATCAAATCAATCTTTTTACAAACTTGTCATTTGTAGCTGATGCAAGCTTTTTTTAACATGTATCTTGCAATACTATGATGTTCAAATTTTGGAATACAGGTATATTAGCAAGTTACCTATGAAAAATGAACGGATATGGAGTTATGTCAAGGAGGAGTTGCACTTAAAAGGTACATGCCCTCCTTCTTTTCGTGAAAGTACAAGTTGAATTATCTCCCCTTCCAAATTTTGGACAGTGACCATATTTCTTCATGCACATCTGCAGGTAGTGTACTACAACTGTGTAACGTTTCACAAAAATCCAATAAGCCACTTAGGAGGAATTGCACTTACAAGGTACATGCTCCCCCTCTCCCTTTTTGTAAAAATATAAGTTGAATTATCTCCCCTTTTAAATTTTGGACAGCAACCATATTCCTTCATGCACATCTGTAGGTTGTGTACTACAACTGTGTAAAGTTTCATATAAATTCAATAAGCCGTTTAGGAGGAGTTGCGCTTACAAGGTACATGGACGGACAGGGTGATTCCTATATACACCCCCCGAACTTTGTTTGCGGGAGGTATAATAAACTTGTTTGGTTTCGTAGAAAAATGCCATCTTTATTAATAAACAAGGCATGCAGTACTAAATACAAGATAAACAAGATTTAATTATTTCTAAATAACCTAAAGATTTCTAACATAATTTTTCCTGATAAACAAATGTCTGTAAATGGTAAACAATTTCAACTGGTTATTTTTTTTTTAAATTTGAAGTAATTTTAAATTCTAATTGCATAATTTTCATATTTTGAAATTTCCTGAAATGCAACTTTTTTGTATATCCCAAAATATAGCAATACGAATAACCAGTTAAAAACATATTATATCACCTTATTGTGTAAAACACACAGAATATGTCTAAAAACCATAAAAAGCTAAAATATCTATAAAAAAAAATCAAATAAAAGAGACATAAGAATTTGTATAGAAACAGCTCAACTGTATTTTTTTTTAAATCTTCGAATCAACAACCAATTTATTTACATACAACCAATGAAAACTGACCAAAAACACACTTTTGAGCTTGAATATGGTCGATTAGTGGTTTCTATCACTATGACAACTTTGAACAAGATGCCAGTTATACAAAATTAAATAGATAATTTGTAAAAAAAGCATTAAATTAAAGCACTTGATGAAAGTCCATAGATTTGTACAAGGGAGATAACTGGCATTGCCATTTATTCTCTGTTCAAATAACAGATTTCAGTGTTAAAGTAAGGACTCTATTCAAATCATAATTTTGCTTATTTAAATTTCCAAATAATTTTATTGTCATTAAATACAGATAAAAAAGAAATTTAAAATCATAAAATTTAAAGTGTCTTCATTTTTGTATTCTATTCTGGGTATAAGACACAAAATAGACAAAGAAAGAGTAAAAATTATAAATTATTGATATAACTTAAGACTATGACAAACACAATACAACTATGGTAAAAAAAAAAAAACATAAAATTTCTTCAAGTTTTGTACAATAATATGAGGATAAATTCAAATAATCTGGTCTTTTTTTACATCATTTTCTGATTGAAGCATGGATTTATTATCGATATGTTACGAGATGAAGATATGACATAAAAATGAATAAAAAAAAATCTGATGACATTTGAACTTCGTTCATTTAAATGAAATGACATGTGACCTAGTTACCATGGTAATATGTTCTTTTTTTTATAGGTTTGATTGTAATAAAAATATTTAATAATAATAATAATAAACAGATCAAAGGATGATAAAGAATGAAAATTAATTTATAATGCAATCCAATATATTTGTTCAGACAACCATTCCTAACTATTAAACATATTAAGATCATGTACAAAAATATCATTAGGCCTTGACTTCTTCAGATCAGTGTCCATATACAATGTCAGGTTATTTACACACGTCAATACCAGATCAGTTTTAATCAGATGTTTTGTTTAGTTCTATTACAAAGCATTCTAGAATCTGAGATGTTCCATGTTTATTTTAATTCTTCTGTGTCAGGAAAATGTTTTATTTCAATTCTGTGTCATTTCAAGATCAGCTAAATGTTTTAAGACACTCAAATTTGTTGCACTGTTTAAAGATCTGTGTCATACCATGAATGACCATCATGTTGGGGGGGTGGCAATGTTGATTCTATGTTCTCAAAGTTAAGGTCAGGACCAGAATGAGATTGTGGTCCTAGGTCTGGGATATTGTCTAGTGGACCATAGTTGCTGCCATGTTGACTGCCGATATCAAGACCTTGCATGGAATCAATCGGTAACTGTGAATCATATCCTAAAAATAGAATGATATGCAGGTAATAGTGAAAATAAGCAGATTTTTTTTACCATTCTATTTTTTAACACATGGCTTTCAATATTTTTCATACTTCACTATTTACAGGCGGTATTAAAATTTGAACATTTTCATGAATATCTTGTACAAATCGG
The DNA here is from genome assembly GCA_963383655.1 of Bathymodiolus septemdierum. Classification (NCBI taxonomy): domain Eukaryota; kingdom Metazoa; phylum Mollusca; class Bivalvia; order Mytilida; family Modiolidae; genus Bathymodiolus; species Bathymodiolus septemdierum. The sequence continues at coordinate 3,086,879 of OY726531.1, forward strand.
GAGGTACCAAATACCAATTTAAACAGGTAAAAGTACTGAAAGGTCTGAATACATTGAATTTTTCTTGTCTAAATACTATGAAGCTTAACTAAATAATTCCATGGAAAAGGATTAATATAAGTTCTTGTAATTTGTTTCCCAATCCAATTAATTACTTCCTATTATGTAATGTATATAGTTGAATATTGTAATGTTATGTTGAATTAATTAATAAAATATGTTTAAACTAAATAATTGTTTGATTTATATGAAGTGGTAAGTTGGGATATTTTTTTTCAGACAACCTCAGTCACACACCACAATGAACCCAAATTTTCAGCAGATTAATTTTTTAACCAGAACCATTCACTGGAAATTGAAAAAAAAACAACACTGCAGCATAGCAAAGCAACTATGATTTTTTCCCAATTAATTTTTTTCTGATAACAGTAATACATGAATCATTACGGACCAGAACTAATAAACTGGATGTACCAATCTTGTCTTGTGTTGTCATTAATGGTGATCATTACGGACCAGAACTAATAAACTGGATGTACCAATCTTGTCTTATGCTGTCATTAATGGTGATTGTTGAATAATGTAGCATTTAAATTAATACATAAATGCTTTCCCCTCGTCAATATGATTATGGCTTACCTCCTCTCATATCACCACCGCTGTGCATGCTACCTTGACTACCACCATGTTGTGGTGGGTGATACATCTGATCTCTGTAGGACTCATCTTGGCCAAAGCCGCTGGCAACATCCTCAAATCCTGGTGGCTAAAAAAACAACAACACAGAAATAATTTATGGATGATTACGACGAGTTGTGGTAATTTTCTAGACTGGAGCAAAAATTATATAAAATTGAAAAATTTGGGCAACAAGTGAGTGGGCGATTGGTAAATGCTGAACAAGTTACATTTTGATGAGGTAATGATAATGTCTGCTTTGTACTAGACCAACATGTTTGGTTGGATTTTTCACTGATACAACAGTCCATGAATAGACATATCGCTCCATTCTTGACACATTATCCTTATTACCAGCCAACGAATCTTTGCACATACTCTTTAATACTACATGTTTAGTGGAGAAGATTTAAAAATTATTTGACTTCAGGGAAAAAGATTATGTGAAAGTTGACCACCGAAGGACCATTCATGCCATGTTTGCTTTAAATTGACTTACTGGTTTCAAAGGAGAAGACTTAAAAAAAATTTCCATAGGGTCCTATGTTAAAACCAAGTCGAGTCATGGTGGCCATCTTGAACTTCCGATCGGCAAACGATTCACAAGTTTAGTACAGGACCACCCAATGATCATTCCTGCAAAGTCACAATTCAATTGGCTTGGTGGTTTCTGACAAGAAGATTTTTAAAATTTCAGCCAATCAGAACACGTTATTGGTCCTGGCAGCCATGTTGAATTTCTGATCTACACCAAAAACACAAATCTGGTAGAGGACCATCCAATGAACATCTATGGCAAGTTTGGTTGAAATCTGTTCAGCGGTTTCAGAGAAGAAGAGTTAAATGTGAAAAGCTAACGGACGGACGACTACCCATGACAAAAGCTCACATGGCCTATGGCCAGACGAGCTAAAAAGTAAAGCATATTCCCTGGACTTCCAATCTTTTGACTGAGCATACCTGATTACTATAAGGTTATTCCAGAAAAGTGTCACGCACACTAAAATAGCTATCATCATTTTTATTTGTAAAACTAACCTCAGACCATGGCATGTTTTGGTCACCTCTAAACAGTGAACTTGTCAGTTCTACTGAGAGCCGTTTCTTGTAATCTTGTGGTTTATCCTCAGACATTCTAAACAAAACTGCTGCAGCATAAGTAGCTAAAAATAGAAGAGAGATTATGAGTTGAAACAAATGATGTAGCTGTAAACATAGAAAATCTACAGACTGTGGATGAAAGTATCTGAATGCATTTCAGCTTACATTTTTTTTTTTTTTTTTTTTTTTTATATATTCCATTGTTATGTAGGAAAACAAAGAGCTTTGTAGAAATTTATGATGACTCAAGATAACACCCATTATAAACTCCACATTATCTATTTATAGAAGGGGTTAGGTTTATGGTGTTTAAGGCCACTTTCAACAATATTTCAATTATATCATGGTGGTCAGTTTTATTGGTAGAGGAAACTGGAGTACCTGGAGAAAACCACCGACCTGTCGCAAGTCATTGACAAACTTACATCACATATTGTTGTATCGAGTACAACTCGCCATGAGCGGGGTTCAAACTCACAACTTTAATGGTAATCAGCACTGATTGCACAGGACTATAGTTGTAAATCCAAGGAAGTACGTTTCTAATGGAATAAAAACAAACGAGCGTAGGGGAATACCGGTTGAAAAATGCTGGCCTGAGAATGTGCACTGGCCAGACGGACCACTCAGTATTCATTTTACTGGCCACAGGCCAGCGTTTAAGGGAATCCCTGTATAGTTGTAAATCTAACTACCATACGATCATAACAACTCCTAAAATACATAGGACCCAATGATTAAAAACTACACATTATCTATTTATAGAAAGAATAGGACCCAATGATTAAAAACTCCACATTATCTATTTATAGAAAGAATAGGACCCAATGATTAAAAACTACACATTATCTATTTATAGAAAGAATAGGACCCAATGATTAAAAACTACACATTATCTATTTATAGAAAGAATAAATGTTATTTCTTTTCACCCTTGGTATGTCCAAGTCAAATTAACAATAATGAACAGAAAGTAAACCGAGACGGTCAACAATTCAAACCATATCAACAAAACAAACAGCTACCTTTTACCTCAAATCAGTGAACATAAAAAAGATGAAATATGACCATGGAAATATTGTTTCTGGCTTGAAACAGGCACACAGATGTGGTGGAGTTAAACCACTTAATGGCATCACAACTCTGCCCTTACAGATAACTGGTTCTCTCCTTGCAATATAATATATACAACTGGTTCAGGCTTGGAACAGGCACACAGATGTGGTGGAGTTAAACCAGTTAATGGGATCCCAACTCTGCCCTTACAGATAACTGGTTCTCTCCTTGCAATATAAAATATAAACAACGGGTTCTGTCTTTGGAACAGGCACAGATGTGGAGGGGGTAAACCACTTAATGGCATCTCAATCTATTTTACATACCAACTCCTTCATTCCTGGAGTGCAACAGTTCAGTAAGAGGAGCAGTAGCGCCCTCTTGTTCAATCATCTCGGCACCCTCTTTGTCGGCAGCTAGTTCACACAGTACTCCAGCTGCCACTCGTTGGATGTTCTCAATCGGCGAGTACAAAAGCTATAAATACAAATTATAAAGTTATACAAGCTGCTAAATTCATCATTTTTTTATACTAATAAATTTTGTAGATAATAAAACCTAATAATTTAATTTGATGTGAATACTGCAATCTGATTGGCTGATCTGCCTGGAGCAACATTGGTTATACTTGATAACCTGGGTTGGTATTGTGACGTCGCCAACATATTCATTCGCCAACGACAAATTCAAATAGTCCCATGAAATAATCGTAATTAAAATCTGTATAACCTGGTTTGGGACAGTTTGTGCTTTTCAAGTTTTATTAAGCTTTAAACTGCCCCAAACCAGGATAATATTGTATCACCTGTTCAAAAATTGAACATATTCCTTAAATAGTTTATAAAATTCCCAGTAACATTTTTTTGTTGAGAAAAATGAGTGTAAAGCTACTCAATAGTAAAATACAGATCTCCTGCAACGGTTATTTGTTGATGCCTAATTAAACCTAGTCAACACAGCTGAAGATTATCCAGCTATGATTAGCATATATATACCAGATTGACCCAGTAATCAGATAATGGATTTAATACCAGTTGAGAACGTGCTTGTTTATTTCAATAAATTTAAATGATGTTAAAATATATATCTAATGTTTGAATATATTATTTTTTATTACATTGTGTGCAAGTTAAACCCTGTTCATGGTAGTGTATTCGGTACAACATTATGTGACAAGTTTGTCAGTGACCTGTGGCAGGTCGGTGGTATTCTCCGGATATATTTTTTCTAAATTAATTCAATATGTTTTCGTCAGCGGTCATTGTGCATGGATACAGTAGTTACATCTCAGAGGTCATATACATACTCTAACAGGGCACTTGTTCTTTAAGGATGAGTAAATAAAAAAACAATATGGATAAATGCAATTAAAATGAATTAGTGAGCAAAAAAACAAAACAAAAAATCTTGACCTGCCACAAATAATAGACAAATTATCACCTAACATTGTATAAAGTGTACTGCACCGATTACATAGGTAAAAAGAAACTACCATACAGTTGTACCCAAGACTGTACACCCTCCTTTTATTTGCCCAAGCATACCTGTACAAAGAGTGGGATACATGAAAGTCCTCTAATGACAGCTCTGTTATGTCCCTCTCTAGCCAAGATCATACCTGTACAAAGAGTGGGATACATGAAAGTCCTCTAATGACAGCTCTGTTATGTCCCTCTCTAGCTAAGATCATACCTGTACAAAGAGTGGGATACATGAAAGTCCTCTAATGACAGCTCTGTTATGTCCCTCTCTAGCTAAGATCATACCTGTACAAAGAGTGGGATACATGAAAGTCCTCTAATGACAGCTCTGTTATGTCCCTCTCTAGCTAAGATCATACCTGTACAAAGAGTGGGATACATGAAAGTCCTCTAATGACAGCTCTGTTATGTCCCTCTCTAGCTAAGATCATACCTGTACAAAGAGTGGGATACATGAAAGTCCTCTAATGACAGCTCTGTTATGTCCCTCTCTAGCTAAGATCATACCTGTACAAAGAGTGGGATACATGAAAGTCCTCTAATGACAGCTCTGTTATGTCCCTCTCTAGCTAAGATCATACCTGTACAAAGAGTGGGATACATGAAAGTCCTCTAATGACAGCTCTGTTATGTCCCTCTCTTGCTAAGATCATACCTGTACAAAGAGTGGGATACATGAAAGTCCTCTAATGACAGCTCTGTTATGTCCCTCTCTAGCTAAGATCATACCTGTACAAAGAGTGGGATACATCAAAGTCCTCTAATGACAGCTCTGTTATGTCCCTCTCTAGCTAAGATCATACCTGTACAAAGAGTGGGATACATGAAAGTCCTCTAATGACAGCTCTGTTATGTCCCTCTCTAGCTAAGATCATACCTGTACAAAGAGTGGGATACATGAAAGTCCTCTAATGACAGCTCTGTTATGTCCCTCTCTAGCCAAGATCATACCTGTACAAAGAGTGGGATACATGAAAGTCCTCTAATGACAGCTCTGTTATGTCCCTCTCTAGCTAAGATCATACCTGTACAAAGAGTGGGATACATGAAAGTCCTCTAATGACAGCTCTGTTATGTCCCTCTCTAGCCAAGATGTGTAGAGCTCCAACCGTTCCTTCAACAATGTCCTCCATACGTACACCATCCACGTATCCCGAGCCTTGACCGTTAGACGAAATAGACGCTCTCTGTAAATAACAAGATTAACTGTTAGTGTTAACACAGTAGTTCAGCTGAGGCGGAGCTTAAAAAATAGTTGGTGTGCTGTTTATGGACCCACAATTTGAGAAAAGAGTAGGTAGGTAGGGTTCTTTTACTTTTTTGTAGTTAAAAACATTCTAAAAAAATATTTTTTTATTTGCCCTTTTCTTTTTTTGGGTAGACTGATCTTGAAACAGCTAGCTAGTATTTATCATGGAAGTCCCGATTTGCAAAATTTGTGTTGCCGATCTTTTATACACTGAACATTCCACTCCATATCAAATTTGCAAATAATAAACATCATATAAAATTTACTGACAACCAATCAATCCCTTGACAATATTAACTGATCATGAATCTCCTGTCAAAATTTACTGAACTTCAATCCAGTTTGCCCTAAAAACTACTAGCCCTAAGCTCCGATCTAGTAAAAATTTATTCTGGTTAGTAAAAATTGCATAAAATTTGCTTAATCAAAAATAAAAAAATTCTTCTAAAATGCTGTTTGGGCTAGTTTGTCAAAATGTTTTTGGCACAGACTGCAATCCCTTATTATGATTTACTGACAATCAATAAATACTCTGTCAAACTTTACTGACAAATCAATGTGCTATCAATATAAACAGAAAATAAATCCTTTGTCCATAAAGCATTCAATTCTCTTAATTTTAGCTTACCCTTTGTGTGTCCTGATGTGCTCTCAACAAAAGATGGACAATTCTTGGCAGTGCACCATGTTCTCGCAGAGGAGCGTGGTTTGCTGGGCAAAGTGCCAAATTTCTGATCAAGCCAACAACTGCTTTAATCAATGGCCAGCGGCTTGGTGGGTGAAGAAGCTTGACCAAGACAGGAAGTCCATAGTGTAGACGCACTGCATTCTGGGCCATCTCTGCATCTGGATGACGACTGGTTAAATGTCGTAATGCACAGACCTAAAATGTATTTGAAAAATATAATATTGTACTAAATTTCAAATTTAATGTACTACAAATCTAATTTTTAGTTGTATTTTTAATTCTGCCATTTCAATGAACATTTTGTTTTGCCATTTTAATAGAACATAAATTTTGCCATTTTAATAAAACATAAATATTGCCATTTTAATAATAATAATAAAAAAAAAAAAATGAATTTTGCCGTTTTAATAAAACATAAATTTTGCTATTTAAATTATAAAAAAAAAAATAATATCAGCTAGATGTACCCTTCACTACAGTATATAAAACATTAGAGGTTGAGTTCTCAAGATCCCAACTCGAATGTCATTATTGAACTTTTGAATAACAAAAATTCTTTTTTTTTTTTTAATGAAAAAGATAATAAAAATTCCACTTACAGCTGGTTCAGTGATGTCCTCTCTATCTCCTGCCTGGAGGATAGTTCTGACCAGAGCCTCAATACCTCCGACCTGTGCCACGATGACCTTGTTACGTTGGTTATTACAAGTCATGTTCGACAAAATACCAGCTGAACATGTGACGATGTTGAGATCGTTTGATGATAGAAGTTGTACCAACATTTGTAGAAGGCTTTCCATGTTGTCCTGTAAAGTCAAATACAATACCATATAATAAACAAGTTTCATGAAATTCTGTTCAGTAGTTTCAGAGGAACGGACAAACGGACAGGACAAAAACAATATGTCTCCCCACCAAAGTGTGGGCAGACATAATTCTCCTGTTGTCTGCTGGCCTTTATGCTACATACATATTTTAATATTACAAAGATACAAGTGAAATCAAATTCCACCATTTCACCCAGTGAAATAAAAATATTTTTCACTGTAACATATCAACCTCGTCACAATAGAAAAAATCATGAAGTATCAAAGAAAAACAAATTCCCTTTTTAAACATCTCATTACCGCATACTATAAAGTGAAAAATTCTATGCAATAAATTTTATAAATACTCATGCATTCTGAATATAGAAAATAAATCACTTGTAACGGAGCAATGATGATAATCCACTCGTGCATTAACGTGCATTTTTCGGTTACTTGTGGAATATTTTCGAATTTGAAATGCAAGAGTAACGATTCTATAGGGGTCAGAGATCACTTTGGGCTGCCCCATTGAGCCAAAATTCTATAGGGGTTATACGATTTTTCATTTTTAGGTAGAGGAAACTGGAGTATTCTAGCATAGATAATATTTTGTTTACCAGACTTATACGAGTACTATGCACATATTAGTTTTTAATCATCTAAGGACACGGGAATGTGTGTGTATTTCACTGAAAAGCAGACTATTTATGCATTTTGACAAAAATCCCCAAAATTAAAGCCATGTGATAGTGTAACAGGAATTTCACAAAATCACAACAATACCAAATACAGTGAGGCCACAATTAAAAATATTTCTGTTTCCCCTTACCCGACCCACAATTTTGGAAGTGGGTAGGTAGGTAGGCTTCTTTTTTTTTTTCGACGACAAAGATGTGCTCGGTAATGCGAAAATATCGATCTTTTGGCGAAATAAATCTAAATTACGCAATTTTAAGCAAAACGAAAAAGAAAGAAAGAAGAGTGACGGCAAATTTAAACTGTCTATTTTGAACTAAAGAGTGTTCGTTTTAGATAGTGTTGCACTGCATTCTCAAACATTTTCTTGCCAAATCATAAATTGTTACATTTGATAAAATACTCGGTTGTATAGTACACCAATGCAGGAAAAAAAACTGAACAGGGGGCCAGTAGCACAAGACCGCTAAACGTTTACCGGAGTTCCTAAATTTTTCAGGCAGTAGCACAGGTGGCTACTGAAATATTTAATATTTCATGTAAAAAGTAAGCTGATAGCCTCCAATTATTCAGGCAAGACCCAATAAATAATTTCCTGAGAGACCAGTTGGTAACCACTGAAAAAATGTAAGCTTAGTCCCAGCTAAACATGGCCTAGTGTACAAAACCATTTTACAGTTAACACTATAACTTACAGCCTTTGTTGCAGCATCAGACAAGTTTCTCAATGTCCACAAACAGTTCTGTACAAGTCGTTGACTCTGGTGTGCCAAGTTCATGGCTAATGCTTGCATACCACCTGTAATGTAACATATAACAGAGGTATTAATACTTTTTAAGGTAAAGATTATTCTTCTATTAGATAGATAAAACTCGGAAATGATTCTGTTTAGAAAATAAAATCAATGAAAAATAGCTGACACAATCTCTACCCTCTTTCAAAGGTAAATTTGTTTTACCTGTGTTTGACCAAGTTCTGAAACTCAGGCCTTCAAGTGGTTTTTGGTCCAAAAATAGGGCTTTTAATAGGGCCGAATTTCTTGAAAAATAGGGTATAATAGGGCAAATTAATAATTTATAGGGAAATCGTAGGGATATTTCTCTCTACTTCACCCCTTTTCTACTTAAAATACTATATGAAATGATTGTTGCGTATATGAAATGATAAAAAGAAGACAGTTTCTTAGAAATATTCAAGTATAATGAAGGAACTGGAGCCGTTTATATATTCAATGGAAAATTGAATAAAGTACTGGATTTGATCATATCTACAAGTACATGTATTTATGATACTCTTGAAGGTTTTCAAAGGAGGGGAATGCAAAAAAATACAACATTATAATTTAGACCAATTAATTCTAATTTATAGGGCTAATATAGGGAAAAGGGCCATTTTATGCCAAAATATAGGGATTATAGGGCATTTTCAAAAAGATTGGGATTTTATAGGAAATATAGGGCCGCTTGAAGGCCTGGAAAGTTTCAGAAAAAAAATTTCCCGAGTTGAAACCCGTTAAATAATTGTAAAAAAAAATTCCTGTAGCCTGATTTTTGTTTAATGTTACGTGTGCAGTAATTTACAGAAATTTCATTCCACAACTGACAACCATAAAACAAATACCTATTTTATATGGCTTGGTTTGACCTGACTGAGGATCGAATCTACGATTTAAAGCAATCGAGATGAACACGTTAACCATTACACCACCGATGTGGTTTTGCTCGACTGTATATAAAATGTTTAAAACATTATTGAATCCCGTTAATTAGCAGTTCACAAAATGAAAATTTGAATTTATTGGTCCGAATCAAATTCCAATTCATTTGATATACAAAATGTAGTTCTAAATAGAAATAGAAAAATGTACTGCTCCGAACAAAGTTTTACTGGTCTTGTGCCAGAGGACCGGTGCTCATCAAGAGGACTAATTAGTACTTACCAGCCTCTACAATAGCAGGTTTGTTACTGGAACAGACAGAGAGGACTTTAAGAACACGAGACGTGGTCCACAATAACTTCTCATATGTATATGATCTCATGATTCTGACAAGCTCTCCAGGACCACCACTGGCTAGGATAATCAGCTGAAAGACAAATAATAAGTCACATGTTATTTCAGTGGCAAGTCAAAAGTCGTGGACCTGGTCGACCCATCCCTTCCTTCATTTCTATATATGTATTTTTTATAGATTATTGAATTTGTTCTCTTCCTGAATAAAGCTGAAATACTGCTCGCAGGACATTAAACAACAATCAATAAATCAACTTTTAATGCCCCATCAGATAGCACCAAAAAGTAAAGTCACATCCATGATGATGTCACTTCCTGTGAATGCTAACTTTTATAAGCCATTTTGGATTTAGGTTCATTTTTGAAGTCTTCACGCTAAGCCACTTGCCCGAAACCCTGGACAAGTAAAACTGGATTCAAACAAGTGAAAATTATGAAAGATTTTCTTTGAATAAATAGAACATTTTTCTAAATTTGGTTTTCTGGCAGGTAGGTGAAAAAATTAAATGCAAAGACTGTTTTTGTTGCTATAGTTAATATACCTTGCTTTCCTGGTTGCCATATGCCAGAATTTGTAAACAATCTGTTGTTATGGCAAGAAATTTGACGTTATTTCTTTGTAGTAATGCCACCATTTTTTGGAGACCACCTGCTAGTCTGACGGCCATCTTGGAACCATCCTGGTGGAGCAGCAGATTGTGAAGTGTAGTTATAGCATAAAATAAAACAGATTCAATGGGTGAACTGAAAGTAGAAAATAACTCAGTTATAGCATAAAATAAAACGGATTCAATGGGTGAACTGAAAGTAGAAAATAAATCACAGTTATAGCATAAAATAAAACAGATTCAATGGGTGAACTGAAAGTGTAAACAAGGGCAACGCAAAGCATGGCGTATCCCCTCGCCTAAAAATTTGACCCGGTGACCTTGAAAATCAATGGGGTTCCAGATTCTCTTAAGGACTAAGTATGTACCAATTTTGGTTAAAATCCATTGAAGGATGTTAATTCTAGAGTGTTCACAAGGATGTTACGCGGTAAAAATTTGACCCGTGACCTTGAAAATCAATAGAGTTCCAGATTTTCTGAAGGACTAAGTATGTACCGTGGTCAAAATCCATTGAAGGATGTTGATTCTAGAATGTTCACAAGGATGTTACGGAAGGACGGACGCGTTACTATATCCCTTCGCAACTTCGTTGGCGAGGGGATAATAAAACGGATTCAATGGGTGAACTGTAAGTGAAAATGAATCAGTTATAGCATAAAATAAAACAGATTCAATGGGTGAACTGAAAGTGTAAATAAATCACTGTTATAAGCATAAAATAAAACAGATTCAATGGGTGAACTGAAAGTGTAACTAAATCACAGTTATACTAGCATAAAATATAACAGATTCAATGGGTGAACTGAAAGTGTAAATAAAACTACATCGTATAATTGTAGATTAATATCGCGATTCAACAAAATTAAATATACATATCTAAACTAGTGTGTATGACGGTCATAAACCATCCAGTATGATTTTTGGACTTGCACTTCCAGATCATCCAATCAGAAATCTGTATTTGCTGGATACAACATTTTGATTGGTCATTTTTCGTGAATTTTTTTATGACAATAAGGCCTGAAATTACCATCATCAGGTACCTGAAAGTCAAAAGATTGGACTGGGAATACCTAACACCTCAAAGTCAAAAGATTGGACTGGGAATACCTAACACCTCAAAGTCAAAAGATTGGACTAGGAATACCTAACACCTCAAAGTCAAAAGATTGGACTAGGAATACCTAACACCTCAAAGTCAAAAGATTGGACTAGGAATACCTAACACCTCAAAGTCAAAAGATTGGACTAGGAATACCTAACACCTCAAAGTCAAAAGATTGGACTAGGAATACCTAACACCTCAAAGTCAAAAGATTGGACTAGGAATACCTAACACCTCAAAGTCAAAAGATTGGACTAGGAATACCTAACACCTCAAAGTCAAAAGATTGGACTGGGAATACCTAACACCTCAAAGTCAAAAGATTGCACTGGGAATACCTAACACCTCAAAGTCAAAAGATTGCACTGGGAATACCTAACACCTCAAAGTCAAAAGATTGGACTAGGAATACCCAACGATTTGAAAATTGTGTGCAATTCCCTTGTACCATTGTAATTATGTATCAAATTTTACCTTAACAGTTTGACTAGAGCTGGAATTCCTCCTGATTTGAAAATGGCGAGTAACCCTTGACGATGGTGTGACAGATTATGTAGAGTTCCTGCAGCACAGCGAGTTGTTTCCATGTCATTTGTATTGTTCATTGCTCGCACTAATGCTGCAACCATTTGAGGAGAATTCATAATGGCATGTCGACTAGCCTCTTTCTTGGATAGCTGATGAACCATCATGGCTGCCTGACTGACTACTACTTGATCTTCATCATTCAGCAGCTTGGTTAGCTCTGGAATGGCACGTGTTGCCAAGTCAGCATCATCCTATAAATAGAAATATTGATCCATCAAAGGCAAACTGATAATTGAAGTCTCCTTAATTGAGGGAGAAAAGGTCTACTGATAATTGAAGTCTCCTTAATAAAGAGAGAAAAGGTCTACTGATAATTGAGGAGTCTTTAATCGAGGGAGAAAAGGTCTACTGATTATTGCAGTCTTGATTTTTTTTCAAATAAAAATGAAACAATGTTCGGTAGCAGATACGAAAACTGTCCGGAGTTTGGACTTTTAGGTGGTGTTATTTTTAAGCTTGATATTTTGTAAACAGGAAGAAAAATTACTGTTCTTCGGGAGCGTTTCAGGTTGCACCTTCTTCATATTAAAGAGAGAAAAGGTCTACTGATAATTGAAGTCTCTTTAATAGAGGGAGAAAAGGTCTACTGATAATTGAAGTCTCCTTAATAAAGAGAGAAAAGGCCTTCTGATAATTGAAGTCTCCTTAATAGAGGGAGAAAAGGTCTACTGATAATTGAAGTCTTCTTAATAGAGAGCAAAAAGGTGTACTGATAATCAGGAATACTTGTAGCAATATATTTTGATGATTCCAGAAGTCATTTCTGTAAATTTTGGCGAGTCCCACCATTGTAAAAATCTACAATTTGATAACTTTGGCGAGTCCCAACTGATATTGGTGAGTCCAGGAATCTCTGAAGTCTAAGGTTCTTAATAGAAGGAGCATGTATCAATGTGTATATACCTGATAATTAATGAGATTCACTACAGCATGTTTTAACATCTGTGATGGTTCAGCCAGTCTTTGTACAGCTGTTGGTTGGTCTGGGTGCATCTGTGTCGAGGGTATTGCCATGCCTTCTTCCATGGTCTCAGGAAACATGGCTGCCCTTACACGTTGCGATCTTGTCTGATTTAGCTGTTGGTTCACATCTGAAACAGTGTTAAAGATTATAACCATCTTGCAAGGAAGTTTGTTTGTAGATAGAATTTCTTCTTAAGACTAGTTATAAAGTCATTTTCAATTTAGGAACACTGCAAAAATATTTACTGTTCTCTATAATAATGATCATGAACTAATAATATGAAACAGGCACCGCCTGAAATATCGTGAAACCGGTATCAATCGTGACTACTCGGCAATTTCCGCTACACTATGCGTAGCGAGAATGGCCGAGTAGCTACGATTGGACCGGATGCTCTTTGACACCTTTCGTAAGCTCTCAAGGGTTCTCGAAAAGTGGTAATCCGGATGTGTTGAAACTTTTTCATAGGCATAGTGTATGGATGATAAGGATTTCTGTTTTAGTCAAAAGTAAATGGTATTTGTCATTATTCCTTTATTGATTTAATTTTACCATGCTTCAGTCATAAATAACTCGCTTCACGAGCTTATTAACATATTGTTAAGTTACCATTTGGCAGTTTCTTGCTTGTTGTCTTTTTTGAAATAATCGCCAAAATATTCCAAAATTTGAGACCTGCAAATTACCACCACAGTGAATTTGATTTCAATAGTATTTGAACGGGCTATGAGAAGTTCAAACTAGGGCTATGAGAAGTTCAAACGCTACAAAACATATTGGCAAAAACCACAAGATAGAGGATTTTTATATACAAATGTACAGATCTTGGAAACAAAATGATCAGCATGGCTAAATGTAATAATTTTTATTTCTTCTTTCTTCCACCTGGGGGGTTAGGGTATACTGTTTAACGCCACTTTCAACAATATTTCAGTTACATCGTGGTGGTCAGTTTTACTGGTGGAGGAAACAAGAGTACCAAGAGAAAACCAACGACCTGTCGCAAGTCACTGATAAACTTTATCACATAATGTTGTATCGATTACACCTCGCCTGAGCGAGATTCGAACCCTTTCACCTGGGTACCTACCATCAACCTGATCTTGTGTATATTGTGAGTTATTATAGTTCTGTTCAGCCCAGTCAAGCATCATTCTTGTTGTATCCATGTTGTCTCCCCCTTGTTCTTCCATGTCATCGTTGTTGTCATGGTGACCACCTTTACTGCTAATAGAGGGGGCCTGCAAAAATATTAAATGAATTCTAAGAACTGTACTTTAAACAAGGAAATAAAATCAATTTTAAATCAATAGGGAGTGTACGTTATCAGGGTTTTCAATATTTATCAAGTTTACCAGTACTTCACTATTTACAGGCGGTACTTTTTTTTATATATCAAAATTGGATCAACTTTCATGAATATCTTATACAACACTCTTTAAAATGTATTTTTTTATATATCAAAATTGGATCAACTTTCATGAATATCTTATGCAACACTGTTTAAAATCAGGAAAAGTATCTGGTACTGCCCCTTATTGAAAGGCCTGTTTATACAAGGATGTAATTGAGTTTTGTTGAATTATTTGGTCAAACTTTATTCTACAGAAACTTAATGAAAATAACAAACTCTGAGAAGGTCCACCATATTCCCCAGTAATAAAGAGAAGCTGCTAATGAATGGCCAGCTACAATGGACAAACTGATGATAGCTTTATATTCATAAAGTGCATCAATTAACCTCCAAAATAAATATCTAAGTTAGAGAGGATATTAACAGATTTATTTAATTACTCTACTCTAAGCAGGACACCCTTTTTGTTATGCCATGAAAACCAAAACAAATTATATCCACTGAGATTTATACCAATAATACACATTTAATGTTATCATGTTAATTAGAAAGTGTTTCTTAATGTTAGACAAATCTATGCTTGTCTGGACTGTGATTTTTTTTTGTGTTGTTAAGACTGATTTATACCAATAATACACATTTAATGTTATCATGTTACTTGGGAAGTATGCTGAAAGTGGCATTAAGCACCATAAATCTAACCTAGAAAGTGTTCCTTAAAGTTTGACAAATCTAGTCTCGCCTGAAGTGTGATTTTTTGTTGTTGTTTTTTTATATTTTATATCATTGACAATAAAGTTGGCAGTTGACAAATCTATGCTCCTTTGCATGGAGATTATGTCTCATTTTGTCTAGACCCACACCTTAATTTTCCACATGACTTTTGGGACAAGTCAGACAATTCACTCATGGAATTTAAACAATCATGTTGTGTGACCTTGACATTCAACTCAAACAAACCACCCACAGAATTTCCACATAAATGTGACCTTGACATTCAACTCAAACAAACCACCCACATAATTTCCACATTCATTTGTGATCTTGACATTCAACTTAAACCACCCACAGAATTCCCACATTCATGTTGTGTGTCCTTGACCTCACAACAAATAAGGGTCATAGATTTGTGACTATATCCAGCATGAAAAGTGACTTACCTGAGTTGTGGCACCTGAATTGATACCAGAATCCATATATTGGTTTTGCTGCCACATCATGGTCTGCTGTTGTTTGTCAAGTGGCATGTCAGACAGGTCCATGTAATTATTCCCACCCGACACTAAAAATAGAAAACAAAATATTGGATCAGTATACCAATACAAAATGAGCAATATTTCAGGTCAATAAAGGACAATGCAGAGAAACTGGCAACATAGGACACAAAAGACAAAGAAAACCAAAACAAAAACACACCACAATATGTGTTGGAAATACAGGTCATAGGTTAACATTTATAAAATAAATATTACAATAAAGACTTACCATATAAACTATAAAGTTGTAGAAAATTCTAGATATACATGTTAAAGCTATATTCCCCCAAAACTATTATTATGTCTACAGAATTCCTAGTCTGAACTTGTATCCTTGCCATTCAGCACATAATGTTGTTTAGAAAGGGGGGATGTCAAGTTTATAACTTCAATAATTATTGGCAAGAAAGAGATAAAAATGTTTCTTCACAGAAGAACAATTTACTTCATTAGAATGTCTTTATATTTAATTTCCACTAATGTTTGGCTCAAGCTTGTAACTGATCATGATTGGCTGAATGCCAAATTTTCAAATTTCTTCTCTGCATTAACCCAAAATGTTTCAATTATTACAATTTATAATGTAATAATAGTATGCTTTTATTTTATTAATATTTTCTACTAGTTATTTTACTAATTGCAGTTTTATGGAGAGAAATGACAAATGTCACGATACTTAATTTTTGTCTTGGGACAAATTATTACCTAAATTGCTTGAATAAAAGAAAAACGACCCTTGCCAGAGCTAACAATATTTATGTAAATATGCTGTTAATTGTATTTACAGAAAACTAGTACAAAGTAAAAACATTTTCTTTCTTTGTTATCATGGTTATTAAGGGGTGGAATTTAAGAATAATTTCCCATTATTTTGTCAGAACCTGAAAACAAAACTTTTCAAAGTTTATGGTGTTTAACACCACATTCAACAATATTTCAGTTATATCGTGGCAGTCTGTTTTATTGGTGGAGGAAACTGGAGTACCCAGAGAAAACCAACGCAAGTCACTGACAATCTTTATCACATAACGTTGTATTAAGTACACCTTGCCATGAACCAGGTCCGAACTCACAACTTTATTGGCAATAGGTACTGATTGTACAGGTAGTTGTAAATCCAACTACCTTACGATCACGACCACGACAACCCCTCAAAACTTTTCAAAATAAAATTTGTACATACAACTTTCCAGTCTAATATTGTATAGTAAAGAACAAAATATTGTGTAAATTGAACTTAGTGTACTCGCTATTCCTGTTGAAGCCGGATGCCGCTGAAATTCGACGTCTACACTTTACTCTGCCGTCGGTTACTTTTTATGTATCAAGGATAAAAAATGAGTAATCCCATAATAATCTGGGTTTGTTGTACAAGAGCCCTTTTGATCTCCAATTTGTCCATAATTTATTTTGATTAAAACTAAAGTGAAACGCCAGATCAAAACTCTTTTATTGTATCATTTATCTCGTTCTTCCATGATATGATGAAGTTCAAGGACATTGACAAAATTAAAGTCGCAATTTCAGAAACGCTTTAATGAACGAAAATATCAATATTTGAAATATAAGAACAAGAATCACTCCGGACCGGACACGTAACAATTATCGGATATCAATTTGGCACCAAATTTAAACTTGTCTTTTGTGCAAAATACGATAGAGGACTTGATTTAGGCTTTTGGGAAATACTGAAACCTTTGAAATGGACAAATATTACAAGACTTTTCCTGACAAATGGTTGAAAAGATACACTGAAATTTTTATTTCTCTGTGAATTTAAATAAAATACTTTGCTTTATTTATATAAAAAAATAAATTCTACAAAATGTTTACTTCAAAGCAGATTTGTTTTAACAAAAATGTTCAGAAAAATATATATACAGTTAATTTGCATTACTAAAACAAGAAATGGAAAATTGGTACTCCTTGGTTGAAAGCAACCACTGCAGGAAAAGCTTGATATTTTTGTGAGAGAATAGCTGCAAATTGATATAATAATAAACATGTGAAATTATTTTTGTTTATATTTGGGCCAGTAAATTTGCATTCGGACTCCTGAATTCTACAACTCAAGAAGTCTGAATGGCTTGTGGGTCAAAAAGTTTCTCGTGAAGACTGGTGACAACGACAGCAGTTCCCCCCTCCCCCCCCCCTCCATTACCAATCGCTTATTATTGTCACGACTATTGACCTCTCAATTGTAAACAATGCAAGCCAAACAGGTAGAAGAGTCGCCGTTATTCATTAGCCAGCGAAAGTCTGGTACCCGTGTATGGCATGAACAAATTTTATAAACCGACCAAAAACCAGTCGACCTTGACTTTATTTAACCAAGCACCACAAAATGTCGAAACGAAAATTTAGTTTCCTCGATCAGAGTTCCATTGCCAAATGGCTAATAAAAGAAAAGAAAGATATTTTTGAAACATTATCTGTTCCATTATTGGATGATATAAAGTTAAAGTCACAGATTATTAATCTGTAAAGCAGAAAAGTCAAAATTTTGCATCAAAATTTGAAATATTTCACATTATCAACAGGCATTTGGAATGATGCAATGATTTATCTTTAGGTATTTGGCATGAAGCTTTTGTTTGTGTAAAATGAAACAGCAATAAAATTTGATATGATTATAATTAAATATCTGACAATAAGCTCAGAACAATTTGAAATTGATGCAAAATTCCAAACAACTTTACATTTCGAAAGGAAGGAGGCTAAAGTAAAACAAAAAATAAATATATGAAAAATAAGAATTTTAGGAAGTTAAAATGTGTCAGGAGACCCCCAGAATGCAGGATTTTGCACCATTTACCCTACAGCTTGGCGGCCCACAGACCCCCGGCCTAAATTTTTCAGTCTCGCTTCGCTCGCCGTTCTCCACCTACTTTTTCAAAATAGCCTCTTACTTTTGAGTGTTGAAAGCCCTGTTGAACTAAGTGTACTCACTATTCCTGTTGGAGCCCCCCAGTGTTGTGTAAATTGAACTTAGTGTACTCACTATTCCTGTTAGAGCCCCCCAGTGTTGTGTAAATTGAACTTAGTGTACTCACTATTCGTGCTCGAGCCCCTCACTATTGTGTAAATTGAACTTAATGTACTCACTATTCCTGTTGGAGCCCCCACTACTGTTGATTTGATATGTACTCATGGTTAAATGCTAATGGCTGGTTCTCTTTCAAATCTGAAATAAAATAAATAAAAAATAAAATTCATTTAACATTTAGTGTATTCAGATTGTTGGCATTTTGCACCTGTCCAAAAATGGCAATACAATTTTTAGGGTAGGCCCTAAATATTAATGTTATGCAGGTATTTAATTTTTTTATTGTTCATGTTGATGATATACAAATGTAGGTTGAATTGATGCCCATCACTGTTTAAACTTTCAAAGTCTACCAGTACTTCACTATTTACAGGCAGTACTTTTTATTAAAATTTGAAGAGTATTCATGAGTATCTTATACAACACTCTTTAAAATCAAGAGATACAAAGACTATTTTCGGCAGGTAAAAGTACCAGGTACCGCCCCTTATTGAAAGGCCTACTTAAGAAATAAATCATGGAAGCCAGAATGTGTTGGGAGTTTTAACATGGATTGGCGGATATTAGTATTTTATCCCGAGCCAGATTCTGATATGTCTAAGAGTACAAATACGGTAGTATACTTTGATTGGAAGACGGTAATTTTTATTTTCGTTTGCAGAAAATGTCGCACACAATTTATGCTGCCAATGGAAAAGTCAGTCACATTCATCATGTGCTAATGAGATTATACCGAATGGATAACTCCCTCGTTTGTTAACAAAGCGAAACAAGGAAGGCATGTTAGAATTATAATTAGAACAACAGGTTGTAACCTTAGGCTGTAATAACTTGTAATTCATCAATAATATGTAATAACTTGTAATTCATCAATATTATGCTGAAGTCGGTTACAAGTAATATATATGTCAAACATCTGGTCAAGACAATCAGACAATTATATATTAATTACTACCTAATTAATGTCTGGTTATTTCTAATAATTAGATATGGCCCAAATTAAAACATTGTTGGTCGTTTCAGTGTGGGAAACCATTTTTTAAAGTTGCTCGCCAATCTGGCTAGTAACTATTGAAATCTACTTGACAAAATTAAATTTCAATAGCGTTCAATCAATACATTCAATTGATTTTGAGCTATTTATTATGTTGCATCAACTGGTGAGCAACAAATTATGGTATCTAACCCAGACATGTGAACTCAGAAAGGCGTGTGGTAGGAAATACTCGCCAAAATCATTTTACATTCGCTTTTGATGAGTGGTGGTTTCCCACACTGTCCTTTACCCGACTACAAAATGTATCAATCAAAATTATCCATATCCAAACATTT
Source organism: Bathymodiolus septemdierum (assembly GCA_963383655.1). NCBI lineage: Eukaryota > Metazoa > Mollusca > Bivalvia > Mytilida > Modiolidae > Bathymodiolus > Bathymodiolus septemdierum. Next base: position 3,106,905 of record OY726531.1, read on the forward strand.
TTACCCCCTTTTTTTTCTCAATTTAAAATTACATATACATGTAAATAAGAAATTATATGTCTAGCCTAGACATAACACATGCAGAGACTTGTAATTTGTCTAGATGAGTCCTGGACTCACCATTTTCAGTTGCGAGTTAAGTTTTCAAAAATTTTAGATTCTTACAATGGTGGTAATCGTAAAAAAATGTCAGCAATGTTTTCTGGACTCGTCAACTTGCTACAAGTATCCCTGACATTACATACAGTCAAACCTGTATTAAGAGGTTACCTTTGACACAAAAGAAGAAAGGCCTTATAAGACAGGTAACCTCTTAAAAGAGGTTTAATTCATAAGACATTTTCTATGACAGGACAATAAATAGGTGACTGCTAAATAGAGGTGACCGTATATATCAAGACAAAAATTTTGCAGTAAAATTTCCCCCCATATGTACCCCCCTTTGCATTGAAAACAGATGTCAACTTTTGAACAACCTGTCCTACACAATGTATTAACTTGTTTGATTGTATAATGACTCAAAGGCATTTAAACTCTTACAATTAACACTGTACCAAAGGTGTAACACATGTTAGTAGTCAGCCATCATTAGAAAAAAATAAACTCCATGTACAAAAAAACTGAAACATCCATTATGACACCTTGGGGTCTTTTGTTTGGGAACGGGTAGGGTTACAATACACCCAGGCCTTTTAATAAGGGGGCAGTACCAGGTACTTTTACCCTCCTAAATTGGCCTTCTGATTGTAAAGAGTGTTGTATAAGATATTCATGAAAATTGTTCAAATCTTAATAAAAAGTACTGCCTGTAAATAGTGAAGTAGTGGTAGACTTGAAAAATATTGAAAGCCCTGTACACCATATCAATATAAACCTTTACTCAGTGTCAAGGATCATGGTGTTCAAAATTCAGAAGTTCTCGTCAACTAGAACTAATAACCATGGAAACCATTCAGTCTACATACTGACGACGACATAACATAATTAATATGGCCGCATATATGATGATTTTTTTAATTTGATTTTTGGTGTTTAACGCCACTTTCAGCAATATTTCAGCTGTATCATGGAGACCAGCTTTAGTGGTGGAAGAAGTCAGAGAACCCGGAGAGAACCATCGACCATGGGCAAGCAACTGGTTAACTTTATCACTTGCGGCTGCGAGTCGAGTGCACCCTTTTTTGTAATTTACAAAGCCGGACACGAACCCACGCCATATTGGTGATAGGCTTGAATGAGTTGTTAGGTAATCCAACTATCTAACTCATTCAGCCTCCCGGGTCCTTGTAATCGCAAGGAAACCATTCAGTCTACATACTGACGATGACACAACATAATTAATATGACCGCAGTCATATAATAATTAGAGTAAAGCAAGAACATGGTACAATTACAGTCTTCATGCTAAATGAAAGAATTTGTTTGAATATATAGAAAATTTTTCTAAATTTCGCTTTCAGGTAGGTAGGTGAAAAAAAATAAGGCAAAGACTGCCATTACAGACCAAACTTATATTAGTCTTTAAAATTTTAATGAGGTAGGGAACGCCCTTCATCTTCAAATACCATATTTTCAAAAATGTTTTAGTGTCATACGAACATTAAATTTTTGTCATGATTCGCTCACCTTTTTTTATTTAGCTAATTAATCATTGACATCAAATTGAAAGAAAAAGTTACATGTATCAGGAGGGCTTTCAATATTTTTCAACTCTACCTATACTTACAGGTATTTGATACTTTTTACAGGCGGTACTTTTATGAATATCTTATACAACACTCTTTAAAATCAGGAGGTACCAAAGACCATCTTAAGCAGGTAAAAGTACCTGGTACCGCACCTTATTGAAAGGCCTGATGTATAACTATGGTTTTCCCGTTATTTCTAGTAAAAGGCCTGATGTATACCTAAGGTTTTCCCGTTATTTCTAGTAAAAGGCCTGATGTATACCTAAGGTTTTCCCGTTATTTCTAGTAAAAGGCCTGATGTATACCTAAGGTTTTCCCGTTATTTCTAATAAAAGGCCTGATGTATACCTAAGGTTTACCCGTTATTTCTAGTAAACATTAATTTGTGTACCATTGTTACCAACCAAAAGTTGCCCTCAACTAAATACTGTAAGAAATTTCAATAAAATAAAACAAATTTCCTACAGGTACTTGTGAATTATATGGTCTGTCTGTAAAAATACTTCTTTTAAAAATTCCTACAGGTACTTGTTAATAACTTGGTTCCTCTGTAAAACAACTTGTTTAGTTTCAGGTAACTGATATTGCTAATAATCTTTTTTTTTAATTACCTCTTTACCCCATCACATGTTAGAAAAAAATACTGTAAAATTTAAACCCTATCAAAACTCAAAACTGCATCACTAAAAATGTATATACCAGCAAGGTAAATTTGGCACCTGTCCAAATCTAGGACAGATTTAATCAGTTGTCATACCATGGCATTTAATCAATGATTTCTCCCACCCAATTGGTGGCCTCTATTATTTTCTTTATCAATTAGTGTCACCTGGGATTAGTTTACAAGCTTACTACACTGGGGGAATATTATAAACACTGCAATTTTTGTGGCCAGATGATTCACTAAAGTGTTTAAATTTGAAATGGGGGTTAAATTTAAAATTACCTGTTCTGTACAGGTACACTAACTGTTGTTTTATATAAAAATTATTTAAAAAATTTGAAAAGTAATATTGTAAAAATTTGAAAAATGTTCAAAAATATATATATATAAATATAAGTTTGAAAATGTACTGTAGTTCAATAAAATATTATCTGGTCTATACACCCAACTGTTATTTTTATATCAAAATCATGTTTCTTAACAGGGTTCGACATAACCGCTGGCCAGTGGCAAGTATATTTATGGTCGGGCCAGTCAAACATAACAAAGATCGGCCTGCTGGGCCAGTTGATATTCTCGGGCCACTTGGGCCAGCAATTTTCGTTTCTTCCAAAATGCAACCGGTAGATTTTTCGTACTTCCGTGTCATTCAATATCGACTGATACCAAGGACTAATGAAATTTCCTTCTAATGTTTTATACTGAGCAATCATTCATTATGAATAAGAATGACAAAATTCTGTATAACAATCGATTAAGAGGAATATACACTGTATGCAGGGGTTCAAGTTAGCGGTGGTCCGAGACCCTCTGTATTTGAGTTCGGACCTTCTCACTGGTAGTTAGCTACACCCGACAGACTTTCATATTTTGTTTGGTTGAAAATTTTTCTTTAAAAATTTGACTGAAATAAGTAGGGGTGTAACGATCCACCAGTGCACACCATGACATTTTCTTTTGCGATCCACGAATAGATTCAAGTACCTAATTAAAGTAGGACCTTCCAAGAATAAAGGTGGACCTTCCAGTTTTTTGTGTCAAAGGTCCTGGACCTTCAGTATCTAAAAGTAAATTTGAACCCCTGGTATGTGTGTGTTTTTGACAAAATTATTTAAAAAGAATAAATTACATAAAATAATTATAATGTATTTTTACTGCGCAATCTTACATTACGAATCAGAATGTCAAAATTCTGTATAATAATCGACATAGAGAAATGTATACTGTATGTCTTTTGTAAAAATTATTTAAAAAGAATAAATGTATACTGTATGTGTGTGTTTTTTGGTAAAAATTATTTAAAAAGAAATGTATACAGTATGTCTGTGTTTTTTGGTAAAAATATTTAAAAAGAATAAATTACATAAAATAATTTTAATGTATTTTTACTCTGCAATCATATCTTATGATTCAGAATAATTAATGACAATTATGTACAATAATCAATAGACAGGAAGCTATAAAATGATTTCTCCCTTGCTATATATGTCATGGCATAAAAATGTTTTTAATGTATTGAACTAATTCAACTAGTACTGAGTAGAACAAACTAGGATAGGTGTTAATGACTAGACAAAAAATATTAACACACAGCAGTTAATTTAACACAAAACATACAATATATTTCTTGAAGAATAGTTAAACTTTGGGGGGGGGGTTAATATAAATAACCAGAACAATACATTTGTACTTTCTTGTCATAAAAAATGAAATCTGAAAATGGTATTTTTCTATCAACAGCCAATAGTATTTTACGATTCAGGTCATTTCAGGATAACAGAAATTACATGTGGAGTAACAATAAGTCCCTCTTTCAAATAATAAAATAACAAACGATATTAAAATATGAGGGTGGAAAATGACCTTCACCATCAAGTGCCGTTTTTTCTTCTTCATTACTCTAAGCGTCGCATGTACCTCAAATTTTTTCCAGCTATTGTTAGTGCCAAAATGATAGAAACTTTCAAGTTCAAGAAAAAGTTGACCATAAATTGTTCTACATGATAAAGCATTCCTATCCTATTTTATAATGTAGTAGTTTTTTACTTTTAACATTGAGCACATTTCAATCTAAATGTAGTCTGTGCCAAAAACATTTTGACAAATTAGCCGAACAGCACTTCAGAAGAATTTTTTTTATTTGATATTTGATTAAGCAAATTTTGTGCAATTTTGAGTCGACTGGGGCATAGTGGTTTTTGGCACAGACTGAATGTAGGCAATCAACATGTAGTTAAAGTGTTAGGATTATGGTGTTTAGCACCACTTTCAACAATTTAAGTTGAACCTAACTAGTGACATCTGACAACTGTTTAGTCCATTAAATTGGATCTGATTAAAGAAAAAGATTTTAAACAGCATTCAGTTCCTTCACAATGCTTTATACAAATCTTGTTATCAACACACACATTATGACCTTGACCTCCTCATGGGAAGGGGGTTGGCAGCACAAATAAATAGGTCAAATAAAATGTTTTATTTGGAAGAAAATGTTTGCCTTTCATGCAACGTGCACTTGATACAATCAGGACTTTAAATATTTTTCAAGTCTACCAGTACTTTTCTATTTACAGGCATTACTTTTTATTAAAATTTGAACAATATTCACACGAGTATCTTACAGTACTTTTTAAAATCAGGAGGTACCAAAGACCATTTTAGGCAGCTAAAAGTACCTGGTACCGTCCCGTATTGAAAGGCCTGTACAATAGGTGAGAATTGGGAAATCTCTTTCACAAAGCTCTATTACTATGATATATATTGGGATTAAAAGAAAGGGTCCTTATCTTATTGAGAATTATATGTATTTTGGGACTTAACTTCTCTAAGGGTCCCTTATCTTCTACAATTAATCAGAAAACAGTCATTATTATAAAATGACCATAAATGTTTGGGTGATCCATTAGTACCCAGAGATAACTACAACTCCTAACACTTAATATCAAGAGCCAATTAAGATGAAACTTTTACTGTACCTGTTAATTGTAGACAAATAAAAAAATCCCTTCACATTATGATGAAATCCTTGTGATTCGCTAATAATCCAATATTTATTTTTTTTATATCAAAATGGCCAACTAAATCAAATAACTATTTCTCAAAACTTTAAAAAAAACCACCACAAATAATTAATGCACTGAAACTGACAGGAGCATACATATATAATTATCCTCAGAATTCTAACAACAAAAACATTATATGAAATGCATATCAGAACTATTCCTTAATAAAAGTGTCAAAATTTGAAAATCAAACATTGTCACATGAAAGCTTTCACCCACATTAATCTAAATGACTAAGAATTTGTAAAGTCTGCATGGTTTAAAACACTCCTGTGATCTAGACACAAGGCGAGCTCAGTCAGCCATATTTACATATAAATCAAACTGCCATGTGTCAAACTTTAACACAAAATCTCACCTGTCTTTCATTTCAAAACAGAGGCTCACAGAGGGGAAATCTTATTCATATTTCCAAACAATATAAATATTTTTCAATAGAAATGACATAAGAAAAATTTGAAACATATTTAAAAAAAGAGGCTCACCAAAGGACTATATATTTTAATAAAAATTAGAAATACATGTAAATAGGCAGAACTTATGATATAAATTTTTTAAATTGTACATTTATTAAAGTTCTCGACGAGTTTAGTATTTAATTTTTATATTGATATATGGGGTCCATATCAATGACCATCAAGTATACTTAACAATAGAACAATATTTGCACAGGTAGTTGTAAATCCAACTACCATACGATCATCACCATGATGGTCAGGAAATAAAAATTGTCTATGGCTAGTTGCTAAATCAAAGTGCATCTGAAAGATTGAATTAAATACAGTAATGACATATATCTTTCATTTAAGTTTATTTTCAAGGGTTTTATTCAGTTTTTCATTATTCTTTGATACCGAAAGTGTAATTTGGGAGAATAGTGAGATGTTCTCTGAATTCTTAATGTCAAACAGTAGGTAAAATAGGTAGAAACATACATGTACATTTTAGATCCCTTTAGAAATAAAGATGGTTACCATATCATGTTAAATTTATGTAGAGAAAGTAAATCATACTAAATGTATTCATTTATTCAAATTGTCGAGAGAGAACATAAAGAATGGACCATTTACCTTGTAATGGGGGTGTAGGGTTATGGTGTTTAATGCCACTTTCAACGTTATTTCAATTATATCGTGTCATTTAAAAATTTCCTGGGCAACATGCCACCAAAATAATAAAACTAGTTGAAAATCAGTGACAAATAACAGCTTTTATAACCACAATGAATGAACAGGATATGCAGGGCTTCGTAATTCCCATTTCCCGTGGAAAGTGAAAATTCATGCAGAGAAAGTTATATTATAGTCATAGTTTCCCGTCGGGCAAGTTATTTGCCATGTGCATATTGATCATCATTTTGGTTACAAGACAAACCGGAAACAATCATAAACGGGTTCCTTTTATTTTATGCTTTGTGTTCTTGCTCCTTTTATAATTATTAATAGCAACAGTAACAGGTAAGTAAATGTAACTTGTTCGGCGACATGCAGACTCAAATTAGAATGAGTCTTAAACTAGATGTGTCGGAACGACACAAATGTCCCCGCCTTGAATATTAAGGAGGCTCACAAATGTTTCACCTTTTTTTTTAATTCCCTCAGTAGTAATAGGCTAAAAATAACAAATGAATTTCAAAGTTGATCTGTAACTTATGATTATACACTCTCATACCAAAAATCAAGTCAATATCTCAAATCATAGTGAAATAAAGTGGTGACAACCAAATATTTGGCAAAATTTCTAAGTCCAAGGGCCATAACTCGGCCAAAAATCATTGGACCGGAACGAAATGTAAACTTGGTCTGTAACTCATCATTATACAATAATATACCAAACATCAAGTCAATATCTCCAAGCATAGCGAAAAAAAGTGGCGACAACTAAATATTTGGCCAAATTTCAAAGTCCAAGGGCCATAACTCGACCAAAAATAATTGGACCGGAACGAAACCTACACTTGATCTGTAACTTATCATTATACACCCACATACCAAATCAATATCTCAAAGCATAGAGAAAAAAATTGGGCGCAACTGTTTTATTTCGGAATTACGGACATGGGCAACACTATACATTGTATGTCCTGGCCACTTAGTGGCGGGGAAATAAAAAAATATTTAAATGTTTCAAATTTAAAATGTAATAATCATCCAGTTCAACCATTGTTGATTACAATGATAACAGCGTGTGTCCTTCTAAGAAAGACTGAGATCGTCTGTATGAACAGGAAAAGGGGAATTACCAATCTTTCTTAGAAGGACACTACGAGTTAACTTTCCCCACACATTTTTTCACTTCCACTAAAGATTAACTAGAATCTATGTGTTGTTGCTGTTCATTCAAAATAGTTCTAGTCGGACAGTTCATTAAATTTCCGATCATTGAAAGTTCTTCAAGTCAGTTTGTTGTTGAATCACCGAATATTTTTTTTTAAATTAATTGATATTCTGAACAATTATAAGTATTAAAGGCCTAAAGGTGCTGCGAGCAAGTGGAAATTTCCACGGGTAAGTAACACTTTTCGTGCCCTGCTGACAAGCAATCAGAGGTGAAGTTCGTGAAGAAATTTCAGCCACGGTAGCCCAGTCTTCACCACCTGCATAGGTACGACGAAAACTTAAAACAAAATGTTTTGAAATCTGTGTCGAAGGCAGTTGTAAAAAAAATGTTTTTACAGAAGACACTAATAACTTCTGTAATAGTACCTTGACGAGGCATATAATTATTAACAGTGATGACCATCAATTTTTCTGCGGACTCACAAGGACTTGTTCCCGGCCACTAATTTTGGCCCAATGAAGTTTTTTTAAATCTCAATGTATCACCCACTTAAAAATCACAAGGGAGGACGCCATTACTAACTCTTCCTTACTTTAACTCTTTCTATTTTTATTTCTTTTCAATTTCCCACCTTATCACTTGTACAAATCTTTTAAACAATCCCTTTTGCAATGATGTCACATAATTTATCTTTTGGGCACCTTAATACACATCCAATTATCGATCAAAACATAGACAAGTTGAAAAAGGACAACATAATGGACATAATGTTCAGAAACTTTCAACGCCTTTCATACAAAGATAACAACTAGAATGGCATTTCCCGCTAAATATTCTGACTGCCATTCTAGTTGATTCAAAGCTATTGTATCCTTCTAGTTGTTAGCTATTGATTGAAAATGGAACGGTGTACGATACCGTGTTAAGATCTCACAGCAACATGTTATCTCATTCATTCCCACTCAGAGACTTGCCATCACACTTAAGCTGGACAATGCCTGACAATGTGGTGATGAAAATGGAACGGTGTACGATACCGTGTTAAGATCTCACAGCAACATGTTATCCCATTCATTTCCATTCAAGAGACTTGCCATCACACTTAAGCTGTACAATGCCTGACAATGTGGTGATGAAAATGGAACGGTGTACGATACCGTGTTAAGATCTCACAGCAACATGTTATCCCATTCATTTCCATTCAAGAGACTTGCCATCACACTTAAGCTGTACAATGCCTGACAATGTGGTGATGAAAATGGAACGGTGTACGATACCGTGTTAAGATCTCACACCAACATGTTATCCCATTCATTCCCACTCAGAGACTTGCCATCACACTTAAGCTGGACAATGCCTGACAATGTGGTGATGAAAATGGAACGGTGTACGATACCGTGTTAAGATCTCACACCAACATGTTATCCCATTCATTCCCACTCAAGAGACTTGCCATCACACTTAAACTGGACAATGCCTGACAATGTGGTGATGAACTTTTTGGCACAGCAGAAAGACAATGCATTGCCATTTATTTCACCTGATCTTTCACCAATTAAACACTTCTTCCTCAAATTCTGAAGGAGAAGTTAAGTCTGCCTAAGTCAAGTGGCTGGATTATGAACACCACTTTCAACAACATTTCAGCTATATCGTGAAGATCAGTTTTATTGGTGGAGGAAACCCACTGACAAACTTTATCACATAAAGTTGTATCCAATACACCTCACTTGAGTGGAATTCGAACTCGCAACATCAGTGGTGATAGGCACTGATTGCATAGGTAGTTATAAATCCAACTACCAAATGACAACGATCACGACGGCTCCTCCGTCTATTTGTTATTATTTTATTATTCAACATAAACAAGTTTCAAAAGACACCCCAAAAAAAAAATATGTCAGATTGACAACAGTTTTATCTGAAATGTCAGTTTGTATTTCACACTCGGTTGATATGCATGTCTATATTTGCAAATAAAGGAAAAGCACATCAGGGATTTATTTAGCTCTAAACAATATTTTATTTACCACTAAACTATAAATTTCTTTGATGTACGTCATTACACAACTACAACTCCACCTGAGGTCAGACTTTTTTTTTGTTACAAATTCATTTGTCAGGGTCGGACAAAATTAACACAGAAATCAATGCTAGTGTCCACTTATTAGCCTAATTATTCTGAAATGGTGTGCAAGGAATATTACAGAAGGCTTATGGCAGCATGTGTAAGAAAGGTGTATGACATTGACATAAATATTATACACCTTGACCAGAGGCCCTAGACTTCAGCCTACAGGGAATTCCGGCACTGGGTGCAATCAATAGCTCTACGTTAGTAAAACCCCAAGAGCTAGCCATACCACTTATGTTACATAAAAGTTGGTATTCCTACATGTACATCAACAAACCATGACATAATCATTTGTGGACCTTACACATCCTTGGCCTTGCTTAAAAATATCATTGAACTATCAGTTTCAGTCTGGCCATTTTACATATTAATTTCACGTGAACAGACTACCTGTATAATGTCATAAGACAAATATACAGTACACTTTGTAATTCAATCATGTCATAACAATTTTCTATGAACTCAAGTATTGCAAAATGATATGATGGTTAGAATCCTGCATAATAATGCAACAAAATATATGTTTCTTTACCCTATTTCCATAAAATCGAAGCCATGTTTAAATCTTGACACATTTAGTTGATTATTTAGCTTTGAAAAAGATACAAATAACTGGAGTTTGGTTAAAATAATTAAAATATAACACAATCCAACAACCAATTTGATACAGGAAGCGTCTGTTTGTATATTTTTTTATTTGAGATTTAATTTTCATCTGGAATTTTGTTAGTACAAATTTAAAAGTTGGCGTGATTCTTTCGTCTCAACAAATTAAATCTTCTTTATTGCTTGAATAAAACCCCTTTCCTTATTCATATGTATTTTCCCATTGATTACAATTGCTTTGTCAATCAGCTTTCCCACAACACGAATATTATTTGCAAGAAAGGAGTGACTTGTAAAAAGAAACAAGACAACTTAAAGCTCCTACAATTTTGTGCTAAACATGTATGTAGAATACTGGCCAGATGCGATACAAACAAAAATTATTTAGGAGGTTTACTGGATTGTTGTAATAAGTCTTTAATCTAGATTTCAAAAAGCAACTACTAGGTGAATCTCTGATATATTGGGGTAAATTAATCCAGAGATGGATAGTGAACAGAATATTTTTTTTATAGGGTTAGACGACACCGTGGAATAGTGAAATTATTTGCATTTCATAAGTTGTTGATGATTGCCCGATTGACAGTATGCGGCAGACCAGTGACGATTGACAGTATGCGACAGACCAGTGACGATTGACAGTATGCGGCAGACCAGTGACGATTTTAGCAGCTTCAAGTCTTATCAGCATCGTCAACAGTACAATTGTCCCAAACTTCACAAGAATATTCCAGAAGTGGCCTAATGAATGTAATGTAAATATTCCTAAAGTTTCTAGACACATTAAATATGATCTTATGCAAAACGACTATCTGTCTGGATGCTTTGGCAACATTATTTATATGCTTAGACCATTTGCCATCAACACTGAAAGTAACACCAAGATGATTGCTTGTGAACATTGTATTTATTTGAGCAGCCCAAAAACATTTTTGAAGTAAGACAGGCTGATGTGGAAACTTCTCTAAAATGTATGTCCGAAAGTGGAGAGTAGATAACATAAAAATCTTTGGATAATATTATTGTATTATAAATGGAACTTCATCGATTCCGAAGGTATGTCGGACATTGGCAAAAGTCCGGTAAATTTCTGTTGCAAGTCGGACCAAATGTCTGATATAAATATTTACTGATTCAACTTGAATATTCTACTTTCAGCAGTCTTTTCAAAACTTATTTTGTCCCAATAAAAACTTATTAGTTTGCGATCGAAAAATTTATTTATAGCGTACTAAATTACTACCAAGTATCGTCAATTGTCCGTAGAGGGTGGTATTACAATTGATCCATAACTCGCTAAAACAATCCGGATCTTCGTAGCGTTTGAAAAAACGGATAAATTATATAAGGGAGAAGCGTCAAATATACATTGATCGATACAAACATGCTGGGCTTGAAATATGTTGAAGGAGCCATCCCCGGAAAAAACAACAAAATAAAACAAAGTTTAACTGTAATAACAGAAGAAGGAAAGGAAGAAAAGCAGAAGAAATATGAAGAAAACAATGCTGATGAAGTGGGTGACACTGGCTGATAATGACTCAGTTGATGTGATTGAAGATGACTCTATTGTTGCTGTGTTGGATGACTCTGGTTGAAGACACTGTGGTTAATGTTTCTGAAGGTATGTATCTTAAGCAAGTCATTTTCATAAGCTTATCAATATCAATCACAGGAGTATAAAAACAATTGATTTATGTCATACAAGCTAAAAGTATTTTTAAAATGTACACACAATGCAACAATCACATAAGTTAACTATAATTTTATGTACAAATAAAAAATGATTACCAGCATTATTGTATTCAATGGTGTCTCATTGACAAATCAATTATATTATTTGTATTAATTACCAGCATGACTCATGTGTACATGTAATATATATTATAAATTCAGTATCCCAGAGAGGACCTGAAGTCCAGACAGAAACAGTTAAGGAAGATGAGGAACTGGAAGATGTTGATGCATTGGATGACATTTTTTACTGATGACAAAGATTTTTGTGAAGGATATTTAAATGAAATACAGTTGGTCTAGGCAAGGATTTATATAGTAAAACGGATATGAATCTCGAGAGATTTAACATAGATTGTATGCAAGTATGTTGTGTGGCGAGATTACCCATAGTGCATGCCTTGATTAACGACGAAAATTTTCATCGCTTCAACATTTTAAACTAGTATTTGTAAGTATATAAAACCATAATTACAGGAATAAAGTGAAAATTTTGTTCTAAATATCAATCATTGATAAAGTATCGACTTTTTGTAGATGTATCGCCCATATCTCATCAATAACTGACATTAATCGATTTGCCCTTTTGACCTTCATGGGCTGTCAAAGCTCGAATTTAAATTTCAAACTCCTCTTCACTCATCATACCAAATATTGAAGCGGAGCCGTCATTTTAGTGATAATATAATATTTTTCAATGTTAAGTAGGAGCTTTATTGAAAACAGTGCTCCCAATTTGTATTTATTAAGGATTGCTTACATCATTTGTAAAAATGTCAGCGTTCTTGGCGGTGGCCTATTTCGAAATCAATAACCTTCATTGTTTACATGAAATCGACATACCAAAGTGTATAAATGTGTAGTTTAGTGTATTCAATGTATACCACAAAACTTGGCGTGATTAGTTGCTTTGTTTTATCATTTTTGATATGTTTTTAGATGTATGAAACCCTACTTTTTTTATTTTACGTATATGAGGGGTGATACAGAAAAAAATCAGCGCGAGTAGCATAGAATCTCGCCACGCAAGATAATACGAGTTTCATATCCTTCCTACTATATAAATCCTTGGTCTAGGATATTTGAATTGAGTCGTGAATAAAATTTTCAACCATGAACAAGTTTTTATTTGCCTAATAAATTTCTGTCCAGTAATAACTCAAACATTAATGGACCAAATGTCCAGTAATTGCCAGCAGACCTTGGGAAATACTGTAACTTAGTCGAATTAAATTTATTTCTGAAAGTAAATAATGACGTCACATTCGATGATAAACCAGAATATGAAAATCGTCAGCCAGTGAATGCCGACACTACTTTCACCATTTATTCGTGTTCAGGTTAAAACTATTATAATTGATCAAATTTTAGATTTACATTGTTATGGCGAGATGCACATGAAGCCGGCGTCCATACGTAATTATTAGGGACATCAAAACATTTTTAAAACAAAGGTTCTGCTTTTATATTGTCAAATATTGACATAGCGGCTGGATAATGCCTAAATGGCCGCTTCAATAGTAGAGCTTATTTCTTGCTTTTACCTACCGAAACAGTCTGCCGCCTCGAACCACAGGTGGCTTTCGAAATATTAACTTAAACAACGTCTGACAACTTGAAAATGTTTTCACATTACATCAAATCTGAATCATTCAAATTCCAAGATGGCGATTCAATTTTGTTACGCATGCGCTCTTGAACACGCACCTGTTGTTTAAATTGACCGATTTACGTACAATATGTTATTCATGAAATTTACTCAAGAAATATAGTCTCACGATTAATTCTTTAATGTTGAACATGCAAAATATTCACAATGCAGGGTACAGTACAAAATAAATAAATATTAAAATAAAGTTAATCGCGATTTGAATTGAAAGAAATGGTTCACATTTAAGAGCATAGAGTGCAAACGAATTACTCCGCATATTTAGTAAATATTTTCGTTTTTCCCGTGCTTCATGTAAAAAAAGGGGGAGGTGGCGTGGGCGGTTTTCACAACTAATATATATCATACTTTATTCATAAAATAAAACAGTGTTGAAAGATGGTTGTAGTTGATGTTAATTCGAATATCAAATGGAAGAAAATAAAATTGTTAAATGCTACAACATTTCAGGGGCGGATCCAGGTTTTCAAGTTAGGGGGGGAGGGGTGGTGGCGCACTTATAAAAATTACGCCAAAAAATCATATTTTTTCCAATTGCGGAGGTAGGCGTGAACATTTTTGGGGTATTTCGTGTGAAAAATTATATATAGTTAAGTATTATATAAAACATTCGTCACCTTGACAATGGTATGTTTATTATTTTAATTCGGCAAATTTCTTAACAAATTTTATTTGCAGAAGTTTGTCAATGTTTAAATAAGATAAATATATTGCAAATAGCCTTATCATTACAACATATATCAATAAAACATATCAACATAAAAATAAATGTCTATTTTTGACAGCTAGGTTTCCAAAAGGGAGATAATTTAAACAAATCGAACACACCCGTTATACAATCTCCCCGAAAGAGTTCAAATCTTGGGTCATGCACATATCATTTGCATTACTGTTGTCTGCTGTCAAATATTTTGCGATTTGCTCATAAATTCTGCTTTTGAGCGGATTTTTAATGTTATGCAGTTGATTTTAGTGGCATATTAAGTAAAAATATTTAATCCAAAAATTTCATGATATTGTGGTGTAATATTACTTTAAATAAAGGCGGTGTATATTTTGCTTTGAGAAAATAAATTAGTCGTCAAATTTTGTGGGGAAAAAAATCAGGACTGGGTTGCACAAGCGTCAATTAAATTTAAGTCTCAATTAAACATAAGTGTAAATTAATTCTATGTACATTTCAGGTAAATTTAAGTCTCAATTAAGTTTTAATTGACACTTAAATTTAAAGTAATATGAAAGGCCAATATCATGGATATTTTGGGATTAAATATTTTCACTTAATATGTCACTTAATTTTAACTAAAATCAACTGCATAACATTAAAAATCCGCTAAAAAGCAGATCTTAAGAGCAAATCGCAAAATATTTGACAGCAGATAATTCTGTTTTCCAGTACAGTAATGCAAATGATATGCGCGTGACACAAGATTTGAACTCTTTCGGGGAGAATATCGCTCATGCGCAATGTTCAGTTGATGAAAATATATATCAATATATATATCTCGATACAACATAAGAATAATTGCACAAAAAAAATTGGTTCACACGACATGAAACAGACAGCTAGATTCCTCAATAATCATTGTCAGGAATGTGTGCGTGATTACCTCAGCATCCATGATTGTTTATCTTTTCTTCACGAGGTCATGATCGCCAATCATCGGACCAAAACTTTTCTTCACGAGGTTATGATCGGCAATCATCGGAACAAAACAACCGAAAGTTAATCAGTCTCCACAATAATGGCGAGGACGATAAATATGCACACGGATTTGCAGATTTCTAGTTGTTGGGAACATATTTCGACTTGAAACATCATGAATAGCTTAGTAAAGGTACCGCCCTATTCCAAATTGAATTTTCAGGAAAAAAATTTCTTCATCCAAAACTGGTGTAATATTACTTTAAAGAGGCATTATCCACCAAAATCGTAAATTTTTGTTACCCATAAAAACTATCAGATATTTTTGTTCTCAAAAGGCGAAAAGTGGTACGATAAGCTGTTTAACGTGAAATATTTACCTTTGTTTCATAATTTTAAAACTATTTACCAATTTCCAAAACATATAATTTTTTTGGTCAACATCGTAAGCTAATGCCTCTTTAAGTAAGGTTTGTGCAACCCAATCCAGGACTTGAAAGATGCATAATATAAATAGTCTGACCTCTGAGCAGGAAATCTTCATACAATTTGAAGAAGAAAAAAAAAGATTTTACATGTCTAAAAAAAAATCGTATTTGTGTTTGTGAAAACAAATTTTCTTGCTCGGGAGAAAAAAAAGCACAAGATCACTTCCTAAAGTGGAATGGTCGACCCTTTACTAGTTAATACCAGGTAAAATGTGTATGACTTTCTATAGATTATAACCGTAACTGTTGCACCGTTATCTTGAAATTTGAAGACATTTATAAACGTAACAAAGGGTCGTCGTGATCGTGATTGTATGGTAGTTGGATTTATAACTACCTATGCAAGCAGTGCCGATCACCACTATCGTTCCGAGTTCGAACTCCTCTCAGGCGAGGTGTACTAGATACAACATATGTGATAAAGTTTGTAAGTGACTTCCTCCATAAATAAAACTGACCGCCACGATATAGCTTAAATATTGTTGAAAGTGGCGTAGAACACTTTAACCCTAACCCAAACAAAAACAGTTTGCGAAGAAAACTCGGATCATGTTGGACAAGAAATTAATATTCTTTCTCAGAGATGTGATTGAATGTTTAGCGCGAATACTTTCGACTTCGAGCAAACAATATACTAATAAAAAAACAGGTTAAAACTTGATTTCAGACATTTTGTGGTTAACATACAATAATTAAGGGTATGGGTGGCTCAATGAGTTAGGTAGTTGTAGGACCCGGGTGGCTCAATGAGTTAGGTAGTTGTAGGACCCGGGTAGCTCAATGAGTTAGGTAGTTGTAGGACCCGGGTGGCTCAATGAGTTAGGTAGTTGTAGGACCCGGGTGGCTCAATGAGTTAGGTAGTTGGATTTCCTAACAACTCGTACAAGCCTATCACCAATACGGCGTGGGTTCGCTCCCGGCTTTATAAATTACAAAAAGGGTGCACTCGACTCGCAGCCGCAGGTGATAAAGTTTACCAGTTGCTTGCCCATGGTCGGTGGTTCTCTCCGGGTACTCCGGCTTCTTCCACCACTAAAACTGGTCACCATGATATAGCTGAAATATTGCTGAAAGTAACGTTAAACACCAAAAACCAACCAAACCTACAATAATAACTATATATCTTAAGAGTTAATGCCGAGCTTCCATAAAAAATTAAAATAAATAAATATAATTTATACACCGTGAATGTGAAGTTATTGATGATGACAAACTTAAAATTAACGAAAAATGACAGGATGTAATGAGGATGTCATGACAAACTAAAACAATCAACGGAATGTCATGACAAACTAAAACAATCAACGGAATGTCATGACAAACTAAAACAATCAACGGAATGTCATGACAAACTAAAACAATCAACGGAATGTCATGGCAAACTAAAACCATCCAAGGAATGTCATGGCAAACTAAAACCATCCAAGGAATGTCATGACAAACTAAAACCATCCAAGGAATGTCATGGCAAACTAAAACCATCCAAGGAATGTCATGGCAAACTAAAACCATCCCGGAATGTCATGACAAACTAAAACCATCCAAGGAATGTCATGACAAACTAAAACATACAAGGAATGTCATGACAAACTAAAATCACCCAAGGAATGTCCTGACAAACTAAAACCATCGAAGGAATGTCCTGACAAACTAAAACCATCCAAGGAATGTCTTGACAAACTAAAGTCATCCAAGGAATGTCATGACAAACTGTAGCCATCCAAGGAATGTCCTGATAAACTAAAACAATCAACGGAATGTCCTGACAAACTAAAACCATCCAAGGAATGTCATGACAAACTAAAACATACAAGGAATGTCATGACAAACTAAAATCACCCAAGGAATGTCCTGACAAACTAAAACCATCGAAGGAATGTCCTGACAAACTAAAACCATCCAAGGAATGTCTTGACAAACTAAAGTCATCCAAGGAATGTCATGACAAACTGTAGCCATCCAAGGAATGTCCTGATAAACTAAAACAATCAACGGAATGTCCTGACAAACTAAAACCATCCAAGGAATGTCATGACAAACTAAAACCATCAACAGAATGTCATGAAAAACTAAAACCATACAAGGAATGTCCTGACAAACTAAAACCATCCAAGGAATGTCATGACAAACTAAAACCATCAACAGAATGTCATGAAAAACTAAAACCATCAAAGGAATGTCATGACAAACTAAAACCATCAACGGAATGTCATGATAAACTAAAACCATCCAAGGAATGTCATGGCAAACTAAAACCATCCACGGAATGTCCTGACAAACTAAAACCATCCAAGGAATGTCATGACAAACTAAAACCATCAACAGAATGTCATGACAAACTAAACCACACAAGGAATGTCATGACAAACTAAAACCATCAACAGAATGTCATGACAAACTAAAACCATCAACAGAATGTCATGAAAAACTAAAACCATACAAGGAATGTCATGACAAACTAAAACCATCCAAGGAATGTCTTGACAGACTAAAGCCATCCAACGATTGTCATGACAAACTAAAACCATCCAAGGAATGTCCTGACAAACTAAAACCATCCAAGGAATGTCTTGAAAAATTAAAACCATCCAAGGAATGTCATGACAAATTAAACAATAAAAGGAATGTCAGGACAAACTAAAACGACCCAAGAAATGTCCTGACAAACTAAAACCATCCAACGAATGTCATGACAAGCTAAAACCATCCAAGGAATGTCATGACAAACTAAAACCACACAAGGACTGTCCTGACAAATCAAAAACCATCCAAGGAATGTCATGACAAACTAAAACCATCCAAGGAATGTCATGACAAACTAAAACAATCGAAGGAATGTCATAGCAAACTAAAACCATCCAAGGAATGTCATGACAAACTAAAACCATCCAAGGAATGTCCTGACAAACTAAAACATACAAGGAATGTCATAGCAAACTAAAACCATCCAAGGAATGTCATGACAAACTAAAACCATTCAAGGAATGTCATGACAAACTAAAACCACCAAGGAATGTCATGACAAATTAAAACATACAAGGAATGTCATGACAAACTAAAACCATCCAAGGAATGTCATGACAAACTAAAACCATCCAAGGAATGTCCTGACAAACTAAAACCATCCAAGGAATGTCATGACAAACTAAAACATACAAGGAATGTCATGACAAACTAAAACATACAAGGAATGTCATGACAAACCAAAACCTACAAGGAATGTCATGACAAACTAAAACCATCCAAGGAATGTCCTGACAAACTAAAACCATCCAAGGAATGTCCTGACAAACTAAAACATACAAGGAATGTCATGACAAACTAAACCACACAAGGAATGTCATGACAAACTAAAACCATCAACAGAATGTCATGAAAAACTAAAACCATCCAAGGAATGTCATGACAAACTAAAACATACAAGGAATGTCATGACAAACTAAACCACACAAGGAATGTCATGACAAACTAAAACCATCAACAGAATGTCATGACAAACTAAAACCATCAACAGAATGTCATGACAAACTAAAACCATCAACAGAATGTCATGACAAACTAAAACCATCAACAGAATGTCATGAAAAACTAAAACCATCCAAGGAATGTCATGACAAACTAAAACATACAAGGAATGTCATGACAAACTAAAACCATCCAAGGAATGTCCTGACAAACTAAAACCATCCAAGGAATGTCATGACAAACTAAAACCATCAACAGAATGTCATGAAAAACTAAAACCATCCAAGGAATGTCATGACAAACTAAAACCATCCAAGGAATGTCATGACAAACTAAAACCATCCAAGGAATGTCCTGACAAACTAAAACCATCCAAGGGATGTCTTGACAAACTAAAATCATCCAAAGAATGTTCTACGAAACTAAAATCATCCAAAGAATGTTCTACGAAACTAAAATCATCCAAGGGGTGTCTTGACAAACAAAAACCATCATCTAAGAAGTGATTGAAGATACCAAAAGAGTAATCAGAATCCACAAATCGAAGAATGGCTACAAAACACCACACAGAAAACCAAAGATTGAGCAACACCAACACCGGGGTTGAACTCAGGTGCTCCAAAAGGATAAACAGTTCCTGCTCCACTAGTTACACCCGTGGTGTTTCTCTAGTTACGACTTCAACGTAACCAATAGGAACCCTTGGTTCAGTAGCTTCCTTGTTAGCAGCAACCATCTATCAAGGAAAGCCTGATAGGAACCACAAGCTCTGGAATATCGGATCAACTGAGTGATATATACTCCACACGCAGGTTCTGCTGGAATGTTGCTACACATAGATGTAAAGTTCACAATGGGAAAATTGGAATCATCTCTTGTCGTAAAGTTTCGTTTTTTAACCGGCCCTCTTACTCAATTTCGATGTGTAGGTCAAGTTACGAAGCAGACCTAACTGTATTTGTGGTTTCCTTTACTTCAAGCTCAATGGGATATAAACGATCAACAAATCATCAAACTTAGAATTATTTATTGAAAGGATTTCATCTATATAGCGGAACGTGAAATTAGATTACAAAAAAGGGTGCACTCGACTCGCAGCCTAAACTAAAACAATCAACGGAATGTCCTGACAAACTAAAACCATCCAAGGAATGTCATGACAAACTAAAACATACAAGGAATGTCATGACAAACTAAAATCACCCAAGGAATGTCCTGACAAACTAAAACCATCGAAGGAATGTCCTGACAAACTAAAACCATCCAAGGAATGTCTTGACAAACTAAAGTCATCCAAGGAATGTCATGACAAACTGTAGCCATCCAAGGAATGTCCTGATAAACTAAAACAATCAACGGAATGTCCTGACAAACTAAAACCATCCAAGGAATGTCATGACAAACTAAAACCATCAACAGAATGTCATGAAAAACTAAAACCATACAAGGAATGTCCTGACAAACTAAAACCATCCAAGGAATGTCATGACAAACTAAAACCATCAACAGAATGTCATGAAAAACTAAAACCATCAAAGGAATGTCATGACAAACTAAAACCATCAACGGAATGTCATGATAAACTAAAACCATCCAAGGAATGTCATGGCAAACTAAAACCATCCACGGAATGTCCTGACAAACTAAAACCATCCAAGGAATGTCATGACAAACTAAAACCATCAACAGAATGTCATGACAAACTAAACCACACAAGGAATGTCATGACAAACTAAAACCATCAACAGAATGTCATGACAAACTAAAACCATCAACAGAATGTCATGACAAACTAAAACCATCAACAGAATGTCATGACAAACTAAAACCATCAACAGAATGTCATGAAAAACTAAAACCATCCAAGGAATGTCATGACAAACTAAAACATACAAGGAATGTCATGACAAACTAAAACCATCCAAGGAATGTCCTGACAAACTAAAACCATCCAAGGAATGTCATGACAAACTAAAACCATCCAAGGAATGTCATGACAAACTAAAACCATCAACAGAATGTCATGAAAAACTAAAACCATCCAAGGAATGTCATGACAAACTAAAACCATCCAAGGAATGTCATGACAAACTAAAACCATCCAAGGAATGTCCTGACAAACTAAAACCATCCAAGGGATGTCTTGACAAACTAAAATCATCCAAAGAATGTTCTACGAAACTAAAATCATCCAAAGAATGTTCTACGAAACTAAAATCATCCAAGGGGTGTCTTGACAAACAAAAACCATCATCTAAGAAGTGATTGAAGATACCAAAAGAGTAATCAGAATCCACAAATCGAAGAATGGCTACAAAACACCACACAGAAAACCAAAGATTGAGCAACACCAACACCGGGGTTGAACTCAGGTGCTCCAAAAGGATAAACAGTTCCTGCTCCACTAGTTACACCCGTGGTGTTTCTCTAGTTACGACTTCAACGTAACCAATAGGAACCCTTGGTTCAGTAGCTTCCTTGTTAGCAGCAACCATCTATCAAGGAAAGCCTGATAGGAACCACAAGCTCTGGAATATCGGATCAACTGAGTGATATATACTCCACACGCAGGTTCTGCTGGAATGTTGCTACACATAGATGTAAAGTTCACAATGGGAAAATTGGAATCATCTCTTGTCGTAAAGTTTCGTTTTTTAACCGGCCCTCTTACTCAATTTCGATGTGTAGGTCAAGTTACGAAGCAGACCTAACTGTATTTGTGGTTTCCTTTACTTCAAGCTCAATGGGATATAAACGATCAACAAATCATCAAACTTAGAATTATTTATTGAAAGGATTTCATCTATATAGCGGAACGTGAAATTAGATTACAAAAAAGGGTGCACTCGACTCGCAGCCGCAAGTGATAAAGTTTACCAGTTGCTTGCCCATGGTCGGTGGTTCTCTCCGGGCACTCCAGCTTCTTCCAACATTAAAACTGGTCGCCATGATATAGCTGAAATATTGCTGAAAGTGGCGTTAAACACAATAAAATCAAACTCAAATGAAATTAAATGGTCGGTTAGTTTCTTTTCGTTTTCTTTAAAGGGACGTTCTGACAAACCAGAACAACACAGAGAATATCATGACAAACTAACAAATTAAAGGAATAGAATGACAGGGTTGAATGTGACATTCACTTCCTTTAACGTGTGAACAAAAACACTATCAGAACCAAGAAAACTGGTCGGAAAAAATCCATATTGAAAACTATGTTGCAAAAATATTTATTTATTTTGATGATGTGTTGTGAAGCTCCAGATTGATTGATTGAATTTTCGTGCTTAACGCTACATTCAGCAATATTTCAGCTATATCATGGCGACCAGTTTTAGTGGTGGAAGAAGATGGAGTACTCGGAGAGAACCACCGACCATGGGCAAGCAACTGGTAAACTTTATCACCTGCGGCTGCGAGTCGAGTGCATCCTTTTTGTAATTTACAAAGCCGGGCGCGAACCCACGCCGTATTGGTGATAGGCTTGTATGAGTTGTTAGGTAATCCAACTACCTAACTCATTGAGCCACCCAGGCCCTCTATTTATTTTGATGATGAGTTGTGAAGTTCCAGAAAATAATGTACGTAAAAACGGGAACGATAATAGCACTGGATGTTAAAAAATTAGCCAGGGAATTCGTGAAAATTGTTACTTGATTAAGGCGTAAATAAAAATTTGCAGTCAATATATCTTTTTTTTATACAGGGATTACACAATTATGTTTCGTCACAGAGAACTTTTTAATTTTATTTCTCCAGACTGACGAGATACTCTGTTTTTGTTTTTGTTTTTGTTTTTTTTATAGTTTTTGTAACATGCGGTTTTATATCGTGATATTTTGTTTTAACATTCATTCTTGATACTTAATACTCCGATTGTTTATTCAGTGCAGATTGTGTAGTCACCATTCTGTTACAGTATACGAGGTTATCTGATTCTGCATAAACAGGAAACGTGAAATTGATAGACAGATAAACAGGACTCGGGGAAACTCTCCAACGCTTGACTTTGTGTAGTAACCAGTGCCGGATTTAGATAAAGAGAGGCCCTATGCTATTCCACTTGTGAGGCCCCTCTCAATACCCTACCTTCACGACTGGGGGCAGATGGAATTGTGTAATATTCTGAAATGGAGTGCAACTGTGTAAGAAAAATTACTGAGAGTTGTTTAGAAAGTACAGTACGTTTTGATAGCATAAGTGTGAAAGTCAAATAACGGTGTTAAAAATATTATACATCTCGGCGGAGGCACCCTAAATTTTGAGGCCCTAGGCTTCAACCTATCGAGCCTATAGGTAAATCCGGCATTGGTATTAACCTTTATCATCCTGATTTTCCTAGTTTGTAGGTAACCTTTTATTAATTGTAATTTCGGGTACACTGATTCAGATTGAAATATTAGTAAAACTGCTCTACCTAACTATATCTAATTTTTCTTGCTGATATGATAAGAAGTACTGACGTATTGCTTAAAAACAGGATGAAGTTGTATGTGCAAAATCTAAAATTGAGTCAGAATGTGTTAAATGCAATATTTCCACACGAAGACATATACTATTTACGGGTGTCACTAGTGGAGCAGGAACTGCTTACCTTTACGGAGCACATGAGTTCACCTCCGGTTTTTAGTGGAGTTCATGTTACTCGATCTTTAGTTTTATGTGTATGTTTTGTAGATCGTTGTTTGTTCCTTTGGCCATTGTGTTGTCTGTCCTTCATCGATTTACGGATTCTGGTTACCCCTTGTGGTATCTTCAAACTCTTCTTAGTATCCTGGAAATCATACAAAAACAAATAAAAAAAGATCATAAATAATAAGGCTATAGAAGCAAATTATCTCAATGTTAGTTTGACCTTGACCTTGTCTGAATTTAATCTGATCAGTGCATAACGGTCTCTATCGTTTTAACCGATTACAGTTATCAAGAACAATCACAAGGTAAGATTAGCTATTAACTGGGCATAAATAAGGATGAGGGTTTGGGATAATTTAATGTAGAAAATGAAAACTGTGATAAAAATCGAGGCAAAATTCACTGTTTCTATTTTCTTTATATGTATATGTACATGTAGATCTATACATAAATAAAACATTATTAAGAAAAAACTGCTGGAATGTGCTAATCTGGGTCACTGTAATCGGGAGGCTGTATCGAGAAACATATACGGTGTTGAAAAAACTGTTGATACTCATAAAATATTGATAAATACAATAAAATTGTATGTTTGTCTTCAAGAAATATGATAGACAAAACCATGTGTGAAGTTTTATGACGAAATATCTCCGATTTCTATGTAAATTTACGAGTTGAAGTTGCGGCTGTATCGAGAAACAGATACGGTGATGAAAAAACTGTTGATACTCATAAAATATTGATAAATGCAATAAAATTGTATGTTTGTCTTCAAGAAATATGATAGACAAAACCATGTGTGAAGTTTTATGACGAACTATCTCCGATTTCTATGTAAATTTACGAGTTGAAGTTGCAGCTGTATCGAGAAACAGATACGGTGATGAAAAAACTGTTGATACTCATAAAATATTGATAAATGCAATACAATTGTATGTTTGTCTTCAAGAAATATGATAGACAAAACCATGTGTGAAGTTTTATGACGAAATATCTCCGATTTCTATGTAAATTTACGAGTTGAAGTTGCAGCTGTATCGAGAAACAGATACGGTGATGAAAAAACTGTTGATACTCATAAAATATTAATAAATGCAATACAATTTTATGTTTGCCTTCAAGAAATATGAGAGACAAAACCATATGTGAAGTTTTATGACGAAATATCTCCGATTTCTATGTAAATTTACGACTTGAAGTGGGGAAACACCAACAGGTAATTTTAGCGATGTATTTTTATCTTGGACCGTCCTGATTGGATGACCGATTTAAAACACACTGACCCCGCATGGTAAAGAGATGCATGTAAAAGAAAACTATGTTATATTTATTCATTTGTTTGATTCTGCAATATTGTTGATCATTGATTTAAACAAGAAAAAAGGGAAATTTACAGTTAAATAAATGTTATGTTTCGACAGTTTAAAGAGAAAAATAAAAATTTGTTGCGACTAAAGCTTAAATTAGCATTAAAAATTGAACAAATATCAGTGGTTTTGTAAATGAGATTTATTTTAAATAGATAATCTGAATTTATTATTTATTAATTTATTATTAATGATACACTTTTATATCCCTTGGGAGGAGGAGGAGGAGGACTAGGATGAAAATTTGAAATAAAAACACAGGACCGGACTTTAAGCAAAAATAATAGTCCAGGATTAGTTTTTTTATTAAAACAAATGCAGGACCCATGTGTCCATGATTTTTTTTTTTATTAAGTTAATAATATGAAATATTGACATCCACACTTGCCTTTTGGACAGCACATTTCTGTGTCCACACTTGTATATATACAAAAATATAATCTAAATAATCCAATTTCATTGGTCGTTTGTTACAACGTGGATATATTTGAGAGAGATTTTGTTCCTTTTTAATTTGACAGAAAAATACGACACAATAACTTAGAAAATTGGAACAGAACAAAAACAAAGTTATTGATCAACAAAAGAAAGAACGTGACGGGTGATGCTGTTCAGCATTATGTCTGTAAACAGTCTATGGGAGATAACTCTAATATTATAAGGGGAAGTAGTCCATGATGTAAACATGTCACGTACATTGGTAAAGTGGTTATATTAGGTGTAAGTAATATGTATCTAGTAAATCAGTCAATGAAGCAAAACTTGTAAATTACTAGATAATTTTCTTTTCTACATGTATTTTACTATATTTGTATTTAATATAATAATTAGAATAATATATATATATATATATATATATATATATATACGTCTGAAAATTAAACCAAACAGTGTTAGAATTAGATTTTAGAGCTGTCACATTTTTGTTCTTCCCTCGACGGGATTTGAACCCACACCATTGTTACACTGCAGCACCATTCGCCTAGCCTTACGTCCAGCGCCCTAGACCACTCGACTACATCCACTCCCTATATATATATATTATTCAAAGATAGATAACTCTGTCAGTTCTCCTCAGCTGGGATATCATTGTTTGTTTGTCGATATACTCTTGTATGTCATTGTGTTTGGTTATGTCTGTTTATTGAATTGTTTATATATTTTTTTAATTGTTCATTGATTGATGATAGATCACTGTTTGGTCTATATTTCAATAAAAATTACTTACTTACTTATATGGTTTTATGGATCGTATAGCAAATCAATCAATACAAGCAATATGTGTAATCATACATAATTGGCTCTAAGTATACAACTTATGATATCTAATCGCCGAAAAAATACAGTGTTTTTGGATGCCGATAGCTAGGGACCAACCACAACCTACAGCAATCGAGGTGAGCACGCTAACCATTACTAATATCCTGCCCGTGTCAAAACTCGCAAAACAGTATGGCTTCCATGAATTATGGTAGTACGGTAGTATACTTTGATGGGAAAAACGGTAATTTATATTTACGTTTGCGGACAATGTCGCACACAATTCATGCTACCAAATTCGAGCAGCCGATAATGTGCTTTTACGACGGGAAAGTCAGTCTTAGTGATGGAGCACCCGTAACAATAATATTGTGTTGGCATGTTTTAATTGCACTCGCATATGATAATCTTCAGTGAATATAGATGTTTAAAACGTTAACAACCGTGTAAATAATTAATTTTGTGATTTTACCACCTGGCTTAAATGTGTGCACCGCGCATGTGCTAATGAGATTTTGCAATCTAAATAAATTGCTCGTTTGTTTGCAAAGCGAAAGAAGGACGTCATATTATACTATTTAATATATATATCTATATCTTTAAAAAAAACTTTAATAAAACTGAGACCACCACAGTATATACAAATTGGAATACATTCAGGAAAGTTCATTTCCGACCACAAAAGGCGGCCATTCTGAAGCACCAGGAATCTAACTAACAATACATTGTGGGTGGAGATTGTCTTAAAATTCATAATTTTCTGTACTTCAGATGTCTGGTAAAATCATAGATCTGATTGCGCAGAATCTGCGGAGACCAGGAAATGGTTTTTTCGGGTGGTATGTTAACAAGGTAACCAAGAAACGTTATATATTAATTAGTAACAATGTGATTTAGCTTCTGTCTAACATTAAACAGTTGTTCAGTTCCTTGTATCAAATAAAAAACGTTTACTTTGTTATTATTCAGAAAGATAACTTTCTAAGTTCTGATGTCTCATGATTGAATGCCGAACGGCAAGTCATCAAACAAGGGGCGTATGTTGATTGATTGATTGGTTGATTGGTGTTTAACTTTATCAGTATTTCAGCTATATCGTGGCGTGAACAACTTTTATTATAACTTGGACACTTATAAAATAATTAGAAATAAAAGATACTAGTCTATAAAACAAACGGATTATATGTCCAAATAATAGAAAGGGTGGGAAGGGGTAAGGGGGGTAACCACTTTACCAATGTACGTGACATGTTTACATTATGGATTACTTCCCCTTGTAACTTTGGTTAACTAGACCATCAATATTTATTTATTTTTGCTTCGTTTTAGATTTCGGATTTAAAAAAAAAAATTTTTGTTAAAAAAAAATGAGGAACAAAAACATAGTCCCCCCATACTTATCCTCACTGACCGGTCCACTCCTACAGCTGCCCACCACGTACGAGTCAATTACAAAAAACTGGCCTCCACCCACATTCCACGGCTAGGTAGCAGGTCAAATCGGCCCCAAACAAAATCGACCCCAAGTCAAATGAATTTTCGTGAATGTTTGAAAGTGAATTTTGAGCAAAGGTTGTAGGAAGAATTTGGGAAGAGAAAGGGCCAATCTGTTTTTGAAATGGCATTCACTGCAGTAAAGTACAAGTAATTTAATTTCGAAATTTAAAAGAGAAGAAGAGAAAGGTCGATAAAACATTCGTGTTGCCGATTTACTGTTCACTTTATCACCATACAAATTTGACTGTGAATATTTTATTATTGATTGTAATTATTTCATTTCAAAATATTATTATGTCTAAGAAAAGAACGTTTACATATCATATACCTAGGTAACCCTGTTTGTTGAATTTTTATAGGCGCCCGCGTTTTCGTATGCCAGAATATCCGGTGTGTTTATAGACAATAGAGTATAATCACCAATTTTTTTTTATAGGCGCCCGCATTCTTAGTGCCAGCTACGGCTTCGTTAGCTGCAATAATGTAGCTCCTGTGACAAACTTGTGTCTCGGCAGAGCTACAACGCGGTCCCATTCGTCACAATGGAGCAAAAAAAAAAGTTGGCAGTTGAAACATAAAAACGCACTATTTACGCTTCAAACATTTCATTATAACTATTACTGATGATCCCAGTCCTTGTTAAATCGGTTTGGCTGAGAAATATATGCTTTTCAAAGGTAGCAACAACCTTGTTCAAATTTATCGATCGTTTGCCATAACCGGAAACTACGGAAGGCGGAGCTTTTCTAAATATGGTATTTCTTACTACACGTAGTAAACGGCTGATGTAAACATTCACGCCTCAAATCGCCAAATATGGTATCGACATCCAAATAGTGAGGCCGGAAATGACGAAATTCAAAATGTGCAGAGAGAAAGTAAACATGGATTTTTATTTTGTGGGAATTACATGCTAAAATACTGGTAGGTGATCAAAACTTGTTATAATAATGGACAAAAGGAACGGTTATGTCTTATTATTGATAAATGCAGGCGTCAGAAACTCTGTAAGCGAGTGCAAAAAATTTCGACGGCTGTTCCATTACGTGTAATGACATCCCGTTATAACCCTTGCGAGTAAGCGAGCATTTAGGGTTTTATTATTAGAACTACGGTTTCGTGTGCCCGAATACCCGGCGTGTTTATAGACAATAGAGTATAGACGTTTTCAGAAATCGGTAATTACCTAGTTATCGTTCGTGGACGCTAGGTAGTGTTACTATCGTCCGCCATTACGAAAGCGTAACAATCGGTTGTTTACACTAGTTACGATTAATCAGTATTCATAATTGGATTAGATAAACACGCTTCAGTTAATATTTTATGGCTTATTCCCATGATTTTGGCCGAATATTTCGAAATATGGATTATTGAATTGAACTTAAACGGTTATTGTTTAAATTGTTCAGAATCACAAAGTTCAGGACCAGGTCGGACAAATCTATACGGTCATCAATATTATCAAAATTAAAGAATTAGCTATCACGTTTTATGTAAATTAATACGTATCACATAAATTAATCATTAATTAATTTCTTTGATTCATCAAAAAAGAACACGTTCATCGATAATTTAAAAATCACGCCCGTTTCCCATATCTTTATTGTACCGGAGTGTACCTATTTCGAGCTACTGACGTGATTGCCAGTAAAATACTAATTCTAATTTATTTCTGGTCGATTGCAGGGTAGAGACACTATAATACATCACATTGTCACAATCGTATTCAAAATATACTGTTAATTATATAAATAAACCGTTAACTTTCAATTGTTCTGGAATATGAAGTTGTTGATTTAAAGGAATTTGATTTGTGTTTATTGTATTTAATAGACAATAGAGAATAATTATCAATATAAAGATAATTATATAATTGTCACCAATCACGTTTTATGTAAATGACTAACCACTTAATTATGTCATAAATTAATAATTAATTAATTTCATCCATAAAAGAAACCTGTTCATCAAAAAAAATAAAATTATACATGAATCTTTTATCAAAAAATAATAATTCATATTAATACATAATTTTTTATTCAATTTGAAATATTTGGCCGATTTGACTTTCATTTTGAGGCCGTTTTGACTTGAGGCCGAATTGACTAGGGCCGAATTAACTGGGGACGATTTGACCTGGGGCCGATTTGACTGGAAATCCATGGCTACGCCTCGGTCAAAGATTGAATAAATGTGTATCTGGTTCTACTTTTCTCCATGTTTACCTATTTAAAAATGTTTTTGCACCAACGTGGAATCAAGAACTTAAATGTTTTGTGTTTTACACAAATTTGTTTTTCTAACTTTTATATGAAATTGGATAAGCATGGTCGGTTTTTGAGTTATGCCCCTTATATAATAAAAACAATAATTTGAAAAATTAAAATTCCATGATATGAAACACAACCTTTTGTAACTAGATGATCATAAGTAGTATATATCATGTATCGCTTTCTAAGAAGTTCATTTCCGATCGGCTTTGAACAGCCATGTTTGTCAGTCGCTTTGAACAGCCATGTTTGTCAGTCGCTTTAAACAACCATGTTTGTCAGTCGCTTTGAACAACCATGTTTGTCAGTCGCTTTGAACAACCATGTTTGTCAGTCTCTTTGAACAGCCATGTTTGTCAGTCTCTTTGAACAGCCATGTTTGTCAGTCGCTTTGAACAGCCATGTTTGTCAGTCGCTTTGAACAACCATGTTTGTCAGTCGCTTTGAACAACCATGTTTGTCAGTCGCTTTGAACAATCATGTTTGTCAGTCGCTTTGAACAACCATGTTTGTCAGTCGCTTTGAACAGCCATGTTTGTCAGTCGCTTTGAACAACCATGTTTGTCAGTCGCTTTGAACAATCATGTTTGTCAGTCGCTTTGAACAACCATGTTTGTCAGTCGCTTTGAACAACCATGTTTGTCAGTCCCTTTGAACAGCCATGTTTGTCAGTCGTTCTTACCTTTGATTATATACCTTTTGATTTTTAATGGGCGTAGTGAAAGGACAGTGATGTTTTGATGTAGGTTAGCTATTGTTTAGTTGTTCATTGTTATAGGACATTAGTCTAACATGTTCCTCTGTAGATACGATAACGTAACCCTCAGTCCGCTTTTGCTCCCAGCGAGGGTTACGAATCGGTCCCATTCAACGTATGGGAGCAGCTCCCGGAGTGATTCACACCGGGCGGTTTTTTGTCCTAATTCCGTTGTAAGTGGTTGGAAAAATTAACGGGGGTGAAAGATAAATATATTTAGGTAAACCTTGAGGTGTTAAGTAAACGCTGCATCAATCCATGGTAGACTTATATCCATCTGAAAATTTGAATACATGAAATCTTCTTTCTGTCCGACATTTTGTTTACAAGTTGCTATTTCATGTGCACTTGCCTCGTTTTGGAGATATCCTTATTTGGATCAATCGTAGTAAAAATTAATAGTAAAGTTTTTCATATTTGGCATTCAGATCCATATATGGATAGGCTCCGCCCATCACGAGAGTATACGTAAGGTGCCATGGCGGACAAGAAACAATTTTCGAATACTAAATCGATCGTGATGATAGAAACAGGTATTGTAACACTTATTTCGTATCGCCATTACTTAAAAATTGTAGGGAATAATAAGTTATGACCAGATATGCAAAAAGAAAGTTGAAATATTCAGTTAACGAAAATTTTAATTTGCTCCCATACGTTGAATGGGACCGATTCGTAACCCTAACTGGAGCACAAGCGGAATGAGGGTTACGTTATCGTATCTAGTTCCACTGATACCTCGAAATGAAGACAAGAGAAGTCAAAAGAAGGAAATTGAAGGAAAGAGACGTCAAGAAGCATATTTTTTGCATTATATGCGTTTAAATGCTTATATACTGTAATAGCATGTTGGTTTTAATGTATTTTACCTACCAAAAACGTTTTATGTGATTTGTGAAGAGTTATGGATGAAATACGTAAGATCGGTAAACCGCTAAAAACTCGAAATGAAGACAAGAGATGACATGGAAGTCAAGAAGCAGATTTTTTGCATTATATGCGTTGAAATGCTTATTATAATGTTGGTTTTGATATCACCATTTTTTTTGTAAATAATTGGATTACAGTAATTTTTTTTTCAAAAATACATTATAAACATCACACATGTATAATATATAAGGCATACAATGCATTTATTGCACATAATATACTTCTTTCCTTCAATTTCCTTCTTTTGTCTTCATTTCGAGTCACCGCACTGTGTGGTGAAACACTTTAAAACAAATTTAGCTGGAAAGTTCCTTGTATGGCGGGACTGAAGCAACTCTATGCCACCGTAAGTAGATCTCAGTACAGGTAAAGTGGAGTTTATTGGTATTTAATGCCACTTTTATACCTTGGTATACATATAGAAATCGCAAGCGAGCGCTGTTTGAAAACGAAACTTGACGGCTATATAAATAACTTAAATTTTCCCATTGTGAGCTTCTCATTTATATGTAACAACATTCTAGCAGCACCAGTGTATGGGGTATATACATAAATACAATGTATATATCTTAGTTGATATGATATTGATGAACTTCTGATTCATATTAAGATTTCCTCGATAAATGGTTACTACGGAACAAAGGGTTCCTGATGGTAAAGTTAAAATCACCACTTTGAAAGTTTTATTGTCGGCATCATGACCTGGATAACCTCTACGGAATGTCCGTAACACAGATGACTACGGGTAATCTCTGAATTTAGCATTTAACATGGGTAACACGACGGGTTCCACTAGTGGAGCAGGAACTACCTACCCTTCCGGAGCACATGATGTCACCCCTTGTTTTTATAGGGATTCCTGTTTTTTTTAACCCATCGTGCGATTTACGGCTTCTGATTACCTTTTTGTATCTTCTAACCTTTCTTGACTAGAATCAGAACCGCATGTGAAATAAATAAGACTAGTAAAGGAGTAATTAGAAGCAGTAAAGTGAAGAAGGGGTTATGGTGTTTAACGCCACTTTCATCAATATTTCAGTTATATCGTGGCGGTCAGTGTTATTGGTGGAGAACACCGTAGTTTTCGGAGAAAACGTCCAACCTTGCCTAAGTTACTGACAAACGTGATCCGAACTCACCTCTATTGTTGTGATATACACTGATTGCACAGGTAGTGGTAAATCCAACTACCATATGATTACGACCACGACGACCCCAAATCGAAGAAGGACAGAAAATACAATGGCTAATAAGGGACCATTGTGTTGATCAATAAAATAAAATGGCATTTTACTTCTAGATGTATGATATATGAGAAGATTATCATCGTGGCTATTATTCTTGTAGAATGTTTTTTTGAAAAGAAATGTCTTATTAGAAGAAACTGCAGTCAGACTGTGTCAGATAGAGCCTCATCACCATGTATTAGAGGTTGGATTTGGTCCTGGAGTAGGCTTAGAGGCTGCGTGTAAATTCGTCACAAGTATGTATTAAGACATGTAGGATTAGATACTAGCTGTAGATTCGTACCAGTATGTATTTAGACATATTGGCTTAGAGACTAGCTGTAGATTCGTACCAGTATGTATTTAAACATGTTGGCTTAGAGACTAGCTGTAGATTCGTACCCGTATGTATTTAGACATGTTGGCTTAGAGACTAGCTGTAGATTCTTACCAGTATGTATTTAGACATGTTGGCTTAGAAACTAGCTGTAGATTCGTACCAGTTTGTATTTAGGCATGTTGGCTTAGAGACTAGCTGTAGATTCGTACCCGTATGTATTTAGACATGTTGGCTTAGAGACTAGCTGTAGATTCGTACCAGTATGTATTTAGGCATGTTGGCTTAGAGACTAGCTGTAGATTCGTACCCGTATGTATTTAGACATGCAGGCTAAGAAGTTGCGTGTAAATTCGTCACAGGTATGTATTTAGGCATGTTGGCTTAGAGACTAGCTGTAGATTCGTACCCGTATGTATTTAGACATGTTGGCTTAGAGACTAGCTGTAGATTCGTACCCGTATGTATTTAGACATGTTGGCTTAGAGACTACCTGTAGATTCGTACCAGTATGTATTTAGACATGTTGGCTTAGAGACTAGCTGTAGATTCGTACCAGTAATCAGTATGTATTTAGACATGTTGGCTTAGAGACTAGCTGTAGATTCGTACCAGTATGTATTTAAACATGTTGGTTTAGAGACTAGCTGTAGATTCGTACCAGTATGTATTTAGACATGTTGGCTTAGAGACTAGCTGTAGATTCGTACCCGTATGTATTTAGACATGCAGGCTAAGAAGTTGCGTGTAAATTCGTCACAGGTATGTATTTAGGCATGTTGGCTTAGAGACTAGCTGTAGATTCGTACCCGTATGTATTTAGATATGTTGGCTTAGAGACTAGCTGTAGATTCGTACCCGTATGTATTTAGACATGTTGGCTTAGAGACTAGCTGTAGATTCTTACCAGTATGTATTTAGACATGTTGGCTTAGAGACTAGCTGTAGATTCGTACCAGTTTGTATTTAGGCATGTTGGCTTAGAGACTAGCTGTAGATTCGTACCCGTATGTATTTAGACATGTTGGCTTAGAGACTAGCTGTAGATTCGTACCAGTTTGTATTTAGGCATGTTGGCTTAGAGACTAGCTGTAGATTCGTACCCGTATGTATTTAGACATGTTGGCTTAGAGACTAGCTGTAGATTCGTACCAGTATGTATTTAGGCATGTTGGCTTAGAGACTAGCTGTAGATTCGTACCCGTATTTATTTAGACATGTTGGCTTAGAGACTAGCTGTAGATTCGTACCAGTATGTATTTAGACATGTTGGTTTAGACTAGCTGTAGATTCGTACCAGTATGTATTTAGGCATGTTGGCTTAGAGACTAGCTGTAGATTCGTACCCGTATGTATTTAGACATGTTGGCTTAGAGACTAGCTGTAGATTCGTACCAGTATGTATTTAGACATGTTGGCTTAGACTAGCTGTAGATTCGTACCAGTATGTATTTAGGCATGTTGGCTTAGAGACTAGCTGTTGATTCGTACCAGTAATCAGTATGTATTTAGACATGTTGGCTTAGAGACTAGCTGTAGATTCGTACCCGTATGTATTTAGACATGCAGGCTAAGAAGTTGCGTGTAAATTCGTCACAGGTATGTATTTAGGCATGTTGACTTAGAGACTAGCTGTAGATTCGTACCCGTATGTATTTAGACATGTTGGCTTAGAGACTACCTGTAGATTCGTACCAGTATGTATTTAGACATGTTGGCTTAGAGACTAGCTGTAGATTCGTACCAGTAATCAGTATGTATTTAGACATGTTGGCTTAGAGACTAGCTGTAGATTCGTACCAGTATGTATTTAAACATGTTGGTTTAGAGACTAGCTGTAGAGTCGTACCAGTATGTATTTAGACATGCAGGCTAAGAAGTTGTGTGTAAATTCGTCACAGGTATGTATTTAGACATGTTGGCTTAGAGAATGTCTGTATATTTCAATGTTACCGAGGTAATTACCAGTCCAACACAGAATCAATGAATATGGAACAAACAGCATGTGTATAACATTAACAGTATGATAAAAACATGTTTTATTTTGTATATATTTACTACGAATTATTAAAACACACACTATTCTATTTTAGATGGTACTGGGAAAATTCATGGTGTCGATTTTTCCAAAAAGATGGTTGATGTAGCAAAGAGAAGACTGAAAAATGAAATAATCAGAGGAAAAGTGGACATACAAGAAGGAAATGTTTTAGCGCTTCCTCTTGGAAATGACACTATTGACCGTTCATTTCATTGTAACTGTTATTATTTTTGGCCAGATCTACGGGCGGGGTGCCGCGAACTTTACAGGGTTATGAAACCCGGTTCTTATATGGTAACAACTATTCGAGTTGAATGGCTTAAAGGATTGAAGAAGAAGGGTTATCTGAAATATGGCGCCATTGATCACGTGGCATACATGGACACATTAACGGAAGTGGGATTTACAGATGTACATATAGAAAAACTAGAAGACAATGGACAACCATTTGAAGCTATGTTTGCT
Organism: Bathymodiolus septemdierum; assembly: GCA_963383655.1. Taxonomy (NCBI): domain Eukaryota; kingdom Metazoa; phylum Mollusca; class Bivalvia; order Mytilida; family Modiolidae; genus Bathymodiolus; species Bathymodiolus septemdierum. Next base: position 3,143,122 of record OY726531.1, read on the forward strand.
CACGTCGGTCATAATAAATCATAATATAGAAAATCGCATCGGTGGTGTTATTGTGTATGGTTAGCGTGCTAACCTCGAGTGTGGAAGATCGTAGGTTCGAGCCTCGATCGGGTCAAACCAAAGACTATAAAATTGGTATTTGTTGCTTCTCCGCTAAGTACGCAGCATTAAGGAGAAAGAGCAAAGACTGGTTGGCTCTGTATCAGGATAATGTGTCCGAGTGGGGCGACATGTCTATCCACAAACTGCTGTTTCAGTGAGCTAGCATTATAAAAATCCAACTCAGCGTGTTGGTCTAGTACAAAGCGGACTGTATCTGTATTATACTTGAAGTTAACTCGGTCAATGAGCAAAAGTTATCACATTATCTCATTCAAAATTAATTGGTTCTCGCCATGATATAGCTGAAAATTTGCTCAGTTGGCGTTAAACATTCATTCATTCATTCTTTGGACAAATACAGACACTAATTAGAGGGGAGGGTTTGGGCCCATAAAACTTTTTTAAATCTGTTATTTTTTTTATTGAAGAACCTTTAAGAAGACAGGAAAGTGAGCGATCATGTATTCGTGTATTTTATCTCTAAGATTTTAATATTTAATTTTGTTCCGACAGTATGTTTTGTTTTTCATTTTAATAGTACTTTTTATCATGTCGATTTTCATCTTTACTCCCTCCCAGTGTTTCGTAAGATTTTCATCTTTACTCCCTCCCAGTGTTTCATAAGATTTTCACCTTTACTCCCTCCCAGTGTTTCATATGATTTTCATCTTTACTCACTCCCAGTGTTTCATAAGATTTTCATCTTTACTCCCTCCCAGTGTTTCGTAAGATTTTCATCTTTACTCCCTCCCAGTGTTTCGTAAGATTTTCCTCTTTACTCCCTCCCAGTATTTCGTAAGATTTTCCTCTTTACTCCCTCCCAGTGTTTCGTAAGATTTTCCTCTTTACTCCCTCCCAGTGTTTCGTAAGATTTTCCTCTTTACTCCCTCCCAGTGTTTCGTAAGATTTTCCTCTTTACTCCCTCCCAGTGTTTCGTAAGATTTTCCTCTTTACTCCCTCCCAGTGTTTCGTAAGATTTTCCTCTTTACTCCCTCCCAGTGTTTCGTAAGATTTTCATCTTTACTCCCTCCCAGTGTTTCGTAAGATTTTCCTCTTTACTCCCTCCCAGTGTTTCGTAAGATTTTCCTCTTTACTCCCTCCCAGTGTTTCGTAAGATTTTCCTCTTTACTCCCTCCCAGTGTTTCGTAAGATTTTCCTCTTTACTCCCTCCCAGTGTTTCGTAAGATTTTCCTCTTTACTCCCTTCCAGTGTTTCGTAAGATTTTCCTCTTTACTCCCTCCCAGTGTTTCGTAAGATTTTCATCTTTACTCCCTCCCAGTGTTTCGTAAGATTTTCATCTTTACTCCCTCTCAGTGTTTCGTAAGATTTTCATCTTTACTCCCTCCCAGTGTTTCGTAAGAGGGCCCATGTCTTGTTTATGTTAATTGTATTTATTTACGTATAGTGATGTCCATCTTCGCTAGCCAAGGGTGACGATTCGGGTCCCCCTTCTCTCCACCCTTGGCGGATCTAGAATACATTTTGAAATTCGCGCGCAATGCCACCTGGTGGTTGATCGAAGTTGCGCCCCTTAGATAGTCGTCATCGCCAGCCAATCAGAATCGTTTTGTTATACGTATGTTGGAGAGTTAAAAATGGCAGCGCCCAGTGAAGAAAAACTTATTTGTGATAAATTTAATTTGGAAGCAGTTACTGTCAACCAAGTGAAAAGTTTCAAAGCTTTGGCAGACGGGAAAGATGTTTTCATTGGAACCAAAACGGGAAGTGGCATCTTTGCTTACATTTCGTCGATAACATGTGCTCCGTGTAAAACGTCTTCTGATTGGATACGTGTACTGGTAGCCGTAACCAATGAAATATTAAAGCGCGAATCCTCAAAATGTATTCTAGATCCGCCAAGGGTGGAGAGAAGGGGGACCCGAATTGTAACCCTTGGCTAGCGAAGATGAGTGATGTCCTACAGGTTTTAACTAATATTTACAGTGCATAAATCATGTAATTATTATTAAAACTAAGATTCTCCTCCCTCAGGCATAGATGACCATAGCAGATTTTGGCTATCCTGTTGGAGTCTTTTGTAAATAATAATTAAGAGGAGTTTGAAGATACCAAAGGGACAATCAGAATCCGTATATGGAAGAACAACAGACAACACAATGCCCAAAAGAAAAAGTACAAAAGGACAAACAACGATCTACAAAAGTATGTAGCAAATACATCTTGTGTTTAATAAATACATCACCAGTGGCGGATTTAGAGGGAGGCGTGCGGGGCGTGCGCCCCCCTAAAATTCGCAAAGCATATGTTATACAACGTTAACTAAGCAGTTCAATAAATAACTTGTTCATGAATGGTTAACTCGTGACCTGTAGTAAAATATTCTTACACATTGTAAATACACGTTGGATGTGTTCGCTGATTCATATATGTATTCGCCGTCAGTAGTTCAAAGATTATTCCATTCTGATTGGTTCCGAGGTACCAGACATCAACTATTTTCTCACGCTAATTAAACATTATTTCTGCAGTCAATTTTACAACTACATGTACACGTGCTATTTAGAAATTATAAAATGGACGAAAATTCTAGGCCAAGAAAACAAGCAAGATTGGATACATTTCTGATTCCTCACAAGACGAGAAAAGTCAAAGGTAAACTAAAAAGTAAATTCAATCAATACTTCGAATAATTAATTTAACAATTGACCTCATTTATAAAACATACAACGAAAACCTATAACGAGAGAATCAGATGATGAAACTGAGACAGTGTGGAGAAACTTGAGTGTCCCATGAAAATGATCACTTCTCTTTAAATAATGGTTCAAATAGTTCTTGAATTCGAAATTCTGCAAGTTCATATGAAAAAAAATATAAGTTTGATTTGTATACAAATACCCGAAAATGTTGCCTTTTACTTTTCAAGTAAAGATCAGTAAAAATACCCGTTGGTATATTGTACATTAAAATACAAAAGTAACATATTAATAAAAAAAAATAAAAATTAGCGGCAATTTATTTGTAACAATCTCTGCATCTGCCCGAGGTATCTGCACAAGAAAGTGTGAACAAATCCTTTGTCCGGGTACGTTTATATTATTTATATCTACCAATGGATGTCTGTACAATTATTTTACACATTTCTAACAAAAAATTCTGACTACAATTTATTTGTAATAAATTAATATCTATGTAACTGCACATGAAAGTGTGAAAATAATCTCGACAAAATGGTTTATGCATATCTCACACCTGATTTCCGTAAAAATATTTCTCGAGAACTTTGATACATTTTTTTTGTTTGATCTTTTAGTGTAATGAGGTTTTTACACCCGTTGCTCAAACACTTGATGTCCGTCCGTCCGTCCGTCCGTCTGTAAGATTTCTGCAATCCGCAACTCCCCTGACTGTAACCACGCAATTGATTGACGTTAAACTATATAATGTACTTGAAATAGATTGTAGTTGTCCACAATGGTTTTTAGATTTTTCATTGAAGGCCGGGTGGAGGGGGTAGGAGGATGTTTCTGCAACCCGCAACTCCTAAATCAGGGATGGATCCAGGGGGGGGGGGGCGAACACGGCGCGCTCCCCCCTAAAATTGGAAAAGATATGATTTTTTTTGCGTAAAATGGTGATTTTTCACACGAAATACCCCAACAATTTTCGCGCCTCACTCCGCTCGGCGCAATTTTTTAAAGTGCGCCCTCCCCCCTAACTTGAAATCCGGGATCCGCCCCTGATCACCACATATTATGTCAAGACGTTTCCAATATAATGAAAAAATGTTTCGTATGGAGGATATTTTATTTATGCCACCGTTAACAGTTGATATGTCATCTATATTGCACAAAGGTTTGTACGGAGGACATTTTATTTATGTCACCGTTAACAGTTAATATGTCATCTATAATAAACAAATGGTTTGTACGGAGAACTTTATTTATGTCATCGTTAACAGTTGATATGTCGTCTATAATGAACAAATGGTTTATACAGAGGACATTTTATTGATTTCACTGTTAACAGTTGATATGTCATCTATAATGAACAAATGGCTTGTACGCAGGATATTTCATTTATGTCATCGTTAACAATAGATATGTCATCTATAATGCACAAATGGTTTGTAAGGAGGACATGTTATTCATGTCACCATTAACAGTAGATATGTCATCTATAATGAACAAATGGTTTATACAGAGGACATTTTATTTATGTCACCGTTAACAGTTAATATGTCATCTATAATAAACAAATGGTTTGTACGGAGAACTTTATTTATGTCATCGTTAACAGTTGATATGTCGTCTATAATGAACAAATGGTTTGTACAGAGGACATTTTATTGATTTCACTGTTAACAGTTGATATGTCATCTATAATGAACAAATGGCTTGTACGCAGGATATTTCATTTATGTCATCGTTAACAATAGATATGTCATCTATAATGAACAAATGGTTTGTAAGGAGGACATGTTATTCATGTCACCATTAACAGTAGATATGTCATCTATAATGAACAAATGGTTTATACAGAGGACATTTTATTTATGTCACCGTTAACAGTTGATATGTCATCTATAATACACAAATAGTTTGTACGGAGGACATTTTATTTATGTCACCGTTAACAGTTAATATGTCATCTATAATGAACAAATGGTTTGTACGGAGGACATTTTATTTATGTCATCGTTAACAGTTGATATGTCGTCTATAATGAACAAATGGTTTATACAGAGGACATTTTATTGATTTCACTGTTAACAGTTGATATGTCATCTATAATGAACAAATGGCTTGTACGCAGGATATTTCATTTATGTCATCGTTAACAATAGATATGTCATCTATAATGCACAAATGGTTTGTAAGGAGGACATGTTATTCATGTCACCATTAACAGTAGATATGTCATCTATAATGAACAAATGGTTTATACAGAGGACATTTTATTTATGTCACCGTTAACAGTTAATATGTCATCTATAATAAACAAATGGTTTGTACGGAGAACTTTATTTATGTCATCGTTAACAGTTGATATGTCGTCTATAATGAACAAATGGTTTGTACAGAGGACATTTTATTGATTTCACTGTTAACAGTTGATATGTCATCTATAATGAACAAATGGCTTGTACGCAGGATATTTCATTTATGTCATCGTTAACAATAGATATGTCATCTATAATGAACAAATGGTTTGTAAGGAGGACATGTTATTCATGTCACCATTAACAGTAGATATGTCATCTATAATGAACAAATGGTTTATACAGAGGACATTTTATTTATGTCACCGTTAACAGTTGATATGTCATCTATAATACACAAATAGTTTGTACGGAGGACATTTTATTTATGTCACCGTTAACAGTTAATATGTCATCTATAATGAACAAATGGTTTGTACGGAGGACATTTTATTTATGTCACCGTTAACAGTTGATATGTCATCTATAATAAACAAATAGTTTTTATGGAGGACATTTTATTTATGTCACCGTTAACAGTTAATATGTCATCTATAATGAACAAATGGTTTGTGCGGAGGACATTTTATTGATTTCACTGTTAACAGTTGATATGTCATCTATAATGAACAAATGGCTTGTACGCAGGATATTTCATTTATGTCATCGTTAACAATAGATATGTCATCTATAATGAACAAATGGTTTGTAAGGAGGACATGTTATTCATGTCACCATTAACAGTAGATATGTCATCTATAATGAACAAATGGTTTATACAGAGGACATTTTATTTATGTCACCGTTAACAGTTAATATGTCATCTATAATAAACAAATGGTTTGTATGGAGAACTTTATTTATGTCATCGTTAACAGTTGATATGTCGTCTATAATGAACAAATGGTTTGTACAGAGGACATTTTATTGATTTCACTGTTAACAGTTGATATGTCATCTATAATGAACAAATGGCTTGTACGCAGGATATTTCATTTATGTCATCGTTAACAATAGATATGTCATCTATAATGAACAAATGGTTTGTAAGGAGGACATGTTATTCATGTTACCATTAACAGTAGATATGTCATCTATAATGAACAAATGGTTTATACAGAGGATATTTTATTTACGTCACCGTTAACAGTTGATATGTCATCTATAATACACACATAGTTTGTGCGGAGGACATTTTATTTATGTCACCGTTAACAGTTAATATGTCATCTATAATGAACAAATGGTTTGTACGGAGGACATTTTATTTATGTCACCGTTAACAGTTGATATGTCATCTATAATAAACAAATAGTTTGTATGGAGGACATTTTATTTATGTCACCGTTAACAGTTAATATGTCATCTATAATGAACAAATGGTTTGTACGGAGGACATTTTATTTATGTCACTGTTAACAGTTGATATGTCATCTATTATAAACAAATAGTTTGTACGGAGGATATTTTTATTTATGTCACCGTTAACAGTTAATATGTCATCTATAATAAACAAATAGTTTGTACGGAGGACATTTTATTCATGTCACCGTTAACAGTTAATATGTCATCTATAATGAACAAATGGTTTGTACGGAGGACATTTGATTTATGTTACTGTTAACAGTTGATATGTCATCTATGATGAACAAATGGTTTGTACGGAGGACATTTTATTTATGTCCCCGTTAGCAGTTGATATGTCGTCTAATGTTATAGTTGTAGAATCTTCTATAAGCCAGTACGTTGTCATCTCACCTTTACCCTACAATAGAGAATTAAAATTTTTGTAGTTACTGTAGTTACTATGGATACACATTAAACCGGATCTACCATTATCGGTGATCATGTTATTGTAACTAGTCAAACGTGTATTAACAGGTCACATTTGGGACTTATACGACAGGTGACCTCATACAAAAGTTCAATTCATATGAAATTTTGTATGACATGACAAGAAAAGGTGACCTTTAAATTCAGGTGACTGCTTAATAGAGGTGACAACATGGGCAGGGTTGACTTAATAGAGGTGACAACATGGGCAGGGTTGACTTAATAGAGGTGACAACATGGGCATGGTTGACTGCACTTTAACGACTGATTAAGAATGCTGGCACAAAGTACCTCATCAAAGTAATAATTAACATAAAGACGTAGATATCCAATTTAGTGCGTCCGTCGCCAGGGGCGTAACTACCCCAAAATAAAGTGTACTCAAATCTGTTTAAAAGTCTGGTGGAGGGTTACGACCCCCCCCCCCCCCCCCCCCACACACACACACCTCGCACAGGTGGCCTTACGGCAGGGGGTCTCGGGGCGCTTAGGGCCACCAGAAGCTCTGGGTAAATGGTGCAAAATCCTGCATTCTTGCAATATCCTGGCACTAAAAATGATCCCATGGAAACCCAATTTTCATGAGCAACAAGTCAACTTTTGAACATAAATTTTGAGAAATAAAATATTAAGTAGAGCAATATAATACAAATATGTAGTTAACATATGGACCAAAGAATCTATACGGTGCACAGTAGACACTATCTTGAGTTTTTGAATATTTCATCCAAGTGTGTTCAAGAAACCATTTAGCCTTTGTTCTCCTTGTAGAATTCGAGATTACCCTGAAAAAAATATTAGCTAATCTTCACTATTTTTACGCAAATTTTATTTCAAAGGAACATTTCTCGAATAGAAATAATGTATACTCTCTGTCAATGGTATGATAATGTATAAACATGATAAACTGTAAATTAATCTCAATCAATTTGAAACGATGTCGATGTGCACCGGCTGTACAGACTGGAAAATGCAAATTCCATCCTCGTTAAACCAATACTTTTTTTCTTATTACGGTTCGTTCCATATGATACGTATCCAGGTTACCAGAAGATTTAAAAAGTTTACTAAAAGTAAACTAATATCAATATGCTTCCAATAACGTTAACGATCCCATGTGCTCTTTGTTTTTGGGTGTGCGTTGTGGTTTTCCTTTAAAAAGAAATACGATTAGTTTGTTTGTTCAAGCAAAATAAAAAAAAATCATACCTTAATAACAAATCCCCCACCCCAAACTCCATTCCTAAAACACGTGCACGACCATCGACCGGCATTGCACTTGTATAACACACACCGTTCTATGCTGATTCCGTAAATGATAAGCGTAGTTTCCGGAATTATTAACATGTTTGTATTTAATTTAGTTTATTAATTCAGTTTTATTCTACCTTATGTCCTAGATTTACCATGTTTTCATTATTGTCAAAATTTCCGATGTGTACGCAACTGCGTTTTTGCGTACGGGTTGCTACACGCCTGGACGCCTTTCTGGAATAAATTTCATCAATGTTTTATGACTGCAACTGACAAAAGCACAGGGGCTAGGTGCGTCGGAAAAAAATAAATAAAAAAATACTATATAATACTACAAGGGGGCGAACTCACTTGCTTCCATTTTTTCAAGTCGTCGTGTTAAATTGATCGTAACTTCGGAACTCCTTAATATTTTCAAAAAATGTTTTCACCAGTCGAAAGTCAAGTAATTTTCCTTTCCAAAGAGACACCAATTGTTAGTATAGGCCTCCGAACTGTTGAGGTATCATACACGAACCAAAACAAAACGGCGTGAAAATCCGAAGTCGTACAAACGCTGGGTTGACCACCTCCCATCTGTGTACAGACTTTCACATGCGTAAACGAGTTATTTTGACTGGCTAAATACTTTCATCCATTCAAATTACGTTAAAATTTCTTACCTTTCGCCAATTTATATGCCCTTTAAGTATGTTTTTGAAAGAAATCCCCTTTGCATCCTTGACAAACGCCATAGACATGAAAATTGAGAGAGTTCTAACGGGCTTTTTGATTGGCTGAACAATCTGTTTCAGCCAATCAAAAAGCCCGTTAGAACTCTCCCAATTTTCATGTCTATGGCGTTTGTCAAGGATGCAAAGGGGATTTCTTTCAAAAAGATACTTAAAGGGCATATAAATTGGCGAAAGGTAAGAAATTTTAACGTAATTTGAATGGATGAAAGTATTTAGCTAGTCAAAATGACTCGTTTACGCATGTGAAAGTCTGTATACAGATGGGAAGTGGTCAACCCAGCGTTTGTACGACTTCGATTTTCACGCCGTTTTGTTTTGGTTCGTGTATGATACCTCAGCATTTCGGAGGCCTACACTAACAATTGGGGTCTCTTTGGAAAGGAAAATTACTTGACTTTCGACTGGTGAAAACATTTTTTGAAAATATTAAGGAGTTCCGAAGTTACGATCAATTTAACACGACGACTTAAAAAAATGGAAGCAAGTGAGTTCGCCCCCTTGTAGTATTATATAGTATTCTTTTTTTTTCTTTTTCGGGCGCACCTAGCCCCTGTGGACAAAAGTATGGAGAGTGTGTTAGTGACGAAAATAAAAACGTAGATATATAATTTAGTGGACACGAAATGTTTCCGGAATAAACTTCATCATGTACTCTTATAGTCCTAATTTAATCCATTGACGTAGACTGCTACAGATATACATGTATGTTTAATCCATTGACGTAGACTGCTACAGATATACATGTATGTTTAATACATTGACGTAGACTGCTACAGATATACATGTATGTTTAATACATTGACGTAGACTGATACAGATATACATGTATGTTTAATACATTGACGTAGACTGCTACAAATATACATGTATGTTTAATACATTGACGTAGACTGCTACAGATATACATGTATGTTTAATACATTGACGTAGACTGCTACAGATATACATGTATGTTTAATCCATTGACGTAGACTGCTACAGATATACATGTATGTTTAATCCATTGACGTAGACTGCTACATATATACATGTATGTTTAATACATTGACGTAGACTGCTACAAATATACATGTATGTTTAATCCATTGACGTAGACTGATACAGATATACATGTATGTTTAATACATTGACGTGGAATGCTACAGATATACATGTATGTTAAACGTAGACTGCTACATATATACATGTATGTTAAACGTAGACTGCTACAGATATACATGTATGTTAAACGTAGACTGCTACAGATATACATGTATGTTTAATACATTGACGTAGACTGCTACAGATATACATGTATGTTTAATACATTGACGTAGATTGCTACAGATATACATGTATGTTTAATACATTGACGTAGACTGCTACAGATATACATGTATGTTTAATCCATTGACGTAGACTGCTACAGATATACATGTATGTTTAATACATTGACGTAGACTGCTACAGATATACATGTATGCTTAATCCATTGACGTAGACTGCTACAGATATACATGTATGTTTGATACATTGACGTAGACTGCTACAGATATACATGTATGTTAAACGTAGACTGTTACAGATATACATGTATGTTTAATCCATTGACGTAGACTGCTACAGATATACATGTATGTTTAATCCATTGACGTAGACTGCTACAGATATACATGTATGTTTAATGCATTGACGTAGACTGCTACAAATATACATGTATGTTTAATACATTGACGTAGACTGATACAGATATACATGTATGTTTAATACATTGACGTGGAATGCTACAGATATACATGTATGTTAAACATAGACTGCTACATATATACATGTATGTTAAACGTAGACTGCTACAGATATACATGTATGTTAAACGTAGACTGCTACAGATATACATGTATGTTTAATACATTGACGTAGACTGCTACAGATATACATGTATGTTTAATACATTGACGTAGATTGCTACAGATATACATGTATGTTTAATACATTGACGTAGACTGCTACAGATATACATGTATCTTTAATCCATTGACGTAGACTGCTACAGATATACATGTATGTTTAATACATTGACGTAGACTGCTACAGATATACATGTATGCTTAATCCATTGACGTAGACTGCTACAGATATACATGTATGTTTGATACATTGACGTAGACTGCTACAGATATACATGTATGTTAAACGTAGACTGCTACAGATATACATGTATGTTAAATCCATTGACGTAGACTGCTACAGATATACATGTATGTTTAATCCATTGACGTAGACTGCTACATATATACATGTATGTTTAATACATTGACGTAGACTGCTACAAATATACATGTATGTTTAATACATTGACGTAGACTGATACAGATATACATGTATGTTTAATACATTGACGTGGAATGCTACAGATATACATGTATGTTAAACGTAGACTGCTACATATATACATGTATGTTAAACGTAGACTGCTACAGATATACATGTATGTTAAACGTAGACTGCTACAGATATACATGTATGTTTAATACATTGACGTAGACTGCTACAGATATACATGTATGTTTAATACATTGACGTAGATTGCTACAGATATACATGTATGCTTAATACATTGACGTAGACTGCTACAGATATACATGTATGCTTAATCCATTGACGTAGACTGCTACAGATATACATGTATGTTTGATACATTGACGTAGACTGCTACAGATATACATGTATGTTAAACGTAGACTGCTACAGATATACATGTATGTTTAATCCATTGACGTAGACTGCTACAGATATACATGTATGTTTAATCCATTGACGTAGACTGCTACAGATATACATGTATGTTTAATACATTGACGTAGACTGCTACAAATATACATGTATGTTTAATACATTGACGTAGACTGATACAGATATACATGTATGTTTAATACATTGACGTGGAATGCTACAGATATACATGTATGTTAAACGTAGACTGCTACATATATACATGTATGTTAAACGTAGACTGCTACAGATATACATGTATGTTAAACGTAGACTGCTACAGATATACATGTATGTTTAATACATTGACGTAGACTGCTACAGATATACATGTATGTTTAATACATTGACGTAGATTGCTACAGATATACATGTATGTTTAATACATTGACGTAGACTGCTACAGATATACATGTATGTTTAATCCATTGACGTAGACTGCTACAGATATACATGTATGTTTAATACATTGACGTAGACTGCTACAGATATACATGTATGTTAAACGTAGACTGCTACAGATATACATGTATGTTTAATCCATTGACGTAGACTGCTACAGATATACATATATGTTTAATCCATTGACCTAGACTGCTACAGATATACATGTATGTTTAATCCATTGACGTAGACTGCTACAGATATACATGTATGTTTAATCCATTGACGTAGAATGCTACAGATATACATGTATGTTTAATACATTGACGTAGACTGCTACAGATATACATGTATGTTTAATACATTGACGTAGATTGCTACAGATATACATGTATGTTTAATACATTGACGTAGACTGCTACAGATATACATGTATGTTTAATCCATTGACGTAGACTGCTACAGATATACATGTATGTTTAATACATTGACGTAGACTGCTACAGATATACATGTATGTTAAACGTAGACTGCTACAGATATACATGTATGTTTAATACATTGACGTAGACTGCTACAGATATACATGTATGTTTAATCCATTGACGTAGACTGCTACAGATATACATGTATGTTTAATACATTGACGTAGACTGCTACAGATATACATGTATATTTAATCCATTGACGTAGACTGCTACAGATATACATGTATGTTTAATACATTGACGTAGACTGCTACAGATATACATGTATGCTTAATGCATTGACGTAGATTGCTACAGATATACATGTATGTTAAACGTAGACTGCTACAGATATACATGTATGTTTAATCCATTGACGTAGACTGCTACAGATATACATGTATGTTAAACGTAGACTGCTACAGATATATATGTATGTTAAACGTAGACTACTACAGATATACATGTATGTTAAACGTAGACTGCTACAGATATATATGTATGTTAAACGTAGACTACTACAGATATACATGTATGTTTAAATGCTTTGATTGCGTTTGGTTATATGTCTTTAATAACACCACTGTCAACAATAAGTTTTATCCTTGCTGTTAGTTTTATTGATGAAAGAGCAAACCGGAGTACTCGGAGAAAACCACTGACTTGTCCACGTTATTGACTTTATTAGGAGCTCCTGATTTCACCTGCGGTTTTTAATAAGGTTGGTTTGGCTCAATCATAGTGGTCTGTGTAACGTGTTGTAGATTGTTGCTTGTCCTTTTTGTCATTTTTCTTTCAGATCTTGTATTGTCTGTCTTTCTCTGATTCCCTCTTTGGTGTTTTTTTTTTATATAAGATAACGTTGTATCGAGTTAACTAAAGGCGACAATCCAACTCACAAATATAGTTGTTGTAGGCATAAAAGGTACATATTGATGTAAATCAAGTACCGTACGGTTACATACACAACACTTCTAAATAAAATCTACAAATACTGGTGTCCAGCAGGATTTCTATATCAGATCAGGATCGTATCGCTTAACAGTAACATGACGGATGACACTAGTGGAACAAGCACTGCTTTTCCTTCCAAAATAATTTAATTTGATTTGAATATTGCAATCTGATTGGCTAAGCCGCCTGGAGAAAATTTTGGTTATACTCGATAACCTGGGTTGGTATTGTGACGTCACCAACGTGTTCATCCGCCAACGACAAATTCAAATAGTCACATGAAATAATCGTAATCAAAATTGAGGAATCATTAAATTTTGTAGTAAAAATCAAATTATAAGCAATATTTGAAATTGTTGAACAGGTTATATACTTCCATAACCTGGTTTGGGTCAGCTTACGCTTTTCATAAATCGCTTCGCGGTTTATTAAGCGTAAACTGACCCAAACCAGGTTATATCGTATAGTTATATCGTATAACCTGTTCAACAATTTCAAATATTCCTTAAGTACATGAGTACACCTCTGGTTTTTAGTGGGGTTCCTATTGCTTAATCTTTAGTTTTTTGTGTAGTATTTTTTTGACCAATGTTTGTTTATTTACCCTTTTCTATTTTATTGTGTGACCCTCTTCGATATACGGCTTCTATTCACCCCTTTGTTATCTTCAAACCTTTCATAAAGCTACTTTTCATATCAAAATTATACAGAAACCACAGGGACTTGCTCCCGGCCACTAATTTTGCCACGCTTAATTTTTTTTACTGTCAATGTATTGCCCACTTAAAAATAAGTGGGTAATACATTGACAGTAAAAAAAAATCCGCGTGTAAATTAAGTCCCTGTGCAGAAACCACCAACAAGATCATGTAGTCTATGTACCGTATGTTACCTTAATGAGAATTTCTCCTCTGGACTGTAACGTAAATATTCCGAACGTGTCTAAGAGTAGTTTGGCGTGTGGACTTACATGAATTCTCATGGCTGAAAGAGATAAATACGACAGCTTTTGCAATTTTTTTTAATTATTATGGTTGGTTTATGGTATTTAGCGCAACTTTCAACAATATTTCAGTTAAATCATGGCGGTCAATTTTATTGGTGGAGGAAACCAGAGTACCCAGAGAAAACCACCGACCTGTCGCAAGTCACTGATACATTTTATCACATAATGTTGTATTGAGTACACCACGCCATGAACGAGGTTCGAACTCACAACGTTAGTGGTGATAGGCACTAATTGCACATGTAGTTGAAAATTCAACTACCATACGATCACGATCACAATCACAACGGCTCCTTTTATTTAATATGAAACCAGCACGGCCATGAATGCTCACGAATCTGAAAATTATCTGCCAATTTCACACTCATCCAGTGCATCAAAATAGTGTCGAAATTTTTTGGGCGAGATATATCGGGGACGACTTTTTTTTAGGGTAGAATCTAGTCTCATTCAATCGAACTCTCGTTGTTCCTTACGAGATCTCAAAAGTTAACTTCCACGCAGAATTTTTTTTTCTTGTCAGTATGTCAGAAGAAATTTAATAAAATTTAAGTAGAACAAGCTAACAAAATGACTTTTATTACACACGGGTTCCGGGTTTCAGTAATATCGGACGTACGAGAGAGGGTCCGAGAATTAGCATCACCTTTGCACTTTATGTTAAGAAGATCTTCATTAGTAGAGTGTGTAAGTGTGTTACACGGAACGTGTTTATAATGTGCAGAAAAAAAAATCCATCAGTATGCCATGTGAAGAAAATCCTAGGTACACATTTTTAACCATAAAGAACTCTCTTCGCTCGCATAATATGAAACAGGCACGGCCATGAATGCTCGCGAATCTGAAAATTATCTGCCAATTTCACGCTCATCCAGTGCATCAAAATAGTGTCGAGATTTTTTGGGCCGAGATATACTGGGGACGACTTTTCTTAGGGTAGAATCTAGTCTCATTCAACCGAACTCTCGTTGTTCCTTACGATATCTCAAAAGTTAACTTCCACGTAAAATAAATTTCTGGTCAGTGTGTCAAAAGAGATTTAATAAAATTAAAAAAATGACTTTTATTACACACGGAGTCCGGGTTTCAGTGGTATCGGACGTACGAGAGAGGGTCCAAGATTTAGCATCACCTTTGCACTTTATATTAAGAAGATCTTCATTAGTAGAGTGTGTAAGTGTGTTACACGGAACGTGTTTACAATGTGCAGAAAAAATATATATCCATCAGTATGTGAAGCCATGTGAAGAAAATCGTAGGTACACATTTTTAACTATAAAGAGCTCGCTTCGCTCGCATATTATGATTATAGTACAAACGTAGCTATAAAATGGAAAGCAAAACATACCACACCGCCGGAGTAGTTCCAATAACAAAAACCCGTTGCAAAATCGAGACTACTATAACACGTATGCATCACCCTCACTCTTCTGGCTTAGTGAAGACAATAAAAAGTGACGGGGTTAAACTAGATCGACGGTCAATTTCAATGAAACCCAATACTTTATGTAGTTTCTCTGAAGAGAAAAATGCTGTTATTGTTTAGAGTTGTCCAACTTGACCATGTTGCTGTCAATTGCTGTGAAACCCAATATATGTCTTAATCGAATTGCCCTTTGATTTAATACATAATTCTAAAATAAAGAGTTATCTACCTATAATTCCATAATAAAGAGTTATCTACCCATAATTTCATAGTAAAGAGTTATCTACCTATAATTCCATAATGAAGAGTTATCTACACATAATTCCATAGTAAAGAGTTATCTACCCATAATTCCATAATAAAGAGTTATCTACCCATAATTTCATAGTAAAGAGTTATCTACCTATAATTCCATAATGAAGAGTTATCTACCCATAATTCCATAGTAAAGAGTTATCTACCCATAATTCCATAATAAAGAGTTATCTACCCATAATTTCATAGTAAAGAGTTATCTACCTATAATACCATAATAAAGAGTTATCTACCCATAATTTCATAATGAAGAGTTATCTACCCATAATTCCATAGCAAAGAGTTATCTACCCATAATTCCATAATAAAGAGTTATCTACCTTGCCCATGTGATTCCATTCTAGAGGCAGTGTTCACTGTATCTCCAAACAGACAATATCTTGGCATTTTCTTTCCAACAACACCAGCACAAACAGATCCTACAGATACAAAATTCACTGATTACTAGATAATAAGTAAATAAGGGTAATAACAAAATTACCGAACTCCGAACAATCTTACAAAAGGAAAGTCAAAACTCATAAGTATATAAACAGACAAAATCAGTCAACAACCAGAAAACTGTGAAAACCGTAATGACCCTGACTTGGTACAGGCATTTCTAAAGAAATGGTGAGTTGAATCAGATTTTAAAGCGCCAAACCTCCCGCTTTCATTACGGCTCAAAATAGGTAAAATAGTTGTCAAAGCAGTACCAAACCCAGTGAAGCAAATGTCAACACAACATCTAATGACACTAAGGAAATGCTTGTACAGATCAATCTATTTACAATGACATCAGTTATTATGAAAACTCGGTTATATAGAACATATTATTTATCCTTATCAACCCTTAACCATACAACAGATCTGGTTACATTAAAACTTGTCTATAACAGATTTCATGTCTGGCATGCCAAGGAAATTGAATAAATTGCTTTAAAGACAACAATGAAGATTTGCTTTTAGTTGCGTGTTGTGATGTTCGTTACGATTTCCTCATGAAAACGATGTTCGAAGCCTCTTTGCCTCCTTTGTGGGGAGTTCATGTCTTATTTACGATATTTGTGTTTGCTTTCGTAAAGTGGTGTCCAACACATATTGTGTTGTGTTTTTGCTTTTTTCTCTTCGTTTTGAGTACCCTATGTTGCCAGTTTCTCTGGATTGTCCTTTTTTATTGTCCCATCGGTATTCTCTAACGTTTATTTATTATACACCACATGAGTGGAATCCATTTTTGGCAATTAATGTAATATTTAATAAGTGGCGTGCAGTGCCGGATATACCTATAGACTTAAAAGGCTGAAGCCTAGGGGCTCAAAATCTAGGAGCCTCTCCAAAGGTGTCTAATATTTTTGACACTGTCATAGGCCTTTCATACATATGCTGATATAGCGTACTGTAGTCTCTAAACAACCCTTAATTAATTGTCCCTGTACATTTGTACTCGAATTTTAAACATCGGTCCTCCTCAGCTTCATTCAAATTGTTTAAAAAAAACCTCTTCCGTCTTCCTCTAGTCGTGTGGTGGTGAATGGGAAGGGGCTTTACAAATGGAATAGCCTAGGGCCTCTCTTCATTTAAATACGGCATCGGTGGTGTGTCTTTACCTTCTTGCATGTAGGGAAACATTTGATAGGACAACAATACAAACAATAATCCCCAATATACTACACAGAAAACTGAAAATCGGGCACCACGAACCTCGTATCCTTTACTTTACCTGAGTGAAGACCAATTCTCGCTTGTAATGTTTTATTTGGCAAGTGACGTATTTTGAAGTCTCTGATATCTCGCAATATAGCTAAAGACATTTGCGCTATTTCTTTGGCGTGCTCATTTCCGTTCCTGACAGGTAAACCGGACACAACCATATACGCGTCTCCTATTGTTTCAACCTATAAAATAAACATTAGATTTAATAATGAGTAAATATATTATGCATAATGTTCAAGATTATAGCGTTCTTTATAAAGATAGTGTTCGCTGGTTATTTGCGAGGACTGGCATTTCACTCACATTTGGGAAGCACGTGCATGACTGCATCATTTCATTAAGAGGGGAGGCTTGGGTTAATAAAACTAGCATACTTCTGCCGCTGTTTATTCAAGTGCCTGAACCATACCAGGGAAGTGAGCTAACATGTATTTGTGTGTTGGAGTATCAAGTTTGTCTCTTTCTACGATTTGTCTATTAAATGTTAAAACTTTCCCGACAGTGCGGTATTTCTTTGCTTTTCTTTTTAGAACATAATACAATTTTGTAGTTTTATTGGTGCGTGAAATCGTTGATCGAAGTACATTTTGTATGAAGGGAACGCGGTAGCGCTTTATATATACAATGTACTTTGTCGACATATTTAAAACTGCTAAAATTGCATTCAATACCTATAATTACTTTTATTCATTATTATATGGAATTGAAATTATTATTATTTCTTTTTAATATTCCACACAGTTCCCGGAAGTAGGCGTGGTTGAATGATTGTGCGCTTCATTGGCTGATGCAGTTTTGATTACGAAGTCATATGTCAACTTTCTAACCAATCACATGGGGCTTTCTAATTGAAATGGATACACAATATAACCATATTATTATGTTTATTACATTGAATTTACAATTTTCTTTCGCTTAAATACGTTTCAGAAATGCCACCCCTACACAAGAAGAGCTTGAAGACATGAAATAAGTAAGTCTTCAACACGCATGTAAAATAGTGTCCTTCATAATAATATGAGACAGGCAGCCTGTTTGAAGGACGAAGTCCTAAAATTTCAATAATACGATGATCCGTACAAGTTATTATCTTTTATTTTGAATGAATTTTGTAGCCGATTACGTTCATTTTACCTACGCCGCTCTTCGTCTCGAGTTTCGTAGAAAGAGATTTTTTTATTTCAAGTTTATTTCGATTTGGCATAGAGTAAATAATTAAAAAATTGGGAATTTTTCATTGAAATATTTCTTTTGCATTTCTAAATATCAATTGATATATTTTGTTTAAACTTCCGGTGAACAGATATTTGGCTATCAATATAGAAAGGAGGAAAAATCGGACAGCCTACCGTTAAAAGAACTTCGTCCTTTATAACTGTATGAGCAGTGGCATTGTTGTAAAGATTGATTGATTGGTGTTAAACACCAACTATGACAGTAATTAACGATGGTTTTCTAGACAAACATTTTCATTGTGGATACTCTTATAACAGAACATACAGACTTACTTTATAAACCTGGAACTTATCTATGATGGCGTCAAACATTGTGTATAAATCATTCAAAAGGTCGACAACCTACAAATACATATGTTATTAGTGGAAGTATACATTTATCTACAATGTAGTATGGATATGTATAGTTTTTATTATATAGATAATTGTGAATTACAGGATTGTTCGAGTGAAATTATCCTTTTTATTTTCACTTTCGTTGCATTGTCTGTCCTTCTTCGATTTACAGATTCTGATTACCCCTTAGGTATCTTCAAACTCGTCTTACATTCAATGTCATTTCGTTGTGGGAACTACTTTTCTGTATGTTTAACAGTTACGATCCTTTGACCATTTCGTATGGTTTAATTGTTAGTGAAGCGATATACATTATAGTATATCCATACGCTGCACACGTAATATAGTAAAGTTAAACTCATTTTATATTAATTTCGAATCGATACATTTTTTTTATCTATATAGTATATACTGCATTATTTGGGCATTTGTGACATATTTTTGATAATGAATAAGGGTAATAACAAAATTACCGAACTCCGAACAATCTTACAAGAGGAAAGTATATAAACAGAAAAAATCAGTCAACAACCGGAAAACTGTGAAAACCGTAATGACCTTGACTTGGTACAGGCATTTCTAAAGAAATGGTGGGTTGAATCAGAT
The DNA here is from genome assembly GCA_963383655.1 of Bathymodiolus septemdierum. Lineage (NCBI taxonomy): Eukaryota > Metazoa > Mollusca > Bivalvia > Mytilida > Modiolidae > Bathymodiolus > Bathymodiolus septemdierum. The sequence goes on from OY726531.1 coordinate 3,163,162, forward strand.
TTTAATGCGCCAAACCTCCCGCTTTCATTACGGCTCAAAGGTTCCGGCTGTCACTATAACAGTATTTATAACAATACTGGAACAAAATAGGTAAAATAGTTGTCAAAACAGTACCAAACCAAGTGAAGCAAATGTCAAAAACAATTTTACGTCACACATAAACAAATATTTTTGACATTTTTGTTGACTTCCTTATCTTTATACATTTTCACTATATGAAAATGCATCGTTTATCATCTTCTCTGCTGAGACGGGATATATTTCGACAAGATCTTGGTATCGGAATATGAACTTTTTAAGAGATCGAATAAGGCGAATCTTTTTATAGCCCTGGTCCAGTAGCCTGTTTCTCAGATGAAGATGACGTTTCAGGAAATCAGAATAATTGCTACTGTCCCTTGCATAACGAATCAATTACGAGATGTAAACACCATATGCAGGAGAAACTGGTATATTGCTGCACACTAATCAATAGTGTAAGTATTATGACAAGGATGCTAACTATATACAACCCATTCTGCACTTGTTCTATGGAAATCGTGTTGGATACCAGTAAACGTAAATAAATACAAATAACATAAGCAAAACATGAATCCCTTACAAAATAAATAGGAGTCCAGACGAATCGAACATTTTTACGCGAAAATCGTAGTGGACGTCACAAAAAGGAACTGAAAACGTGAACATATGTAATTTGACAGCATGAACAACACGAACCTCACTAAGACAAGTGAAAAACGGGGGCGAACTCAGGTGTTCAGGAATAGTAAGCAGTTCCTGCTCCACATGTGACACCCGTTGTGTTTAATTTCTTTTTCATAACTCTATTACTGTAATTTGAGCATATTCAGAAACAACATACCTCTATTGCCGAACTTTCAGCGGATATATTAGTAAATCCAACAATATCACTGAAGTATATAGTGACACATTGGAAGGCCTCAGGGTCTACTGGTTGACCATTCTTTAACTTTGTAGCAACACTCCTAGATATTAAAGAACAACAATTATATCACAGTAAGACATGTGTAAGCTATACCACGAGATAAAACATACTTGTTAAACTTGTGTAATATGAACTCCGAGATGAACAGGATTCCTTATTAAACCTGTGTAATATAACCTCCGAGATAAACCGGGTTCCTTGTCAGACCTGTGTAATCCGAAGCCCGAGATAAACCTGACCCCTTGTTAAATATATGTATTCCAATCCTTCGATAAAGTGGATACTTTTTAAAACCTGTGTTATCCCAACACTGGATGAACCAGATTATTTTTTAGTTACAGAATGTATGTGTGACAGATTACCACAGATTTGTTTGCGTTCGTATCACTCTTCTTTACCCGTTTATGACTTTTTACCGAATTGTTAATACAAGTCACAGGACCGGTGACACTTATTGAGAATGCATTGTTTACCCTTTCGGAGCACATGTGTCCATCCCCGGCGATTAGTGGGATTCGTCTCACCCAATCTTTGTTGTGTTTTAGGACTTTTGTTTGTCTTATATCTTTGGCCATTGTATTGTATGTCCTGCTCTTTGTTGTGCTTTAAAACTTTTGCTTGTCTTAAATCTTTGGCTATTGTATTGTATGTCCTGCTCTTTGTTGTGTTTTAAAACTTTTGTTTGTCTTAAATCTTTGGCTATTGTATTGTATGTCCTGCTCTTTGTTGTGTTTTAAAACTTTTGTTTGTCTTATATCTTTGGCCATTGTATTGTATGCCCTGCTCTTTGTTGTGTTTTAGGACTTTTGTTTGTCTTATATCTTTGGCTATTGTATTGTATGTCCTGCTCTTTGTTGTGTTTTAAAACTTTTGCTTGTCTTAAATCTTTGGCTATTGTATTGTATGTCCTGCTCTTTGTTGTGTTTTAAAACTTTTGTTTGTCTTATATCTTTGGCCATTGTATTGTATGTCCTGCTCTTTGTTGTGTTTTAAAACTTTTGTTTGTCTTATATCTTTGGCCATTGTATTGTATGTCCTGCTCTTTGTTGTGTTTTAAAACTTTTGTTTGTCTTATATCTTTGGCCATTGTATTGTATGTCCTGCTCTTTGTTGTGTTTTAGGACTTTTGTTTGTCTTATATCTTTGGCCATTGTATTGTATGTCATGCTCTTTGTTGTGTTTTAGGACTTTTGTTTGTCTTATATCTTTGACCATTGTATTGTATGTCATGCTCTTTGTTGTGTTTTAGGGCTTTTGTTTGTCTTATATCTTTGGCCATTGTATTGTATGTCATGCTCTTTGTTGTGTTTTAGGACTTTTGTTTGTCTTATATCTTTGGCGATTGTATTGTATGTCATGCTCTTTGTTGTGTTTTAGGGCTTTTGTTTGTCTTATATCTTTGGCCATTGTATTGTATGTCATGCTCTTTGTTGTGTTTTAGGACTTTTGTTTGTCTTATATCTTTGGCCATTGTATTGTATGTCCTGCTCTTTGTTGTGTTTTAGGACTTTTGTTTGTCTTATATCTTTGACCATTGTATTGTATGTCCTGCTCTTTGTTGTGTTTTAGGACTTTTGTTTGTCTTATATCTTTGGCCATTGTATTGTATGTCCTGCTCTTTGTTGTGTTTTATGACTTTTGTTTGTCTTATATCTTTGGCCATTGCATTGTATGTCCTGCTCTTTGTTGTGTTTTAGGACTTTTGTTTGTCTTATATCTTTGGCCATTGCATTGTATGTCCTGCTCTTTGTTGTGTTTTAAAACTTTTGTTTGTCTTATATCTTTGGCCATTGTATTGTATGTCATGCTCTTTGTTGTGTTTTAGGACTTTTGTTTGTCTTATATCTTTGGCCATTGTATTGTATGTCATGCTCTTTGTTGTGTTTTAGGGCTTTTGTTTGTCTTATATCTTTGGCCATTGTATTGTATGTCATGCTCTTTGTTGTGTTTTAGGACTTTTGTTTGTCTTATATCTTTGGCCATTGCATTGTATGTCCTGCTCTTTGTTGTGTTTTAGGACTTTTGTTTGTCTTATATCTTTGACCATTGTATTGTATGTCCTGCTCTTTGTTGTGTTTTAGGACTTTTGTTTGTCTTATATCTTTGGCCATTGTATTGTATGTCCTGCTCTTTGTTGTGTTTTAGGACTTTAGGTCGGTGGTTTTCTCCGGGTATTCCAGTATTCTCCATCAATAAAACTGATCGTCACGATATACCTGAAATATTGATGAAGTTGGTGTAAAACACCATACTCCCCAAACAAAAGAGGACCAACATAACACATACCATATTACAGTAGCTATCTTATAAGATTATCTTCACCAAATACCACCCTCTTATCAGGCCAAAAATCATGCACCGAGGTAGTAAAATACTACTGAATTCTCCACCTCAAGAGAGGCCACTCCTCTTTAAAGGCTATATTCACCAAAGACCATCTCTATTATCAGGCCAGAAATCATGCACTGAGGTAGTAAAATACTACTGAATTCTCCACCTCAAGGGAGGCCACTCCTCTTTAAAGGCCATTTTCACCACAGACCATCTCTATTGTCAAGAGAGGCCACTCCTCTTTAAAGGCCATATTCACCAAAGACCATCTCTATTATCAGGCCAGATATCATGCACTGAGGTAGTAAAATACTATTGAATTCTCCACCTCAAGAGAGGCCACTTCTCTTTAAAGGCCATATTCACCAAAGACCATCTTTATTATCAAGAGAGGCCATTCCTCTTTAAAGTCCATATTCACCAAAGACCATCTCTATTATCAGGCCAGAAATCATGCACTGAGGTAGTAAAATACTACTGAATTCTCCACCTCAAGGGAGGCCACTCCTCTTTAAAGGCCATTTTCACCACACACCATCTCTATTATCAGGCCAGAAATCATGCACTGAGGTAGTAAAATACTACTGAATCCTCCACCTCAAGGGAGGCCACTCCTCTTTAAAGGCCATTTTCACCAAAGACCATCTCTATTATCAGGACAGATATCATGCACCGAGGTAGTAAAATACTACCAAATTGTTCCCCTCAAGAGATGCCACTCCTCTTTAAAGGCCATATTCACCAAAGACCATCTTTATTATCAAGAAAGGCCACTCCTCTTTAAAGTCCATATTCACCAAAGACCATCTTTATTATCAAGACAGGCCACTCCTCTTTAAAGGCCATATTCACCAAAGACCATCTTTATTATCAAGAGAGGCCACTCCTCTTTAAAGGCCATATTCACCAAAGACCATCTCTATTATCAAAAGAGGCCACTCCTCTTTAAAGGCCATATTCACCACAGACCATCTTTATTATCAAGAGAGGCCACTCCTCTTCAAAGGCCATTTTCACCACAGACCATCTTTATTATCAGGCCAGATATCATGCACTGAGGTAGTAAAATACTACTAAATTCTCCCCCTGAAGAGATGCCACTCTTCTCATGAGGCTACTATATTACCCCCCTCAAGAGATGCCATTCCTCTTATAAGGCTACTAAATTGTTCCCCTCAAGAGATGCCACTCCTCTTAGGAGGCTACTTTTATTTACAGAAGGTGTGGCCGCATGAGAGAGGGATAGCTGTATTATCTTATATTACCTTGGTAACACTTGATCCAATAATTGTTCTGACTTTTTCTTCTCCTCTAGGAATGCCTCCGTCCTCTGACCTACTAAATTCTCAAGGTTGTTGGCGTACTGTTCCATCCTCCTGATGAGGGAGTCCAGGATATTATGACTATTTGATATCCTATAAACGGAAAAAAATCAGATTTGATTTGACTTGATTTATTGTGTTTAACGCCACTTTCAGCAATATTTCAGCTATATCATGGCGACCAGTTTTAGTGGTGGAAGAAGCGGGAGTACCCGGTGAGAACCACCGACCATGGGCAAGCAACTGGTAAATTTTATCGCTTGCGGCTGAGTCGAGTGCACCCTTTTTGTAATTTAAACAGCTGGGCGCGAACCTACGCCGTATTGGTGATATGCTTGTATTATAAGTTATTTACGTTGATATCCGTAGATATGGAGATTTTAACACCCTGAAGTAGCCAAGTACATCCTGAAGGGTGTACAGGCTACTGAAGGGTGTTATAATCTCCATATTTACGAATATGAACGTAAATAACGAATTTATCCCCGGCTATAGTCAAAAATAAGACATTTTGGACCTCGGCGGGCCACGTAAAAGTGGCGTTTTCTTTGTTTTTGGAAAGAATAAGTAAACAATATGAAAGTTTCGAGTGTTTGTTACCCGATGTAGGGTATTACCTTTGGTAGAACCCTACAGTTGATAAAATTAACAGTTTTCTATTCAATATATAGCCAAAATTAACTAAATTTGATTTTGGAGCTTAACGTCGCAAGCTTTGACGTCATATTATCCCCGTTTTGAAAATTATAACAACATTTGATTGGTTAAATGGCTAGTTACACCCGGTAATATGGCCTAGCAACACCCGGAAATATGTTTTTTCTTGACCGGGGTTTTAACCAATCAAAATTTTCAAGCCGGGGATAAGAGATGTTATGTAACTACCTAACTCATTGAACTACGGGCCCTTGGATCATATATATGACATATACTAAGTGACAATTACGTCTTTTATAGTTTTGGTGGGGTCTCGTGTTGCTCATCTTTTAATGTTTTGGTGGGGTCACGTGTTGCTCATCTTTTAAGGTTTTGGTGGGGTCACGTGTTGCTCATCTTTTAATGTTTTGGTGGGGTCATGTGTTGCTCATCTTTTAAGGTTTTGGTGGGGTCACGTGTTGCTCATCTTTTAAGGTTTTGATGAGGTCATGTGTTGCTCATCTTTTAAGATTTTGGTGGGGTCACGTGTTGCTCATCTTTTAAGGTTTTGGTGGGGTCACGTGTTGCTCATCTTTTAAGGTTTTGGTGGGGTCACGTGTTGCTTATCTTTTAAGGTTTTGGTAGGGTCACGTGTTGCTCATCTTTTAAGGTTTTGGTGGGGTCACGTGTTGCTCATCTTTTAAGGTTTTGGTGGGGTCACGTGTTGCTCATCTTTTAAGGTTTTGTAGGGATCACGTGTTGCTCATCTTTTAAGGTTTTGGTGGGGTCACGTGTTGCTCATCTTTTAAAGTTTTGGTGGGGTCACGTGTTGCTCATCTTTTAAGGTTTTGGTGGGGTCACGTGTTGCTCATCTTTTAAGGTTTTGGTGGGGTCACGTGTTGCTCATCTTTTAAGGTTTTGGTGGAGTCACGTGTTGCTCATCTTTTAAGGTTTTGGTGGGGTCACGTGTTGCTCATCTTTTAAGGTTTTGGTGGGGTCACGTGTTGCTCATCTTTTAAGGTTTTGTAGGGGTCACGTGTTGCTCATCTTTTAAGGTTTTGGTGGGGTCACGTGTTGCTCATCTTTTAAGGTTTTGGTGGGGTCACGTGTTGCTCATCTTTTAAGGTTTTGGTGGGGTCACGTGTTGCTCATCTTTTAAGGTTTTGGTGGGGTCACGTGTTGCTCATCTTTTATAGTTTTGGTGGGGTCACGTGTTGCTCATCTTTTAAGGTTTTGGTGGGGTCACGTGTTGCTCATCTTTTAAGGTTTTGGTGGGGTCACGTGTTGCTCATCTTTTATAGTTTTGGTGGGGTCACGTGTTGCTCATCTTTTAAGGTTTTGGTGGGGTCACGTGTTGCTCATCTTTTATAGTTTTGGTGGGGTCACGTGTTGCTCATCTTTTAAGGTTTTGGTGGGGTCACGTGTTGCTCATCTTTTAAGGTTTTGGTGGGGTCACGTGTTGCTCATCTTTTAAGGTTTTTGTGTTGTTCTATTATATGACTTTACGTTCTGAGTTCCGTTTTGTGATGTCCATTACGATTTCCACATAAAAACGATGTTCAGTTCGATTTTACCTCCAGTTGTTTGTAGGAAGGCTCATGTCTTATTTACGTAATTTGTATTTGTTTGAGTATGGTGGTGTCCAACACATGTTGTGTTGTGTTTTTCTTCGTATTGTATACCCTGTGTTGCGGGTTTCTCTGGATTGTCCATTTTTGATTGCCCCTTCGGTATTCTCTAACGTTTATTTATATGACATATACTAAGTGACAATAACGTCTTTTATATTTTACATAGATTATTTAAGTCTATGAAAATTTCCCTTAAATTTACCTCGTCTATGTCTAGTAAGAATAATTTCAATTAGAATTAAGGATTCGAATCTAGACGAATTTAGAAATAATACATCTAATCTAGCTTAATGCGGAATTGAGGATTGTAGTCTAGCTTCAGTTAAAATGAAGAATATTCTTTTGGTTCCTGTTTGAATTAATCACTTTAAGAATTATTAATCCTGATAGAAAGAGAGACTTTAAAAATCGTGTTCATATTGAATATCCCTAAAATATGGAATATACCAGGTCACATTGAATATCCCTAAAATATGGAATATACTAGGTCACATTGAATATCCCTAAAATATGGAATATACCAGGTCACATTGAATATCCCTAAAATATGGAATATACCAGGTCACATTGAATATCCCTAAAATATGGAATATACCAGGTCACATTGAATATCCCTAAAATATGGAATATACCAGGTCACATTGAATATCCCTAAAATATGGAATATACCAGGTCACATTGAATATCCCTAAAATATGGAATATACCAGGTCACATTGAATATCCCTAAAATATGGAATATACCAGGTCACATTGAATATCCCTAAAATATGGAATATACCAGGTCACATTGAATATCCCTAAAATATGGAATATACCAGGTCACATTGAATATCCCTAATCATATAGAATGTACCCAATTACATTAAATATATCCAGTCATATTGAAGACATCCCCTCACATTGGATACACCAATATATATTGAACATACCCAGACACGTTGAATATATATCATATTCAGTCACATTGAATATAGTCAATTACATTGGAAATACCCATACAAAATAGACATACTGAATATATAAAACTATATTGATTATATCCTGTCAAATTGAATATACACAGTCACATTGAATATACCAAGCCACATTGAATATACCCAGTCATATTGAATATACCCAGGCATATTGAATATACCTAGTCACATTGAATATACCCAGTCACATTGAATATACCAAGCCACATTGAATATACCCAGTCATATTGAATATACCCAGGCAAATTGAACATACCCAGTCACATTGAATATACCCAGTCACATTGAATATACCCAGTCACATTGAATATACCCAGTCACATTGAATATACCCAGTCAAATTGAATATACCCAGTCACATTGAATATACCCAGCCACATTGAATATACCCAGTCACATTGAACATACCCAGCCACATTGAATATACCCAGTTAGATTGAATATACCCAGCCACATTGAAAATACCCAGTTACATTGAACATACCCAGTCACATTAAAAATACCCAGTCACATTGAACATACCCAGCCACATTGAATATACCCAGCCACATTGAATATACCCAGTCACATTGAATATACCCAACCACATTGAATATACCCAGCTACATTGAATATACCCAGCCACATTAAATATACCCAGTTACATTGAATATACCCAGCCACATTGAATATACCCAGTTACATTGAATATACCCAGCCACATTGAATATACCCAGCCACATTGAATATACCCAGCCACATTAAATATACCCAGTTACATTGAATATACCCAGCCACATTAAATATACCCAGTTACATTGAATATACCCTGCCACATTGAATATACCCAGCCACATTGAATATACCCAGCCACATTGAATATACCCAGTTACATTGAATATACCCAGCCACATTGAATATACCCAGCCACATTGAATATACCCAGCCACATTAAATATACCCAGTTACATTGAATATACCCAGCCACATTGAATATACCCAGTTACATTGAAAATACCCAGCCACATTGAATATACCCAGCTACATTGGATACAAGCAGTCACTATTCACAGTTACATTGAAGATATCCAGTCACTATATCCAGTAACTCTACACAGTGACATTGAATATCCCCAGTCACTATATCCAGTAACTATACACAGTGACATTGAATATGCCCAGTCACTATATCCAGTGATTATACACAGTGACGGTGAATATACCCAGTCACTATATCCAGTCACTATACACAGTGACATTGAATATACTCAGTCACTAAACACAGTGACATTGAATATACCCAGTCACGATATCCAGTTACTATTCACAGTGACATTGAACATATCCAGTCACTATACACAGTGACATTGAATATACCCAGTCACTATACACAGTGACATTGAATATACCCGGTAACTATATCCAGTGACTATACACAGTGACATTGAATATACCCAGTCACTATACACAGTGACATTGAATATACCCAGTCACTATATCCAGTGACTATACACAGTGACATTGAAAATATAAATACTGAATATATAAAACTATATTGATTATATCCTGTCAAATTGAATATACCCAGTCACATTGAATATACCAAGCCACATTGAATATACCCAGTCATATTGAATATACCCAGGCATATTGAATATACCTAGTCACATTGAATATACCCAGTCACATTGAATATACCAAGCCACATTGAATATACCCAGTCATATTGAATATACCCAGGCAAATTGAATATACCCAGTCACATTGAATATACCCAGTCACATTGAATATACCCGGTCACATTGAATATACCCAGTCACATTGAATATACCCAGTCACATTGAATTTACCCAGTCACATTGAATATACCCAGCCACATTGAATATACCCAGTCACATTGAATATACCCAGTTACATTGAACATACCCAGTCACATTGGAAATACCCAGTTACATTGAACATACCCAGTCACATTGAAAATACCCAGTTATATTGAAAATACCCAGCCACATTGAATATACCCAGCCACAATGGATACAATCAGTCACTATATCCAGTGACTATACACAATGACATTGAATATATCCAGTCATTATATCCAGTGACTATGCACGTCACTATATCCAGTGACTATTCACAGTTACATTGAATATACCCAGTCACTATATCCAGTAACTACACAGTGACATTGAATATCCCCAGTCACTATATCCAGTAACTATACACAGTGACATTGAATATGCCCAGTCACTATATCCAGTGATTATACACAGTGACGGTGAATATACCCAGTCACTATATCCAGTCACTATACACAGTGACATTGAATATACTCAGTCACTATATCCAGTCACTATACACAGTGACATTGAATATATCCAGTCACTATATCCAATTACTATACACAGTGACATTGAATATACCCAGTCACGATATCCAGTTACTATGCACAGTGACATTGAATATACCCAGTCACGATATCCAGTTACTATGCACAGTGACATTGAATATACCCAGTCACTATACACAGTGACATTGAATATACCCAGTCACTATACACAGTGACTATACACAGTGACATTGATTATACCCAGTCACTATATCCAGTGACTATACAAAGTGACATTGAATATACACAGTCACTATATCCAGTGACTATATACAGTGACATTGATTATACCCAGTGACTATATCCAGTGACTATGCAAAGTGACATTGAATATACCCAGTCACTATATCCAGTGACTATACACAGTGACATTGATTATACACAGTCACTAAATCCCGTGACTATACACAGTGACATGGAATATACCCAGTCACTATACACAGTGACATTGAATATACCTAGTCACTATATCCAGTGACTATACACAGTGACATTGAACATACCCAGTAACAATATCCAGTGACTATACGCAGTGGCATGCAATATACCCAGTCACTATACACAGTGACATTGAATATACCCAGTCACTATATCCAGTCACTATACACAGTGACATTGAATATACCCAGTCACTATATCCAGTGACATTTAACATGGCCAAACATATTGTATATACCCGGTGATATTCTTTAGCTGTTTCTTGATCGTTCTAAATGTTGGTCTTTTGAATGGATTTTCTTCCCAGCATTCCATCATAAGCTTGACGACTGTGGGTCTGTCTATGTCACTAGGTAGCTGTGGGCGGAAGGGTTGTTGTATTCCACCATCTTTTATTTTACAACTGATCTCTACAATGATAAAGTTTGGATTAATAAGAACACTGATGTAAGAAGTGCTTCGATGTAACAATTGTATTCTATTTGTAGTAAATATTAAACACTTGTTAATGCTCATTCTGCATACGACTGTCTTTGTTTTTTCCCTGACAAATGACAGCTGCAGGCGATATTGCATTACATAGAGTCTTTGTCGAGCAAAACGTTCGAAATATGAAAACGTCAGAGATAGAACTATGTCAGATATGACATTAAAGTTCCAGCATTTTTCGAATTTTATTTACTTATTCAATTTAGGAAAAGAAATGAGTTCTTCCATTCACTGCTTACCCTTCACGAGTGGGTCTGTGTAGCTCATCTGTGTAGCTCTGTATTGTGTTGCTTTGTTTGTCCTCGACTCTTCGTCCTGTGTCTTACTCTTCACGAGTGGGTCTGTGTAGCTCATTTGTGTAGCTCTCTGTATTGTGTTGCTTTGTTTGTCCTCGACTCTTCGTCCTGTGTCTTACTCTTCACGAGTGGGTCTGTGTAGCTCATCTGTGTAGCTCTGTATTGTGTTGCTTTGTTTGTCCTCGACTCTTCGTCCTGTGTCTTACTCTTCACGAGTGGGTCTGTGTAGCTCATTTGTGTAGCTCTGTATTGTGTTGCTTTGTTTGTCCTCGACTCTTCGTCCTGTGTCTTACTCTTCACGAGTGGGTCTGTGTAGCTCATTTGTGTAGCTCTGTATTGTGTTGCTTTGTTTGTCCTCGACTCTTCGTCCTGTGTCTTACTCTTCACGAGTGGGTCTGTGTAGCTCATTTGTGTAGCTCTCTGTATTGTGTTGCTTTGTTTGTCCTCGACTCTTCGTCCTGTGTCTTACTCTTCACGAGTGGGTCTGTGTAGCTCATCTGTGTAGCTCTGTATTGTGTTGCTTTGTTTGTCCTCGACTCTTCGTCCTGTGTCTTACTCTTCACGAGTGGGTCTGTGTAGCTCATTTGTGTAGCTCTGTATTGTGTTGCTTTGTTTGTCCTCGACTCTTCGTCCTGTGTCTTACTCTTCACGAGTGGGTCTGTGTAGCTCATTTGTGTAGCTCTGTATTGTGTTGCTTTGTTTGTCCTCGACTCTTCGTCCTGTGTCTTACTCTTCACGAGTGGGTCTGTGTAGCTCATTTGTGTAGCTCTGTATTGTGTTGCTTTGTTTGTCCTCGACTCTTCGTCCTGTGTCTTACTCTTCACGAGTGGGTCTGTGTAGCTCATCTGTGTAGCTCTCTGTATTGTGTTGCTTTGTTTGTCCTCGACTCTTCGTCCTGTGTCTTATGTGTCAAATGTTCCATGTGTCTCTTGATTGTCCATTCTTGTTTGTCTCTCCGGTTTTCTCTAACGTTTATTTCCAAAAAGAAACTTAAACATCTTTCACTTCTTTGTGAATTTCAATATCTTTTATCCTCGACCCGCTAAAGTTAACGCGAGAAAAGACGGGATTTGCAACACCCGTGTTACTACGTCTCTTTTGAAACCTTATGAAAGAAACATTTAGACTTAGTTTTGTAGATGGCTGTCTGTTCTTTTGTCCTTTTTCTTTTAGCCATTGTGTTGTCTGTTCTTCTATTTACGGCATCTGATTACCCCTGTGGTATCTTCAGACTGGAAACATGAATTCAGTAGAACAAAGGGCTTAATCTTAAGCGAAATAAACAGGATTTTTGAGGAAATACAGCTAAACATCTGGAAGCAATTCTTTGACTTCATTAGAATTTTGAGACATACAAAAAGGTAAAATATAACTTATTTTTGGCTGTGAGCATTAAGTTCATTAGGTTTTTGATACATACCAAAAGGTAAAATATAACTTATTTTTGGCTGTGAGCATTAAGTTCATTAGGTTTTTGAGACATACAAAAAGGTAAAATATAACTTAAGTTTGGCTGTGAGCATTAAGTTCATTAGTTTTTTGATACATACAAAAAGGTAAAATATAACTAAAGTTTGGCTGTGAGCATTAAGTTCATTAGGTTTTTGATACATACAAAAAGGTAAAATATAACTTATTTTTGGCTGTGAGCATTAAGTTCATTAGGTTTTTGAGACATACAAAAAGGTAAAATATAACTTAAGCTTGGCTGTGAGCATTAAGTTCATTAGGTTTTTGATACATACAAAAAGGTAAAATATAACTTAAGTTTGGCTGTGAGCATTAAGTTCATTAGGTTTTTGATACATACAAAAAGGTAAAATATAACTTAAGTTTGGCTGTGAGCATTAAGTTCATTAGGTTTTTGATACATACAAAAGGTAAAATATAGCTTAAGTTTGGCTGTGAGCATTAAGTTCATTAGTTTTTTGATACATACAAAAAGGTAAAATATAACTTAAGTTTGGTTGTGAGCATTAAGTTCATTAGGTTTTTGATACATACAAAACGGTAAAATATAACTTAAGTTTGGCTGTGAGCATTAAGTTCATTAGGTTTTTGATACATACAAAAGGTAAAATATAGCTTAAGTTTGGCTGTGAGCATTAAGTTCATTAGGTTTTTGATACATACAAAACGGTAAAATATAACTTAAGTTTGGTTGTGAGCATTAAGTTCATTAGGTTTTTGATACATACAAAACGGTAAAATATAACTTAAGTTTGGCTGTGAGCATTAAGTTCATTAGGTTTTTGAGACATACAAAAAGGTAAAATATAACTTAAGTTTGGCTGTGAGCATTAAGTTCATTAGGTTTTTGATACATACAAAAGGTAAAATATAGCTTAAGTTTGGCTGTGAGCATTAAGTTCATTAGTTTTTTGATACATACAAAAAGGTAAAATATAACTTAAGTTTGGCTATGAACATTAAGTTCATTAAGTTTTTGATACATACAAAAAGGTAACACAATGTACATTGTATATAACTTACGTTTGGCTGTGAGCAAATCCTGATCCATTTCAAAAGGTGCCATACGGGTTAGAATTTCAAACATAATCATAGAGTAACTATATATATCGGCAGGCTGTGATACTTTACATTTCCCCCTCAGAACCTCAGGAGCAAACCATAAATATTCTATAAGCATTTAATGTATACAAGTTTAGATATTTATGTTTTAGTGAACACTGGATGCTGATTGGAGAAAAGATGCAATTTATAGATATGGTGCTATATCAAAGCTCACTGGCTTAGGTTTTAAAATAACAGGCATTCACCTTACATATAGAACAACCAGAAAAACTTGTAATAAGTCATTGTAACTATGACAATGAGTAAATGTTTTCTTCAATTTATAATATTTGACGACGGATGCCATTAGTGGAGCAGGAACTGCTTACCCTTCGGAGCACCTGAGTTCACCACCGGGTTTTAGTTTTATATGTATGTTTTGTAGATCGTTGTTTGTCCTTTTGTACTTTTTCTTTTGTCCATTGTGTTGTCTGTCCTTCTTCGATATACGGATTATGATTGCCCCTTTGGCATCTTCAAACTCTTCTTAGATAGTTTGTTTATACATACATTGGAGATCCAGTTATCAAGAGGGGAGTGTTGGAATCTGGAGATCCAGATATCAAGAGGGGAGTGTTGGGATCTGGAGATCCAGTTATCAAGAGGGGAGTGTTGGGTTCCGGAGATCCAGTTATCAAGAGGGGATTGTTGGGATCCGGAGATCCAGTTATCAAGAGGAGAGTGTTGGGATCCGGCGATTCAGTTATCAAGAGGGGAGTGTTGGGATCTGTAGATCCAGTTATAAAGATGGGAGTGTTGGGATCCTGACATCCAGTTATTAAGAGGGGAGTGTTGGGATCCTGAGATCCAATTATCAAGAGGAGAGTGTTGGAATTCGGAGATCCAGTTATCAAGAGGGGAGTGTTGGGATCTGGAGATCCAGTTATCAAGAGGGGGGTGTTGAGATCCGGATATCCAGTTATCAAGAGGAGAGTGTTGGGATCCGGAGATCCAGTTATCAAGAGGGGAGTGTTGGGATCCGGAGATCCAGTTATCAAGAGGGGAGTGTTGAGATCCGGAGATCCAGTTATCAAGAGGAGAGTGTTGGAATTCGGAGATCCAGTTATCAAGAGGGGAGTGTTGAGATCCGGAGATCCAGTTATCAAGAGGGGAGTGTTGGGACCCGGAGATCCAGTTATGAAGAGGGGAGTGTTGGGATCCTGAGATCCAGTTATCAAGAGGGGAGTGTTGAGAACCGGAGATCCAGTTATCAAGAGGGGAGTGTTGGGACCCGGAGATCCAGTTATCAAGAGGGGAGTGTTGGGACCCGGGGATCCAGTTATCAAGAGCGTAGTGTTGGGATCTGGAGATCCAGTTATCAAGAGGGGAATGTTGGGACCCGGAGATCCAGTTATCAAGAGGGGGTGTTGAGATCCGGATATCCAGTTATCAAGAGGAGAGTGTTGGGTTCCGGAGATCCAGTTATGAAGAGGGGAGTGTTGGGATCCTGAGATCCAGTTTCCAAGAGGGGAGTGTTGGGATCCGGAGATCCAGTCATCAAGAGGGTACGGTTGGGATCCCATTAATCGGTTTAACCACGCCATATTTTGTGCCTGTACCAAGCCAGGGGCTGGATTTCCAATGTTATATGTCGTGGTTTTTTCTGTGTTCAGTGAGTTAAGGTAAGAGGTGATTGATTGTTCATTGTGTTGATTGGGTTTGCTTTAGTCTGGTTTTATAGTGTTTAGAGCCATTATCTACAATATTTCAGCTATATCGTGGAGTTCAGTTTTATTGGTGGAGGAACTCAGAGTACCAAGAAAAAACCAACGACCTGTCACAAGTCTCTGACAAACTTGATCACATAATATTGTATCAAGTACACCTCGCCTGAGCAAGGTTCGAACTCACAACATTAGTGTGATAGGCACTGATTCCAACTACCATACGATCACGGTCACGACGGCCCGCTGGAATTGTTGACCATCACTGTTTAAACTTTCTGTTCACAATTTAATGTTACCTTCATCTTTCTTGATGGAGTGTAACGGATCATCACCATGGAGAAATGTAAGTCCAAATCCCGTAATCTTCAGGACAAACCTACTGTCAATCACGCATCTGTCACTGTTCAGTCGACCATGAAGTAGGATTAGAGAGTCGTGTAAAAATGCCATACCCTGAAAATACAGGAAAGGTTATTGCAGAGAGGGAAAACTGGAGTAGGATATTCGTTACTATAACATAAAACTATAAAATATCCTGACAAACGTTGATTAAGCTTTACGACAAAAGAGATGATTTCAATTTTCACATTGTGAATTTTCCATTTATATGTAGCAACATTCCTGCAGCACCTGCATATGGAGTATATATCTCTCAGTTGATGCGATACTCCAGAGATTGTGGTTCCTATCAGTATTTCGTTGATAGAAGGTTGCTGCTAACAAGGAAGCTACTGAACCAAGGGTTCCTATTGGTTAAGTTGAAGTTATCACTTCGAAAGTTTTACGGTCGACATCATGACTTGGTTGACCGTGATGGAATATCTGTGTCACCAATGACCACGGATATGTTCCACTTGTTGCAATCACTTCCCGGTCCTTTCCTCATTCATGACTAATCACCGGGTTTATAACTATATTAAAACGACGGGTGTCACTGGTGGAGCAGGAACTGCTCACCCTTCCGGAGCACCTGAGTTCACACCCGGTTTTAGTGGGGTTCGTGTTACTCGATCTTTAGAATATGTGTATGCTTTGTAGATCGTTGTTTGTCCGTTTGTACTTTTTCTTTTGGCCATTGTGTTGTCTGTTCTTCTTCGATATACAGATTCTGGTTACCCCCCTTTGGTATCTTCAAACTCTTCTTATTGTATTGGAAATCCCATTTGTGAATACATTTGGCACAAACAGGGATATTCAGGTTTTAGTGGATAAAACGATATGTATCCAAGAAAACTGCTTGGTTCGCAGCATTAAATTACTCCGTTCTTGGTTCCCTGGCTATGGCGAGTGAACGAAACACACCATGGATACCAGATTACAGTCCAACTGGTCCGAATCGTCATGGAACAGGCAAAGGATATCATATTACATTTCAACTGGTTATAACCACTAGGAAAAAAAATGAAGGAATTCAGATTCTAGATCAACTTGATAGAACCTTCAGGACAGAGAGATAATAACAGAACCTTGCACAAGTAGGATACAAAGAACACGACACCAGTATCTAGTAAAAATTGCAGGAATCATTAGGAAACAAGCATATTATATCGACCACTGTGGTCAAACTGGCTTGAATCAATTGAATTGTTTAGTTAATATATGCATATTCTAGCCCTTATGGGTGGGTTAGTGATTATCGTTTACAGCCAAATGAGTAAGTGTTCAAATATATCACAAAACAGTAAGAAGTCTGCATTTGTCCTGACATATTGTGAAATCTAGGCATGGAGGATAAATTTGTCTTGACAAGTTGTAGACTGTCTTCAGGGAGTGTGGATTTGTCTTGACAAGTTGTAGACTGTCTTCAGGGAGTGTGGATTTGTCTTGACATGTTGTAGACTGTCTTCAGGGGATGTGGATTTGTCTTGACAAGTTGTAGACTGTCTTCAGGGAGTGTGGATTTGTCCTGACATGTTGTATACTGTCTCCAGGGAGTGTGGATTTGTATTGACATGTTGTAGATTGTCTTCAGGGAGTGTGGATTTGTCTTGACTTGTTGGAGATCGTCTTCACGGAGTCCAGATTCGTCTCGACAAAATAGTAGACAGTCTTCAGGGAGTACGGATTTGTCTTGACATATTATAGACTAACTTCACACAGTCCGGATTTGTCCTGACATATTGTAGACTGTCTTCACGGAGTACGGATTTGTCCTGACATATTGTAGACTGTCTTCACGGAGTTCTATGTATTATTACATTATCTTAATAGATAAAAGACGACTTACATTTGTTAAATCTGTCAGTAATGCAGCTTTAAAGTCCCAATCCAGATTAATAGAGTCATATTGGACTATATCCTGTAACAGAAAATAAAATCATAATATTTGTGATATATAGATGTTTTAGATATCAATATAAGTCATAAATAAATGAACACACAATGAGTCAACATATAAATAGCGATCTGTTAAATACAGGAGTATGACCATCAACAAGTGGAACAGGAACTGCTTACACTTCTGGTGTTCACCCCCGGTTTTTAGTGGGATTCGTGTTGCTTGATCTTTAGGTTTCTGTGTAGTGTTTAGAAAATCATTATTTGTTCTTTTGTCTTGTATCTTTTGCCCATGATAGCCTATCCTTCGCTTTACGGCTTTTGTCTTGTATCTTTTGGCCATGATAGCCTATCCTTCGCTTTACGTCTTTTGTCTTGTATCTTTTGGCCATGATAGCCTATCCTTCGCTTTACGTCTTTTGTCTTGTATCTTTTGGCCATGATAGTCTATCCTTCGCTTTACGCCTTTTGTCTTGTATCTTTTGGCCATGATAGCCTATCCTTCGCTTTACGTCTTTTGTCTTGTATCTTTTGGCCATGATAGCCTATCCTTCGCTTTACGGCTTTTGTCTTGTATCTTTTGGCCATGATAGCCTATCCTTCGCTTTACGTCTTTTGTCTTGTATCTTTTGGCCATGATAGCCTATCCTTCGCTTTACGGCTTTTGTCTTGTATCTTTTGGCCATGATAACCTATCCTTCGCTTTACGACTTTTGTCTTGTATCTTTTGGCCATGATAGCCTATCCTTCGCTTTACGGCTTTTGTCTTGTATCTTTTGGCCATGATAGCCTATCCTTCGCTTTACGGCTTTCGTCTTGCATCTTTTGGCCATGATAGCCTATCCTTCGCTTTACGCCTTTTGTCTTGTATCTTTTGGCCATGATAGCCTATCCTTCGCTTTACGGCTTTTGTCTTGTATCTTTTGGCCATGATAGCCTATCCTTCGCTTTACGTCTTTTGTCTTGTATCTTTTGGCCATGATAGCCTATCCTTCGCTTTACGGCTTTTGTCTTGTATCTTTTGACCATGATAGCCTATCCTTCGCTTTACGCCTTTTGTCTTGTATCTTTTGGCCATGATAGCCTATCCTTCGCTTTACGGCTTTTGTCTTGTATCTTTTGGCCATGATAGCCTATCCTTCGCTTTACGTCTTTTGTCTTGTATCTTTTGGCCATGATAGCCTATCCTTCGCTTTACGTCTTTTGTCTTGTATCTTTTGGCCATGATAGCCTATCCTTCGCTTTACGGCTTTTGTCTTGTATCGTTTGGCCATGATAGCCTATCCTTCGCTTTACGTCTTTTGTCTTGTATCTTTTGGCCATGATAGTCTCTTTCTACGATGTTTCTAATTTATGATTTGGGGTTTGGGCTTTGTCTCTTTCTACGATGTTTCTAATTTATGATTTGGGGTTTGGGCTTTGTCTCTTTCTACGATGTTTCTAATTTATGATTTGGGGTTTGGGCTTTGTCTCTTTTTACGATGTTTCTAATTTATGATTTGGGGTTTGGGCTTTGTCTCTTTCTACGATGTTTCTAATTTATGATTTAGGGTTTGGACTTTGTCTCTTTCTACGATGTTTCTAATTTATGATTTGGGGTTTGGACTTTGTCTCTTTCTACGATGTTTCTAATTTATGATTTGGGGTTTGGACTTTGTCTCTTTCTACGATGTTTCTAATTTATGATTTGGGGTTTGGACTTTGTCTCTTTCTACGATGTTTCTAATTTATGATTTAGGGTTTGGGCTTTGTCTCTTTCTACGATGTTTCTAATTTATGATTTAGGGTTTGGACTTTGTCTCTTTCTACGATGTTTCTAATTTATGATTTAGGGTTTGGACTTTGTCTCTTTCTACGATGTTTCTAATTTATGATTTAGGGTTTGGACTTTGTCTCTTTCTACGATGTTTCTAATTTATGATTTGGGGTTTGGACTTTGTCTCTTTCTACGATGCTTCTAATTTATGATTTAGGGTTTGGGCTTTGTCTCTTTCTACGATGTTTCTAATTTATGATTTGGGGTTTGGACTTTGTCTCTTTCTACGATGTTTCTAATTTATGATTTAGGGTTTGGGCTTTGTCTCTTTCTACGATGTTTCTAATTTATGATTTGGGGTTTGGACTTTGTCTCTTTCTACGATGTTTCTAATTTATGATTTGGGGTTTGGACTTTGTCTCTTTCTACGATGTTTCTAATTTATGATTTAGGGTTTGGACTTTGTCTCTTTCTACGATGCTTCTAATTTATGATTTAGGGTTTGGGCTTTGTCTCTTTCTACGATGTTTCTAATTTATGATTTGGGGTTTGGACTTTGTCTGTTTCTACAATGTTTCTAATTTATGATTTGAGGTTTGGGCTTTGTCTCTTTCTACGATGTTTCTAATTTATGATTTAGGGTTTGGACTTTGTCTCTTTCTACGATGTTTCTAATTTATGATTTAGGGTTTGGGCTTTGTCTCTTTCTACGATGTGTCTAATTTATGATTTAGGGTTTGGACTTTGTCTCTTTCTACGATGTTTCTAATTTATGATTTAGGGTTTGGACTTTGTCTCTTTCTACGATGTTTCTATTAAATATTGGAGTTGTTTCCACGGTGTGGTATTGTTTGTTTTTGATTTTATTGACAGTAGGTAATATTACTAAACCCATATTAAATAGAGGCCGCAGGGTATTAAAATGCACACCCATCACTGCTCTAATTTGTAAGTTTAATGGGGTACCATACACTACAGGGAGATAACTCTTTAAAATCAGTTGAACGTTTTGCTCATATGATGTTTGTATGCAGATTTGAAGCATCTCGGTTACCAAAACCACAGAGAGAAAAGCTGCTATGTGGCTAGTGAATTTATAGCTCTGAGTCTGTTGGTTGGAATTTGCTAAAATTTTGATATTTATTACAGTGGATATTCAAAGACACTGCCAAAAAAATAAGACAATTAAACGAGCAGATCAAATTTTACCTGAAGTGTATGGTACCACCTTAATTCATATTTACTTATGCTAGTTTTGACAAAGCTGTTATAAGTGACGTTCTACACGGAATAATTACATGCATTATGAAGAAACAAAGGAAAAAACAACATATTTACCTGCAAGCTTCCACGGCTACTGTAGTCTGTGACCTTATAAATGCTCTTCTCAAAATGGTACAGCCCTATGAACTTTATGAGGTTTGAACAAGGGAGGTCATCAATCTATAACGTAAATACATGTTCCTTATTATTGAAGTATAGTATGAATACAGTCAATCCTGATTTATTGAGGAGGGATCTCAAATATCAATTCTAATTAACCGAGTAAAAAAGACAGGTATTTCAAATTTCACTTACACATAGAAAGATCTATCTGAGTTAGAAAAAAGTAAAGCGTGTCTGTGACTGTGATTACAGATATCCAGCACATTATACTAGTATTTATTTTCAGATCCAGACCGCATCGAAGGTGTAATGGTAAGCGTTCTTGGGTAAGACACAGTTACGCGCCCTGATCGGGTCAAACCAAAGACTATAATATTTGTATTTGTAGAATCTCCGCTAAGCACACATCATTAAGGAGAAAGAGCAAAGACTGCTTGGCTCCGGAATCAGGAAAATGTGTCTGAGTGGAACAACATGTCTATCCGCGGACTGTTAGTGCTAGCACAATCAAAAACCAACTAAGCGTGTTGGGCGAGTACAGAGTAGAGATGATCATTATCTCATCGAAATCGAATGTAACTTGTTCTGGCAATGATATAGCTAAAAAATTGTCTCATTTGGAGTTAAACAACAATAACTCACTCATTTTCAGATCCTAGGTGACACAAACGGTGTACAATAAACACTATTTTCAGATCCTAGGTGACACAAACGGTGTACAATAAACACTATTTTCAGATCCTAGGTGACACAAACGGTGCACAATAAACACTATTTTCAGATCCTAGGTGACACAAACGGTGTACAATAAACACTATTTTCAGATCCTAGGTGACACAAACGGTGTACAATAAACACTATTTTCAGATCCTAGGTGACACAAACGGTGTACAATAAACACTATTTTCAGATTCTAGGTGACACAAACGGTGTACAATAAACACTATTTTCAGATCCTAGGTGACACAAACGGTGTACAATAAACACTATTTTCAGATCCTAGGTGACACAAACGGTGTACAATAAACACTATTTTCAGATCCTAGGTGATACAAACGGTGTACAATAAACACTATTTTCAGATCATAGGTGACACAAACGGTGTACAATAAACACTATTTTCAGATCCTAGGTGACACAAACGGTGTACAATAAACACTATTTTCACGAAAACTAATACAATAGGAATAGTAAAAACGTAGATATCGAATTTAGTGCGCACGACCCGTTTCTGGAATAAACTTCATCAGGTACGCTGAAAATTAATATTGTACTGTAGTGCAAGATGCAGAACAGCAATAAAAGCGATGTTCTTTTGCTGGACTTTATGTATAATTATTATGTTGAATATTCTCTCATGTTTATTTACATCCATATCTTTTCTTACCAAACGATTCAACAGAGTCTCACGTTGTCAATAATAAATAATCGATGTATGTCTATAAATAGATAAACGTTAAAGAAAACCGAAGAACGGACAATCCAGATAAACTGGCTACATAAACGTTAGAGAAAACCGAAGAACGGACAATCCATATAACCTGGCTACATAAACGTTAGAGAAAACCGAAGAACGGACAATCCAGATAAACTGGCTAAATAAACGTTAGAGAAAACCGAAGAACGGACAATCCAGATAAACTGGCTACATAAACGCTAGAGAAAACCGAAGAACGAGCAATCCAGATAAACTGGTTACATAAACGTTAGAGAAAACCGAAGAACGGACAATCCAGATAAACTGGCTACATAAACGTTAGAGAAAACCGAAGAACGGACAATCCAGATAAACTGGCTACATAAACGTTAGAGAAAACCGAAGAACGGACAATCCAGATAAACTGGCTACATAAACGTTAGAGAAAACCGAAGAACGGACAATCCAGATAAACATAGGGTACACAAGACGATGGAAAACACAACACAATATGTGTTGGACACCACTACATGCAAACAAAGGCAAATAACGTAAATAATACATGCGCCCTCCTACAAACAACTAGAGGTAAAGACATCGTATTTATGCGGAAATAGTAACGGACATCACAAAACAGAACTCAGAACGTAAAGACACATAATAGCGATTGGACACCAGTGTACTAGCTGTATACAATAATGTAGTAACATCGTATATAGCTACGATGGAAACATTTTATAAAAATGTTATTGTGCATAATCTATTAGAAAACTATTACACTAATTCTAAAAGATACATATTTGATCAATTTTGCAGTCAATGGACGTATCAATTTGTTATTAGTACATAATAGCTACCTGCTTCAAATCAATCAGATTGTTTCTTGTAAGGTTTAGATGTACCAACTTGGTTTTCTGTAGGAACACAATACGACCCTAAAAGAAACAACAACACCACTGATTTACCAGTGATTAATACAACACATTAACACGACGGGTGCCACTAAAGGAGCAGGAACTGCTTACCCTTCCGGAACACCTGAGTTCACCCCGGTTTTTAGTGGGGTTCATGTTACTCGATCTTCAGTTTGATGTGTAATATTTTGTCGATCATTTCTTTTTGTCCTTTTTCTGTTGGTCTTTGTATTGTCTTCCCTTCTTCAATTACGAGTTATGGTTATCACTGGGACATCTTCAACTTGTTCTTGTGGACAGTTAGGGCTGAACCAACATTGTAGTGTTTGTCTGTTATAGGACTTTGAGACCTTGCAGTTCAATTTTCGAGAACATTTTCCATTCCTCTAAATGAATGAAATGAGAAGAACAACGGATGTTAAATGCTTTAATTACTTCAAACTGATTAAGAAAACGATTAATTCTAGCAATATCAACAAAACGAACAATGATCTCTGACCTTCACTAACCTCTGACCTTCACTAATCTCTGACCTTCACTAACCTCTCACCTTCACTAACTGAACTCACAAAAAAGAAAACAAGAAACCACGATATATGACGCTAAAAATGCAGACACAAAAATGTGGCGGGCACAAACCGGTTAATGAGATTCCAACCCTCCCATCTTTATAACTAGATACCCATATAAACAAATGGTAAAATACGCTTTCACTCAAAAACAGCACAGTATATCACAAAAATACATGACAACAAAAACAGAGAGAGTACCATATCATGGTCAATGAATGTTCAGTTAACTGAATACCAGATAGGAAGATAAAAATATATGTTGACTAAAACCATTACTCATTGGACAATAAAATAATACCTGATGCTTAAGATTTAATATCAATTGGTAATGCAATTCCAATGAAATCACAATAAACACTTTGTCTTGTACTAACATAGCACAATTATGTGTGGACCTATAAGAACTTTGTTTTTACAAAGGACGTCATATAATATACTCAATGAAATGATTTATGGGGAAAAATATCACAAACACAATTAACCCATCCAAGTGCATACCTCTAAAATCATATCAACCTTTGTTACTTACATTCCTGAAGAAAATTACTCATCTTGTGAAAATCACTTACATTAATTGTACGTAACTGTTGACACTACCGTCAGTACAGATAAGATAAAATCAGAGTCAATTAAATGTCAAGCTTAATTATAAAGATATTTACATACATAAAAGTTAATAACCTACTTAAAATATAACATGTCATAAATCTTGTTAAAAAGTAAAGTTGTCTCTAATCCGTAGCAAAATCTTGTTAAAAAGTAAGATTGTCTTTAAACCGTCGCCAGTAAACTCAATTTGCGACCATCAAATCTCCAACTGATGGCGTGATATTTTCATATACAATACAATTATCTCCTAAAGGAATCCTCACAAGGAAATCGGTGTTGTATTGATCCTTTACGTTAAAGCAACGGATTTATACGCTGAAAAAGAGACAAGTTCAAACTTTCTTTTCTTTTCTTCTTTTTTCCTTTAACGGCACTTGTCACGTGGTGGTCAGTTTTATTGGTGGAGCAAACCGGAGTACCCGGAGAATACCACCGACCTGTCGAAAGTCACTGACGAACTTTATCACATAATGCTGTATTGAGTACACCTCTTCGTGAACGGGGTTCGAACTCAAGTGATGAAAGGCACTGATTGCATAGGTTATTGTAAATCCAACTACAATACGATCACGGCCACGATGGCTCCCATATGTGTTGTATGTAGCATTTACGATAAAGCAACCGATGTCCACGCAGGAAAAGAGACAAGCTCAATCAATGTGTACTGAAAATCTTCAATTGATTCGCAATGACACACACGTAAATAAACATAAATCGAGAATTCCGAATGCAGTAATCATGAGTGACTAATACAGAGATACCTGAAATATTGGTCACAGATTGAAAACAAAAAAAAAACAACATTAAACAAATCAAAACCAAAACCAAAAACAAACAAACAAACAAAAACAAACAAACAAACAAACAAACAAACAAACAAACAAACAAACAAACAAATAAAAAAAAAAACAAACAAACAAACAAACAAACAAACAAACAAACAAACAAACAAACAAACAAACAAACAAACAAAAAAAAACCAAACAAACAAACAAACAAACAAACAAACAAACAAACAAACAAACAAAAAACAAACAAACAAACAAACAAACAAACAAACAAACAAATAAAAAAAAAACAAACAAACAAACAAACAAACAAACAAACAAACAAACAAACAAACAAACAAACAAAAACAAACAAACAAACAAACACACAAACAAACAAACAAACAAACAAAAAAAAAACAAAAAAAACAAACAAACAAACAAACAAACAAACAAACAAAAAAAAAACAAACAAACAAACAAACAAACAAACAAACAAACAAACAAACAAACAAACAAACAAACAAACAAACAAACAAACAAACAAAAAAAACCAACTAAAAAAACCCCCCAAAAAACAAAGTATGATAGAACACACGTGTTTGAAAAGGGTAAGGAATTCCTTACATATAAAAAAAAAATAAGTACCTGGTAGACCCCACAATCCTCATTGCCAAAAGCAGCTTCTTTAAATGAGTTCAGATCTTCTGCGCTCTGTAAAACACATTATTAATATATACACAAATCTGATAATCATTAATAATTATTACATATATTTTGAATGAAGTGTGAAACTTATCTTGGCCGTTGTCTGTTCTTCTTCGATATACGGATTCTGATTACCCCTTTGGTATCTTAGATATAAGGATTCTGATTACCTCCCTTTGGTATCTTAGATATAAGGATTCTGATTACCTCCCTTTGGTATCTTAGATATAAGGATTCTGATTACCTCCCTTTGGTATCTTAGATATAAGGATTCTGATTACCCCTTTGGTATCTTAGATATAAGGATTCTGATTACCTCCCTTTGGTATCTTCAAACTCTTTTTTACAAAGAACAATAAACAGCAGCACTTAAATGCAAATGACCCCACATATCCTTTATACGTGATTTGTATTCTTGATCTTAGAAAAACAAGACAAAGGCTGAGTAATCTAGATCTATGCCACCTTGGCTTTCCTGTCTTAGGCTCTTGGATTTTCATGCTCCGCATTGAGCGTACCTGATGAAGATTATTCCAGAAACGCGTCCTCGGCACCAAGCTCGACCTTTGGGTGTTCTTTACCTTTTGAAATGTGTCAAAGTTTAGAATAAGATGCTTTATCACTATGGAACTTGGAAATATCCAGACATTGAGTAGGTATATGTTTTCTGGTAGGTCGTAATTGGGCAAAGGGGCAATTAATTAAATATGCCTTTGGGGTTAGCAGCTGTAGTTGAGGAAAAGGGAAAGTCGACCAAAAACCAGATGCGGGTGGCTCAATGAGTTAGGTATACAATGTAGTTGAATTACCAAACAACTCATACAAGCCTATCACCAATGCGGCTTGGGTTCGCACCCGGCTTTGTAAATTACAAAAAGGGTGCACTCGACTCGCAGTGGCAAGTGATAAAGTTTACCAGTTACTTGCCCGTGGTCGGTGGTTCTCTTCGGATACTCCGGCTTGTGTGGTTCTCACCGGATACTTCGGTCTCTTCCACCACTAAAACTGGTCGCCATGATATAGCTGAAATATTGCTGAAAGTGGCGCTAAGCACAAAAAATCAAATCGAATCAAACCAAATCGACGAAAACCATTAATTTCCGAAAGAAGCTGGCAAACGTTAAGATGAAAAACTATGGTAACTACAGTTCAAATCTGCCGCCGTGGAGATCCATATTTTTATTATTATAGGCCGTGTTATGCTGAAGAGAGCCCAGTTTTATGGCGGACGAGTTAAATCATAGTTTGTACTTATAAAAACAAGCATCGTTCTTTAACTAATGCCTTTTCATTGATTGATTTATTGTGTTTAACGCCACTTTCAGCAATATTTCAGCTATATCACGGCGATTAATGCCTTTTGATCAGTCGGCAAATCATCATATTTAAGAAATAATCAATTCTTATCATCTATTTAATTGTACTTTAATGTAAATTAATTAAAAATCCAATTTATATTATATGATGATTACACACTCACCGTTTACAAGTACAGTCAAATCTACCTTAAGGGGCACCTCAACGTAACTAATAACATATAATAAAGGGCACCTCAACGTAACTAATAACATATAATAAAGGGCACCTCAATGTAACTAATAACATATAATAAAAGGCACCTCAACGTAACTAATAACATATAATAAAGGGCACCTCAATGTAACTAATAACATATAATAAAGGGCACCTCAATGTAACTAATAACATATAATAAAGGGCACCTCAATGTAACTAATAACATATAATAAAGGGCACCTCAACGTAACTAATAACATATAATAAAAGGCACCTCAACGTAACTAATAACATATAATAAAGGGCACCTCAACGTAACTAATGACATATAATAAAGGGCACCTCAACGTAACTAATAACATATAATAAAGGGCACCTCAACGTAACTAATAACATATAATAAAGGGCACCTCAACGTAACTAATAACATATAATAAAAGGCACCTCAACGTAACTAATAACATATAATAAAGGGCACCTCAATGTAACAAATAACATATAATAAAGGGCACCTCAATGTAACAAATAACATATAATAAAGGGCACCTCAATGTAACTAATAACATATAATAAAGGGCACCTCAACGTAACTAATAACATATAATAAAGGGCACCTCAATGTAACTAATAACATATAATAAAAGGCACCTCAACGTAACTAATAACATATAATAAAAGGCACCTCAACGTAACTAATAACATATAATAAAAGGCACCTCAACGTAACTAATAACATATAATAAAGGGCACCTCAATGTAACAAATAACATATAATAAAGGGCACCTCAATGTAACAAATAACATATAATAAAGGACACCTCAATGTAACTAATAACATATAATAAAGGGCACCTCAACGTAACTAATAACATATAATAAAGGGCACCTCAATGTAACTAATAACATATAATAAAAGGCACCTCAACGTAACTAATAACATATAATAAAGGGCACCTCAATGTAACTAATAACATATAATAAAGGGCACCTCAATGTAACAAATAACATATAATAAAGGGCACCTCAACGTAACTAATAACATATAATAAAGGGTACCTCAACGTAACTAATAACATATAATAAAGGGCACCTCAACGTAACTAATAACATATAATAAAAGGCACCTCAACGTAACTAATAACATATAATAAAGGGCACCTCAATGTAACTAATAACATATAATAAAGGGCACCTCAACGTAACTAATAACATATAATAAAGGGCACCTCAATGTAACAAATAACATATAATAAAAGGCACCTCAAGGTAACAAATAACATATAATAAAGGGTACCTCAATGTAACAAATAACATATAATAAAGGGCACCTCAACGTAACAAATAACATATAATAAAAGGCACCTCAACGTAACTAATAACATATAATAAAGGGCACCTCAATGTAACTAATAACATATAATAAAGGGCAGCTCAATGTAACAAATAACATATAATAAAAGGCACCTCAATGTAACAAATAACATATAATAAAGGGCACCTCAACGTAACTAATAACATATAATAAAAGGCACCTCAACGTAACTAATAACATATAATAAAGGGCACCTCAACGTAACTAATAACATATAATAAAGGGCAGCTCAATGTAACAAATAACATATAATAAAAGGCACCTCAATGTAACAAATAACATATAATAAAGGGCACCTCAACGTAACTAATAACATATAATAAAAGGCACCTCAACGTAACTAATAACATATAATAAAGGGCACCTCAATGTAACAAATAACATATAATAAAGGGCACCTCAATGTAACAAATAACATATAATAAAGGGCACCTCAATGTAACAAATAACATATAATAAAGGGCACCTCAATGTAACAAATAACATATAATAAAAGGCACCTCAACGTAACTAATAACATATAATAAAGGGCACCTCAACGTAACTAATAACATATAATAAAGGGCACCTCAATGTAACAAATAACATATAATAAAGGGCACCTCAACGTAACAAATAACATATAATAAAGGGCACCTCAATGTAACAAATAACATATAATAAAGGGCACCTCAATGTAACAAATAACATATAATAAAGGGCACCTCAACGTAACTAATAACATATAATAAAGGGCACCTCAATGTAACTAATAACATATAATAAAGGGCACCTCAATGTAACAAATAACATATAATAAAAGGCACCTCAACGTAACAAA
Organism: Bathymodiolus septemdierum; assembly: GCA_963383655.1. Taxonomy (NCBI): domain Eukaryota; kingdom Metazoa; phylum Mollusca; class Bivalvia; order Mytilida; family Modiolidae; genus Bathymodiolus; species Bathymodiolus septemdierum. Next base: position 3,192,949 of record OY726531.1, read on the forward strand.
TAACATATAATAAAGGGCACCTCAATGTAACAAATAACATATAATAAAGGGCACCTCAATGTAACAAATAACATATAATAAAGGGCACCTCAACGTAACAAATAACATATAATAAAGGGCACCTCTACGTAACAAATAACATATAATAAAGGGCACCTCAACGTAACTAATAACATATAATAAAGGGCACCTCAACGTAACTAATAACATATAATAAAGGGCACCTCAACGTAACAAATAACATATAATAAAGGGCACCTCAATGTAACAAATAACATATAATAAAAGGCACCTCAATGTAACAAATAACATATAATAAAGGGCACCTCAACGTAACTAATAACATATAATAAAGGGCACCTCAATGTAACTAATAACATATAATAAAGGGCACCTCAATGTAACTAATAACATATAATAAAGGGCACCTCAACGTAACTAATAACATATAATAAAGGGCACCTCAATGTAACTAATAACATATAATAAAGGGCACCTCAATGTAACTAATAACATATAATAAAGGGCACCTCAATGTAACTAATAACATATAATAAAGGGCACCTCAATGTAACTAATAACATATAATAAAAGGCACCTCAACGTAACTAATAACATATAATAAAGGGCACCTCAATGTAACTAATAACATATAATAAAAGGCACCTCAACGTAACTAATAACATATAATAAAGGGTACCTCAACGTAACTAATAACATATAATAAAAGGCACCTCAACGTAACTAATAACATATAATAAAGGGCACCTCAATGTAACTAATAACATATAATAAAGGGCACCTCAACGTAACTATTAACATATAATAAAGGGCACCTCAACGTAACTGATAACATATAATAAAGGGCACCTCAACGTAACAAATAACATATAATAAAGGGCACCTCAATGTAACTAATAACATATAATAAAAGGCACCTCAACGTAACTAATAACATATAATAAAGGGCACCTCAATGTAACTAATAACATATAATAAAAGGCACCTCAACGTAACTAATAACATATAATAAAGGGCACCTCAACGTAACTAATAACATATAATAAAGGGCACCTCAATGTAACAAATAACATATAATAAAGGGCACCTCAACGTAACAAATAACATATAATAAAGGGCACCTCAACGTAACTAATAACATATAATAAAGGGCACCTCAATGTAACTAATAACATATAATAAAGGTCACCTCAACGTAACTAATAACATATAATAAAAGGCACCTCAACGTAACTAATAACATATAATAAAGGGCACCTCAACGTAACTAATAACATATAATAAAGGGCACCTCAACGTAACTAATAACATATAGTAAAGGGCACCTCAATGTAACTAATAACATATAATAAAAGGCACCTCAACGTAACTAATAACATATAATAAAGGGCACCTCAATGTAACAAATAACATATAATAAAGGGCACCTCAACGTAACAAATAACATATAATAAAGGGCACCTCAATGTAACAAATAACATATAATAAAGGGCACCTCAATGTAACAAATAACATATAATAAAAGGCACCTCAACGTAACTAATAACATATAATAAAGGGCACCTCAACGTAACTAATAACATATAATAAAGGGCACCTCAATGTAACAAATAACATATAATAAAGGGCACCTCAACGTAACTAATAACATATAATAAAGGGCACCTCAATGTAACAAATAACATATAATAAAGGGCACCTCAATGTAACAAATAACATATAGTAAAGGGCACCTCAACGTAACTAATAACATATAATAAGAGGCAGCCTCATTTTCCCCATTAATAGATAGTGCATATAATATTAATCCGTATATAAAAGGCAACTGCTCATCAAGGAAACTTTTCATGTTCCCTTCAGCCACTTTATAGGTTTGACTGTAAACAATACATTAAAAATTACGTAAATATTACTTTTTTTAATCAATTGTTTTTTTTTCTTTTATTTTCTTATGTGTTTGGTTTTGAAAGTTTGAAATCCACGAATTCAAGAAAACACGAAATAATAGAAAACCTAGAAAATTGGTTTATTATTTTTTTTTAATTCTTGGTGGTTAACGCCACTTTCAGCAATATTTCAGTTATATCATGGCGACCAGTTTTAGTGGTGGAAGAAGCTGGAGTACCCGGATAGAACCACCGACCATGGGCAAGCAACTGGTAAACTTTATCACTTGCAGCTGCGAGTCGAGTGCACCCTTTTTGTAATATACAAATCCGGGCGCGAACCCACGCCGTATTGGTGATAGGCTTCTATGAGTTGCTAGGTAATCCAACTACCTAACTCATTGAGCCCTCTGGGCCCTACAACTACTTATCTCATTGATCCCCCCGGGCCCTCTAGAAAATTGGCATTGAAGTAATTAAAGACAATCACAATACATGTTGCTTGGCCTTCACGATAAAATACGTAATAATTTACTCTGAGTAGTGACAACCTGCTCCGCCGACTTGTTATACTTCCATTATGATTGGTTTGAAGTGCTACTTCACCAGGTTTAATTCTCCACCACTGACTATTTAACTCGGCTTCTATTTTCATACGCCTGTAAGATAAATCAATATTGTACACCAACCATGCACGATCGCATATTTTTTATTTTATATCTAAATATTAAAGATTCGTCTCGCTCGTCTCGCTCGATCACAAAGTATGGCAAGTGGATTAACTACTATATGATATCAATGATGAAATTATCCAGTTTGTGATCCAATTAACCGTTTTTATACAGATCACGATTTTATGTGATACCATTAGACAGCTCGTGTGATACCATCAACAGGTTTGTGCAACCATTACCCGGTGAATTATTCCATTAGGCTGGTTGTGATGACAGTAACCAGTTTGTGATAACATTAGCAGTTCTATGTGATATCATTTACCGGTTTGTGTTAACATTAACAGCTTTATGTGATATCATTTATCGGTTTGTGTTAAAATTAACAGTTTTATGTGATATCATTTATCGGTTTGTGTTAAAATTAACAGTTTTATGTGATATCATTTATCGGTTTGTGTTAAAATTAACAATTTTATGTGATATCATTTATCGGTTTTTGTTAAAATTAACAGTTTTATGTGATATCATTTACCGGTTTGTGTTAACATTAACAGCTTTATGTGATATCATTTATCGGTTTGTGTTAAAATTAATAGTTTTGTGTGATATCATTTATCGGTTTTTGTTAAAATTAACAGTTTTATGTGATATCATTTATCAGTTTGTGTTAAAATTAACAGTTTTATGTGATATCATTTATCGGTTTGTGTTAAAATTAACAGTTCTATGTGATATCATTTATCGGTTTGTGTTAACATTAACAGTTTTATGTGATATCATTTATCGGTTTGTGTTAAAATTAACAGTTTTATGTGATATCATTTATCGTTTTTTGTTAAAATTAACAGTTTTATGTGATATCATTTATCGGTTTGTGTTAAAATTAACAGTTTTATGTGATATCATTTATCGGTTTGTGTTAAAATTAACAGTTTTATGTGATATCATTTATCGGTTTGTGTTAAAATTAACAGTTCTATGTGATATCATTTATCGGTTTGTGTTAACATTAACAGTTCTATGTGATATCATTTATCGGTTTGTGTTAAAATTAGCAGTTCTATGTGATATCATTTATTGGTTTGTGTTAAAATTAACAGTTTTATGTGATATCATTTATCAGCTTGTGTTAAAATTAACAGTTTTGTGTGATATCATTTATCGGTTTGTGCTAAAAGTAACAGTTTTGTGTGATATCATTTATCGGTTTGTGTTAAAATTAACAGTTTTATGTGATATCATTTATCAGCTTGTGTTAAAATTAACAGTTTTATGTGATATCATTTATCGGTTTGTGCTAAAAGTAACAGTTTTGTGTGATATCATTTATCGGTTTGTGTTAAAATTAACAGTTTTATGTGATATCATTTATCAGCTTGTGTTAAAATTAACAGTTTTATGTGATATCATTTATCGGTTTGTGTTAAAATTAACAGTTTTATGTGATATCATTTATCGGTTTGTTAAAATTAGCAGTTCTATGTGATATCATTTACCGGTTTGTGTTAACATTAACAGCTTTATGTGATATCATTTATCAGTTTGTGTTAAAATTAACAGTTTTATGTGATATCATTTATCAGTTTGTGTTAAAATTAACAGTTTTATGTGATATCATTTATCAGTTTGTGTTAAAATTAACAGTTTTATGTGATATCATTTATCGGTTTGTGTTAAAATTAACAGTTTTATGTGATATTATTTACCGGTTTGTGTTAACATTAACAAATGTATGTGATATCATTTATCGGTTTGTGTTAAAATTAACAGTTTTGTGTGATATCATTTATCGGTTTTTGTTAAAATTAACAGTTTTATGTGATATCATTTATCAGTTTGTGTTAAAATTAACAGTTTTATGTGATATCATTTATCGCTTTGTGTTAAAATTAGCAGTTCTATGTGATATCATTTATCGGTTTGTGTTAACATTAACAGCTTTATGTGATATCATTTATCGGTTTGTGTTAAAATTAACAGTTTTATGTGATATCATTTACCGGTTTGTGTTGAAATTAACAGTTGTATGTGATATCATTTATCGGTTTGTGCTAAAATTAACAGTTTTATGTGATATCATTTACCGGTTTGTGTTAAAATTAACAGTTTTATGTGATATCATTTATCGGTTTGTGCTGAAATTAACAATTTTATGTGATATCATTTATCGGTTTGTGCTGAAATTAACAATTTTATGTGATATCATTTACCGGTTTGTTATATGATTATTCGGTTTGATATTCCATTAACTGTTTTATGTGCATACATTAGGCTCGTTGTGACAACATTAACAAGTTTGTGATAACATTAACAGTTTTATGTGATATCATTTTCCGGTTTCTGGTACGATCAATCAGTCTGTATTACCGTTAGCCGGTTTGTGACGTGTAACTAGCTAAATAAACACTAGTGGAGCAGGAACTGCCTACCATTCCGGAGCACTTGAATTCACCCCCGGTTTTCAGTTGAGTTCGTGTTACTCGATCTAAAGTTTTATGTATATGCTTTGTAGATCGTTGTTTTGTACTTTTTCTTTTGGTCATTGTGTTGTCTGTTCTTCTTCGATATACGGATTTTGATTACCCCTTTGGTATCTTCAAACTCTTCTTATCTTTAAATAAATCACACAAGTACACTTACCTATAGCCAAACAGCACAATAGAAAGTACCAGTACAAGTAATCCTAGCATAGAACCAGATACAATGGCTAGTACATTTAGCTCTACAAAATACAATATAAATACAATTAAACAGACTTCAAAATAATTTTTAAAATGGGCGGCTATGTGTCGACTAATCGTAGGAGATATTTCGTCACTATAATATGGTAATGTGTTGACTAAGAAGTAAGCTGTTGTCACTAAGGTACAATTCAGAGTAATCATTTGAGCACAAATGTAGCTCTGGAATGACATACGGGTATTGTTATCTAAACAATTAGGGAAAATCACATTTACACCGAATAGTGATGTTGTTAACAAGGTAGTTTTTGAACCAAAGACTCTTAGTAGATAAGATGAAATCATCATTTCCAAAGTTTAACGGTCAGAATTTCCGTGTCAAAAAATAGTCACAGATATGTTCCTTTTGTCGTATTTACAATCCGGTCCTTTCGTCACCGAATTTTAACAATAATTACACCTTATATAAGAATGCTAGATTCTGATTGGTTAATAGCCGTGATATTGTTTTACAAATTCAGACCTTGCATTGTGAATTTGCGGAATTTTTACTTCATGTAGGTGTATTTGCATAAGATTTAACTTTTTTTCATGGTATTTGCAAAATCGTATTTGCCGTTTTTACCCTTCACCGAGACGCTTGTAACAAAATTTGTTAAACGTTATCAGTTGTGCGTTTTATGTAACAATCGTATTTGCCGTTTTTACCCTTCACCGAGACGCTTGTAACAACATTTGTAAAACGTTATCAGTTGTGCGTTTTATGTAACATCATTCGGTAGAATTAAACAGATACATCGTGCTAGGTCATGAAAACGACAAACAAAAGGTATTATTTATTTAGCCAGTGTTCTAAATAATATTCGGTGTAATTAAACAGATATATCATGTTTGGGAGGGGTATTTGCGAAAAATACCAGTCTTGAGACTAAATTTCCCTCGCCATTCGACTCAGGAAATTTTTCGGCTCTCGACTGGTATTTTTGGCAAATACCCCTCCCAAACATGATGTATCTGTATAGAGTAACACGACTGGTGCCACTACTGGAACAGGAATTCGTCTACCTTTCCGGAGCACCTGAGTTCATATCTTTTCTTACCTATTTAACTTCGGGTTTTTTGGTGACGTTTGAATTGCCTACTGTTTAGTATTCTATGTAGTGTTTTGCAGATAATTGTTTGTTCGTTTGTCTATGTTTATTTGGTAATTGTAGCATCCTCTTCTTCGATTTATGACTTTTAATTAAATCACCTTTGGTATCTTCTAACTTTACTTAAAGGGATATTAAAGCTCATTTTGGTAAATTTTGTATCTCATGAAAACTTGCAATTGGTTCAATAAATGATATTTATGAAACATTAACCCGGTTTTTATCGATGAAACTTTGTAAAAGTGACATAATTCGTTGATAATTCTGTCATATCTTGCGGTTTTTCCATTAATTGAATTTATGCTTCCTGGACAAAAATTTATTTCGACCCTTTTGAGTGATATTTTAAGGATTATATGGGCGCGCAAAGTATTTTTGGATTGTTTTTACAATTAAATTGAAAAGAAACAACCTTCGTCACGAGTTGAAAAAATATATGTTAAAACGAGCTTTAATATCCCGTTAAAGCGGCATTTGCGGTATAGCCTACCGACAAAATTTGTGTGCGGAGCTTATCATCAAAAATCCCCGTTGATATGAACAGCATATTTATGAAACTGTATGTCACATGACCAAGGTGACCTAAAGGCCACATACCTCAGATATTTTAATTTTCGAAGTGATTTTTGTAGTTTTTATACTGATGAAGAATATTATTTTTAATAAGACTGAAAGTTTCGTAGGGAGGAACACTAGTAACCATGCCTGTCAAATATGTTGCTCCAAAAGTAACTGAAACTATGTATCATTGATTTTTCCTCCTCGAGATAACCGTGGACAAAATAATGAAAAATCTGAATGTTTACTCCGCTCCCAGCTATTAATACCCACGGTTCCGGTTTAAGGTGGATTGGAAGAGAATCATAATAAGATATGCCATCAAATGCCAATTATATAGTTCTTCTACAGATTCAGCTTAAACAATTTTAAGAACTTCTTTTTTCTTCTTCAATACATTAGAATCAATCTTCTTTACTATGTGAGCGATACATGTTTTGTGAGCCTCTTGTTCAACTTAGAAAGAAAATATTTTTAGTTCATTGAAAACATGAAGACAATCTTTGAACAACACGAATACAACATAATTGAAAACGTTGTGCCTTTAATTTGTTTTGTGTTAAGTGTAAACTTTGATAGTCTTTCATGTTCATTTACACCCACATCCATTCTAACTAATAAATAACTATTCTGTCAAACCTGCACATGCGGTCATCTCTATTAAACAGTCACCTGTATTGAAAGGTCACCTTTTTCGTCTCCGTATTTTGAATTCATATCAAGATTTGAAATACCTTTCTTAGCACACGCCGGATTGTCATTCAAAAATCCACAGAAAGGTGTGTTTGGTGGGGGTCCTTTGTCATTAGGCCAGTGTATAGATACATTGCTTAAAAACAAGTCTTGTGTAGCTCCAAAATAATCAGCTACCATCTACAAGTAATAAGCAATGATTTATTTGATTTGATTTTTGGTGGTTAACGCCACTTTCTGCAATATTTCAGCTATGTCATGGCGACCAGTTTTAGTGGTGGAAGAAGTACCCGGAGAGAACCACTGACCATGGGCAAGCAACTGATAAACTTTATCACTTGCGGCTGCGAGTCGAGTGCACCCTTCTTTGTAATATACAAAGCCGGGCGCGAACCCATGCTTGTATGAGTTGTTAGGTAATCCAACTACCTAACTCATTGAGCCACCTGGGTCCGGTAAAATATATAAAGCTAGCTTAATCGCGCCACTTTTTACTTAAATGCCTGTACCAAGCTAGGCAAGTGAGCGATAATTTACATTTGTGTTAGCGGTATCGATATTTCCGGTTTCCATCATTTTCTATTGGATACTCGAATTGTTCCGACAGTGTAATATTTTTTCTTTTTCATTTTAAAAGAAACAACATACTCAATTTCTAGTATTTTTGTATTGTAACATGTCACTGTCGGTTTTCATCCCCTTCATCTAGAGGCACATTTATGTTGTCATCTATCAGGATGTTCTGGTTAATTTTATAACATATCATTGTCTTAATCGCTTTTAAAATAATAGGCAGGAACTGTTGACACTTCCAGAATACATGAGTTCATCCCGGGTTTTAGTGAAGTTCGTGTTTCTCGATCTTTAGTTTTCTGTGTAGAGGAACATGGATGTTGGCTTATGAGAGGCAGGAGCTGCTTTCCATTCGCGAGCGCTTGGGATCACACCCGGTTTTTGGTGGGGTCCATGTTGCTCGTCTTTTTTGGTTTTATGTGTTGTATTGTGTTGTGTTGTGTTTCGTTTTTATTTTTATCTTCGTCCTGTGTTTTGTATGCGCACTCGACTCGCAGCCGCAAGTGATAAAGTTTACCAGTTGCTTGCCCATGGTCGGTGGTTCTCTCCGGGTACTCCGGCTTCTTCCACCACTAAACCTGGTCGTCATGATATAGCTGAAATATCAAAAACACCAAAAATCATATCTGTATCGTGTGCTCAGTGTTGCCAGTGTATCTCGATTGTTTTTTTCTTGATTGCCCTTCGATTTTCTCTGGTGTTTATATAATAAATTCTGTTACATGAATAAAAACAAATACATTTAGTTAGAAGCTTTATGTACTTACTTGAGGGGCCGTCGTGGTCGTGATCGTATGGTAGTTGGATTTCAAACTACCTATGCAATCAATCCCTATCACTACTGATGTTGTGAGTTCAAATCTCGATCAGGGCGAGGTATACAACATTATGTAATAAAGTTTGTCAGTGACTTGCGACAGGTCGGTGGTTTTCTCCGGGTCCTCCGGTTTCCTCCACCAATAAAACTGACCTCCACGATATAACTGACATATTGTTGAAAGTGGCGCTAAAACAAACAAACAAATATGTACTTACGTGAAATTCTCCAGTGCTTGGATTGATGTCGTAAAGAGAAAAATCTGGTTCTTTCGCACCAATGCTGTCAAATGTAATGTTTCCACTAATACCTGTCACAAAAACATGGAGAACACATAACAGAAAGTAATACTTGTCACAAACACATGGAAATAGGTCTTTATAGTGAAACAACAGTCCAGATGTGAACCTGTCTCTGAACCGACAACTATTATTAGGTCTTACTCCATATTCCTTGTTGTTAAGCAGAGAAGCACTAAATACCATTTTTATAGTATTTAGGTTGACACAACTGGGGATTGCATTTGCTTAAAGAACACTAATCAACATACAACTTGTACGTATGGGTTTTTTCTGTTAATAGTGTTATATTCTGTACTTAATCAAGAAATTCCTATCAATCTACTGTTTCTTAAAATAGTAAAAATAAGAAACCTCACAACAAACGGCCACATGCAGAAAATCGTGGTTTCTCTCCCCCCCCACCCCCCCCCCCCCCCCCCCCAATCGGCACTGACATATTTGTTTATTACATTTATTTATTACTGACATTTACAGTTCCTAAATAATGTAATTATCAATACAACTAAGGTTCTCCTACCTCAGGCGCAGGTAACATTAACTGATTTTGTCTAACCAGTTTACGCCCTTTGTTTTTTTTTGCTCCCAGAACTTTAAGATTATATGGGTTTCCAATCCTTCGATTTTGAGCGTGACCTGATGATGATTATTCCAGAAACGTACCTGATGATGGTTATTCCAGAAACGTACCTGATGATGGTTATTCCAGAAACGCGCCGTGCGCACTTAATTTGATATCTACGTTTTCATTAAAAACCACAAGACTAGTATTTATCCACGAAAATTTAAAAAAAAATCGATAATTCTTCATTTGGAATTAATTTACCATCAAATGTCCTTCCTTTGATCTTTGACTTCATGTAGACACCGTCGCTATGGTTACCACCTTCTGCGAACGATTCATTTAAAACTTGGCCATAAATGAGGAATAGATCATAATAAGCTATATCGGCAGGCCCAGGCTGAAAAAGAGGTTATTTATACTTAATCACGTGTTACTTACGGTACACTGGATATCAATTTTTCCTCCATACTCGTTTTTCTTTAAGTTTGAATATTTTAATTAATACCATATTTTTGTTCGCAATACCTTCTGGCTACACTGCCTTGAATTTTTTTTATTTAATTTGATGTGAGAATATTGTAATTAATTTAGACCATTTGAAAATGGACAATTTTTTTTATTTTTTTGTTTATTTTAATAATAATTAAAAAAAAAAATTAAAGTTAAAAAAAAAGAAGAAAATGGACAAATTTATTGTATTGTCCTTTTTGGATTTAGATAATATATTGTGTCAAATTGTAAGGATGGTGTACGCCACATTTATCAACACTTCAGTTATTTTGTTATAATTGTATATTCATTACGTATTAGATAAACTCGAGAACTAATTCCGTACACAATCAGGAAGTTTACATTATATTGAAGGGTTAGGGTTATGGTGTTTAATGCCCATTTCAAAAAATATTTCAGTTTCAGTTATATCATGGCGGTATTGAACCGACCCTGTATGCAACCCCCCCCCCCCCTCCCCCCAAATATATTATATATACGACATCAAAGATAGTGGCGTTAAAGACATATAAATGGCAAACATGGCCATACAACGTTTCTACGACATTACATAATGCTTGTATCAATTACCTCTGGTTGATAGGTATAGTTGAACTCAGCCCAAGCCCTGTCTCTGAGATTTTGTTCAAACAGTGAAAACTGTGGATTAATTTGTTTTCTTAACTTGACCATCAGAACAGAATCCCAAGCCTCCTTTGCAATCTGAAAAATAGACACAGAAAGATAATTAAAAACTCCACGTTTACTTCTATAATCCCGTGGTCACCCGCGTGATTGGGAGTTATATAAGCAATAAGGTATTCGCTTGGGCTATGTTCTCTCTGAATATCGCCTATTTCTATATAAATATTAGAGAAAATCGAAGAGGTAACCAAAATTTAAAATTCCAGAGACATAGACAAAATGTGGCACAAGACACAGAACGAAGACACAACATTGAAAACTAAAGTGATAGCAAAATATGAAATATTACTTTTAAAGAAACCAATATATATCTTAATCACATTATAATTAGAATTAATGTGTTGATATATTGATATCTAATTTAGTGCGCAAGGCGCGTTTCGTGAATCCCAATTGGAAAATGACATTTAAAACTAATTTCTATCAGTCCATAAAACCAACACGCTTTGATGGATCAATATAGTGCTAGCTCATTGAAACAACAGCCCTCTCCTCGGGTAAATATGTCGCTCCACTCTGACATATTAACCTTATTCAGAGGCCATTAACCGGTATTTGCACTTTCTACTTAATGCCACGTACGTAGCTGAGAAGCAACAAATACCAATTTTTACGCTTTTACTCGACTGCGGATCAAATCTAAGAATATTACCGTATCCCTGAAGAAAGCAAGATTAGCTTCTAGAAAGTTGAAGTGCAAATATTTTGTTTATTATTAACGATCCAAGACGCTTTTCTTTCTCTCTTTGAAACCGATACGATTTTTGAGAAACAAAAGAAAGAAAAAAAAACCCAATTATTAAAAGCTGACATTTTCCTCAGATTTATAAAAACTTAATGAATTATGTAAAACTATTTCAAGCTGGTTAATAATTCATATGGAAAAAAATATATATATTACAAAAGATTATTAATTTCCGAATCCATAAACTCTAATTGGAATTAAATTTGATCTTACATTAATAAAAAAAAAATTCCTGTCTGTATTGAAGTCATACTGTTTCGTGTCTTTTTGTTTGTTTTTGGTAATTTAGAAAACGTAAAAATTATGTTACAAATTAACCTTATTTCACTTGCACGTAAAGATCTGAGGACTGACATAGTGAACTGGATGTTGTACTTCGGAATACCTTTGCTTATTTTTATGCGCAATATGCAATGATATGATAACAGGGAACTAGTCCACATTTCACTGTAGTATAGGAACAATATAATTTATGTACACACATTCCAAACAGTGCCGTCTTAACGCATGGGCATGCTGCTGGGCAGTTTCCCGGGGACTCACGAGGGGCCCTATGCTAATGTATTAATGTTGAAAATGGCATGTTTTTTTTAATGCTTAAACACTGATTTTGTTGGAAGTACCAATACAATAAATATATGTTTAATTTTATCGACCGTTTACACGGCTGGTAATCGGCACAAGCAGAACAGTTGGTTCTGCAAAGAAATTCGTGAGGATAACTTCCGGTTTTTGTGGAGGAGAGTTCACGAAGACGCTTCGCAAGGTATGTACATGTCAAAAATTGAAATTTGCTTTTTTATTGCTTGAATATTGCAAAATCAGAGAATGCTATGCCGTGGCGAATGCTTTCACGATCAGAAACATGCATAGTTTATTGTTGTATATGAAGTGTAACTCTCGCAAAATCAATCGTCCCACGAAAAACATGACCAAAATTGTGACACTCTTACATTTCTAAGTTGTTCTTGACAAAGATGCAAGTTGAATTTTCAATATTTTTTCATCGTGGGAGTCTAAATGTAATAGGGGATAAATTCCGATTCGTCAGAAGTAAATTGAAGTCTAGATAAATCTACAAACTGTCAATTTTCTCGTTTTCCTGCTTGAGTAGATCGGTTCTGATAGAGCACATTGCGAATGCATGAGGAGATTTGCTAGTTTGGTTAATTGTTTTCTGCAAAATTGATAAATTGACACTTTTAAAATTGAGCTTTCTTTTAAAGTATTTCGTATTTCATAAAACTGCTAAATACTCTAATCAAAATAAACTATTCTCTGTCCACTTTCAGGAGATGCCAGGATTCAAGGGAAAGAGGAAAAGGGGACTGACATTGACTCTTTACAAAAAAACATTTCGATATTATTGTAGATTGCCTGTATCACCGCCAAGGAAACGAACAAAAACAAGTAGCAGTATACCAAATTTAAAATCCCCATCAATCAGGACACCAAGTTTATTAAAGAAATCTCTTTCAATTTCAAAATATTTATATCCTTTCAAACGGGTTTCCACACCTATTCGGCGCAACTTTTTTTACTAAAGATGACAGAAACTTCACCGCAGATCTACAAAATGTTTCCTTTTTGAGTCTTGATGAAAGTATAGGCAAGATAGAAGTTGACCCGAAGGAAGAAGCTTCAGTAGTTGAAGTTTTCCAAGATGTTCTTGACAAACTTTCTGATGTTGGGAAAAAGGACAAGCTATTGAAATTCTTTAAATTAGTACAAGATGGAACATTCCCTTTGAATAACATTGCATTTGAGTTGTTTTTGGACATTGTACAATGGTTTGACAAAGATGAATCACGTCAAATGAGATATTCGCCATCAACTCTCCAATTTTTTTGGCTAGGGACCGACCATTTAACTTGAAGGGGGGTGTTATGGTGTTTTGCTTCGTTCAGAAAGATTTTTTCGGACAACACAAGAGTTAGAATATTTATTTTTTTCAAGAATCTAACATTAGGTTATATGACAAAAACTCTGAATCATATTATTTTTTTTTCCTCCACCAAAATCAGAATATTTTTTCAGCAACATTGGGAATCAGAATATTTTTTTTAGAAAAAAACCATACCCCCCCCCCCCCTTCAAGTTAATGGTCGTTCCCTTATGGAGAAAGTTATTTGGTGGTCGCTTCATTCGGTTTATGTCTGGCCCAAAAAATGAAAGTGACATTTTAACAGGATCTTCAACGCCGAATAGGTTTTTGCTCGTTTCCTTGGCGGTGATACAGGCAATATACAAACATTGTATATCGAAATGTTTTTTTGTAAAGAGTCAATGTCAGTTCCCCTTTCCTCTTTCCCTTGAATCCTGGCATCTCCTGAAAGTGGACAGAGTATTTATCAGTTTTATGTTTAAAAGTGTCAATTGATCATTTTTGCAGAAAACAATTTACAAAACTAGCAAATCTCCTCATGCATTCGCAATGTGCTCTATCAGAACCGATCTACTCAAGCAGGAAAACGAGAAAATTGACAGTTTGCAAATTTATCTAGACTTCAATTTACTTCTGACGAACCGGAATTTATCTCCGATTACATTTAGACTTCAGATGAAAAAATATTGAAAATTTAACTTGCATCTTTGTCAAGAACAACTTAGAAATGTAAGAGTGTCACAATTTTGGTCATGTTTTTCGTGGGACGATTGATTTTGCGAGAGTTACACTTCATATACAACAATAAACTATGCATGTTTCTAATCGTGAAAGCATTCGCCACAGCATAGCATTCTCTGATTTTGCAATATTCGAGCAGTAAAAAAGCAAATTTTAATTTTTGACATGTACATACCTTGCGAAGCGTCTTCGTGAACTCTCCTCCACCAAAACCGGAAGTTATCCTCACGAATTTCTTTGCAGAACCGACTGTTCTGCTTGTGCCGATTACCAACCGTGGTTTACATTTTTATTCTTGTGAGTGGTTGTGCAGGAATGGACCCTAGTGCACAACTTCCTAGCCCGGGGGTCTATGATGCTGTTAAGACGGTTCTGTTTCCGAATACATTTTTATTAAGCAATAATACGTAATAAATAGTTGCTTGTGGTCGATCTAGCAAATTCTTTCTTTCACGTGTTTTCCTCAAATTTTTACCGATTCTTTATTTCAAGATTTCCAAATATTTGAATTTCAACGTTGGTAAATATCTTTGGTAAAAGACTCTCAGATCCTATTTTTGTTGTGAAAAGTACATAGCAATCATACGTTTCTGGAACTAGCAGACAAGCAGTCGTACGTTTCTGGAACTAGAAGACCAATAGCTGTAGAATGAAACTACAATCAATCCTGTATACAAAGGCCAATCAAGTGAACCTGAAAATGTAACCTTTATGAACAGTTGCTCAACTTGCTCTTCATATACAGGTTTTAATATTATAAATCGAGTACAAACGATCAAATCGTCAATATGAATCACTCAATTAATCCAGGATTTCAATACACTACTCCTATGCAATCCAGTACACCCGTTTCGTATCAACAGTATCAGCAATATCAACCTTATTCACAACCACCCACCCCTCCGCCACCCCCGCCTCCTGTTTCACCTGGAATCGAATCATTGTTGAAGGAAATGTGTAATAGACTTGCAGGTGTAGAATCAAAATTAACAAAACTTGATTCAATTGAAGAAAGAATTAATAGTCAATTTAAACATTTCGATTCTGAACTTGTGTCGTGCAAAGATCGAATTGGTGTGCTTGAACATAGTGCTCAATTTTTATCAAACATCCACGATGAACACAAATCCTTAAAAGTAAGGCTAGAAACTGTTGCAAAAAACATTGAAACTACAAAAACTGTAAATAAAGATGTAAAAGACAGGTTAATAGACGTAGAAACACAAAGTCTTAGACAAAATCTTCTGTTTTTCGCAATCGATGAACAACCAGATAACACAGATATGGAAACCAACAGGCCCGGGGATGACATGGGGGGTGTAACGGGGGGTGAAACGGGGATACGGGGGGTGCAACGGGAAATTCATGACGGAAATTGTTCTAATATAGTTTTGGAATTTTGTGAAAATGTTATGAAAATAGAAAACGCCAAAACGAACATAAAAATTGAGAAAGCGTACCGATTAAGGAGAAAGAAAGATGGAGCTACAAGACCGCTATGTTGAACGAGAAATGGTACGGAATTTATCTAAACGTCTGAAAGGTACTAACTTTGGAATCAGTCCACATTATCCGCCAGAAGTGCTGGAGAAAAGGAAAAAGTTAATACCCGTTATGTTAAAAGAGCGACAGGAGAATAAAAAGGCTTACATTATTGGTGATAAGCTGTTCGTAAATGGAATGTTATGGAAAGAATAGGGATCAGCGGAGAGTGATATTAATGAAAATGGAATTGTAAAAAGTGTTCTTAAAGTATGTTCTTGGAATATTTCAAAGGGAATAATTAGAAAATTAGCAGATGGGGAATTTCTTAAATCTGTGTGTGAAAATGATATTATATATTTCAATGAATGTTGGGTAAAATGTCCAAAGGAATTCGAATTGAATGATTATGAAAAAAAATATGTGTCAAGAGAAAAATGCAACGGCGGTAGTGTTATTGTGTTTTATAAAAAATGGTTGAATCCATATTTTGTAATTATGAAATGTTGTGTTGATTGTATAATCTGGTTTAAATTAGATAAATGTATTATGTCGGATGATAAGAATTTATATATGTGTGCTATTTACATTCCACCAGACAAAAACGTATTTTATAGGAAATATGAATGTGACATTTTCGATGTATTGCGGGAAGAAATAGAACTATACTCTGTAGACGGCAACGTTGCCGTCATTGGTAACTTGAATGGGCGTGCAGGAAAAGAACCTGACTTTTTGAGACATGATAATTTGAATAGACAATTAAATGATAATATTGCAAATTTTATAGAATATGTTCCTGACGATATATTTTGTGATAGATTAACTGAGGATTTAAAACACCCTAATATTTTTGGAAATCGTATACTCCAACTGTGTAGATCTTCACGTCTCAGAATTTGTAACGGACGATTCGGTGAATCCAGTGGTAAATATACATTTCAAAATAAAAACGGATGTTCTGTTATTGATTATATGTTATTGTCCTGTGAGTCATTTTCTATAGTACACAATTTTACTGTTGGAAAATTTACAACTTTTTCATGTCATGTTCCTTTGTTTGTAGATATTAAGTTAAAGGGATTATCAATTCCAAGTGAATGTACATGTAAAAAGATTAAATGTAAAACGATAAGGTGGAATAAAGAGTTCAAAGATGAAGTCAAAAGTGATTTAATGGTAAATGCGCATAAATTTGAAGAATTATTTCACAATATCACGGAAGATGGCGAGTCTATTGATGGAAATGTGGATAACATGAATGAACTGTTAACTGACATTTTTGAAAAATATACGAAAGTTGAATTAGATCGTACGATACAGTGCGAGTATTGCATTGGTCGGAAAAGGGCATCCAACGCAAGCGTTAAACGGGACAAACCATGGTTTACAGAAGAGTGTAAAATACTATACAATAGCTATAAACTTGCACTATCAATTTTTAATGATATCCATTCTGACGAAAATAGAATGAAACTGAACTTAGAAAAACAAAAGTATAAACGTTTGGAAAATAAATTGAAAAGACTTTATAAGAACAAGCAAGGAAATATGTTTAATTCGATGAGAACTTCAAACCCAAAACGTTTTCATGGGAAATTCAGAAAACGGAAAAAAAATGTAAAAAATAAAATCTCAATGGACCAATTTGTAGATCATTTTAAAAATTTGATTTCAAATGATAACGTTGATAATGGACCAGACACAACAGATACTATGGAATGTGTGTTTGAAGAATTAGACAAACCCTTTACAGAAAATGAAATAGAAACTTGCATTAAAGGCTTGAATCGAAATAAGTCGCCTGGTGTGGACAATATTTTAAATGAATATATTTTAGAAGGAAAGACAATCCTAATACCAATATTGTGTAAACTGTTTAACGTAATATTATGCACTGGTCACTTCCCGGAATTATGGGTGAAAAGTGTTATTGTACCGTTATTTAAGAAGGGACCAGTTGATGACCCTGGAAACTACAGAGGTATATCGTTAGTCTATGTACTCCAAATTAAAATCGAGTGTAAAGCATGATGGTATTTTTTAGATTTTTTTAGCTGTAATATTGGACTCGTGCAGGGGGAATCATTATCACCATTTTTATATGCCATGTATGTCAATGATATTGAAATATAATTAATTAAACAAGAATGTCAATCTTACGAATTAAAAATGCTCAATCTGTACTTACTAATGTATGCTGATGGTACTGTTTTGTTCAGTGAAAATGTTCATGAACTTCAAAATATGATTAATGTTGTAAATGTATGTTCAAATGAATACAATCTGCATGTAAATTTGTTGAAAACAAAGGTTGTCATTTTTAGAAATCGAGGTAATATTAAATCAGAAGAAAAATGGTATCTTAATGAGGAATCCATTGAAATATGTAATGAATTTATGTACCTTGGTATTTTGTTAAATTATAATGGTGTCTTTACTAATACTCAGAAAATGTTGTCGAATCAAGGGAAAAAAGCTGTATTTAGTTTATTTAGTAAAATTCAGGATGATTATTTTAATACAGAGACTTTGCTATCACTTTTTGACACATATGTAAAAAGTATTGTAAATTATGGATGTGAAGTGTGGGGCTTCCATAAAGGTGTGGATATTGAGACATTACATTTATCTTTTTTGAAAAGAGTATTGAAAGTGAGAAAGAATACTTCAAATTATATGGTCTATTTTGAACTTGGGAGATTCCCATTGTATATAAACAGGTACTGTAGAATGTTAAAATATTGGTTTAAAATTTTAAAAACAGAAAATTGTATACTTAAAAATTGTTATGAAGATATGTTTGAGTCTAGTGCTTTTAAACCAAATGATAAACTAAACTGGAGATGTAAAATACGAGATATATTGTGTAAATATGGTTTTAATCATGTATGGCTGTCACAAAATGTTGTTAATGAAGATATATTTATGTTAGAATTTAAGCAGCGAGTTATAGATACATTTTTAAATGAGGCAATTTCTTTTTTTGAAGAATCGCCAAAATGTCATTTCTATAAGTATATATATGATGACCATAACCTGCAATTTTATTTAAGTCGACCAGTTAATTATATGTTTAAGCCACTTATTAGTAGATATCGCTTACATGCACATAGTTTAAATATTGAAACTGGTAGATACTATAATATAGATAGACATGCTAGAATTTGTAACATATGTAACAATAATGATATTGAAGATGAGTATCACTTTATTTTAGAATGTAGTAAATATGTGGAAATTCGTAGAAAATATATAAAGCCCTATTATTGTATCATTCCATCTGCTTTTAAACTAACACAGTTATTATCTGTTCAAAATATTAAAGAACTTAACAATCTTGGAAAGTATTTATATGTTGCTGAAAAAATTCGTAATTCCTGAATTTATATCATGCTCCGGTATAATTATAATTATATAATTATGTATTGTGTATAATGTATCATGTATTGTTTGTAATTTGTATTTATATACCTATAAGCTGTATTGCTTTTGGAATAAAGTATTATTATCAATATTATTTTGAACTATTCATTACTGGGGGAAATGAGACTACCCTTTATAGACAGTAATTTGTTATATAGAAGTCCCCTTCCACTGTTCATGTATTTTGTTTTAAAATATTTGAATTCCAACGTTAGAAAATATCATGGAGTGCTCTAACACCTTTTATTGTGCTGAGAAAAGTAGCTAGCCACCACACAGTTCTGGCCCACGACGAATATGCCTAATAGCTGTGATATTGAACAATTGGATCAAAAAATATTTCAATTTCAACTTTGCAAAAAATTCCCGGAAGACGTTCTTACCTAATATATTTTGTGAAAAGCAGCGATCAACCATACATTACTTGAACCAGAAGAATAATATATACACACTATTAGTGCAATGCCTTAAAATATAAAGTTTATGTGTATGAGGCTTAAAAACTGAGACAAGATTCACTGAGCCTTTCTCCAGTTTGGCGTCGAATGCACATAACCTATATATTTTAAGACACTGCATTAATATTGTGTTTATCCCGCATAAAAATCGTTTTAATCCATCAAAATATTTTGAATCAAATAATAAAATTATATAATTATCCCTTGATTGCCCCTTTTGATATTTTCAGCAGGAAGTGAAATGGATTTACAAACTAGATTCCCAAAGCTCAACAGGTAATATGTGGTAGGGGTACCAGACAAAGCTATATTTCGGTCAGTGACAATATATAACAAAACAATGTCAAGTCAATGTAATTTGCGTACTCAAATAAAACAAGTGCAGGATAAACTATTATTGCCTCATATGAGGTGAACACTGAAAGTTGTCAACCCGAAGGAAAGCAACTCCTAGAGGGTGACAATTTGATGTTTACCTCATATGAAGGCAATAACTGTAATATTATACTTCAAAAGAATGCAATATTTAAAACGTGTAAATACATCTAAATTTCACATTTTGTTGTACTGTAAAATGGATTTGACTAAATAAATTTAGCGTGTTCATTGATAATTTTGAATGTTTTGTTTTGTAGAAGATAACAAAATAATTCCAGAAAAAAAAATACAATTGTGAAACTGGACTGAAAAAAGAAAGGATTTTCAACACACCACCGGCTGTCAGGGGTTGTAAACCGGGCAACAACCTTTGCCTCCCTCCACATTTTTTGTATTTGTTAGGGTTGTGTACCAGATTGTTCCCCCCGTTTGCAAATTTTCGCAAACCCACAGATTATTTTATTACTTTTATCCAGTAAAAGTTATAATAATAGCTGTATTTGGAACAATTGGATTTCAAAAGGAAGGAGTAACCCGTCTTGATAAAAAATAGTCCAGAATAAGGTTTTGGCGTTTAACGATATTTTCAACAATTTTTCAGTTATGTCGTGACGGGCAGCTTTATTGGTGAAGGAAACCGGAGTAGCCGGAGAAAACCTCCGATCTGCAGCAAGTCACATAATGTTGTATCAAGTACACCTCGCTATGAGCGGGATTCGAACTGACAACTGTAGTAGTGATAGGCACTGATTGCACAGGTAGTGTAAAATTCAACTACCATACGATCACGACCACAATGGCTCCACAATATTTTGAACAATTAAAGTGAACTGTATATCAGATAGAAATATAATATCACGTGATTTACAACTGGTTACCTCGTCATACTCATCTCCACGGTACCAGCTATAGTTCCCAAAGAAATCGCCATTATATCTCGTGCACATCAAGAACAGGTAGTCTCCACCGGTCATCCCGAGGCGGTAGGCTGCTATCATCAGGAGCCGGAAATATCTCATGTAACAACATATTGCAAAAACTGAAATATGATATATAAATAATATAATTATTTCATAAAACAATACAACAGAAACTTAGATTCATGTTTACCAATTTTCGTGTATCACACCAATGAGTATTTAATGTATGATACCATATCCCCAGCCGAGGGCCCGGGTGGCTCAATGAATTAGGTAATTGGATTACCTAACAACCCATACAAGCCTATCACCAATATGGCGTGGGTTCGCGCCCGGCTTTGTAAATTACAAAAAGGTGCACCCGACTCTCAGCCGCAAGTGATAAGGCTTACCAGTTGCTTGCCCATGGTCGGTGGTTCTCTCCGGGTACTCCGGCTTCTTCCACCACTAAAACTGGTCGCCATGATATAGCTGAAAGATTGCTGAAAGTGGCGATAAGCACCAAATATCACCAATCAATCATATCCCCAGCCCATCCATTGACGACAAACGCAATATTAATTGGTTGACATTGACGGAATATCTGAGTCACAGTTGACCACGAATATGTCCCGTTTGTCGTTATCACGATCGTTCCCCTTTTATGACAGATCACGTGATGTTTTTAACAAGAGTAACACAACGGGTGCCACTAGTGGAGTAGAAACTCTTACCCGCACTAAAAACACGAGTTCTCCCCCGGTTTTAGTTGGGTTCGTGTTGATCAATCTTTATTTTTTTGTGTAGAGTTTTGTCGACCCTGTGCTTGTTTGTCATTTTTCTGTTGGCCAATATATTGTTTGTTGTTCTACGATTTACGACTTATGTTTATGCTTAAGCTTTTCTTACGCTAAAACATTGGCAACATAAGCAATGCATGTATGAGAACACCGGCTTTGTCAACTACATAAAAGGGTGCACTCGACACGCAGCCGCAAGTGATAAAGCTTATCTGTTGCTTGTCCATGGTTGGTGGTTCTCTCCGGGTACTCCGGCTTCTTCCACCACTAAAACTGGTCGCCATGATATAGCTGAAATATTGCTGAAAGTGGCGTTAAGCACAATAAATTAAATCAAATCAATTATAGGAGAACAATGCCTATTTATCACTAGACCAGCACGTCAAACTGGATGACCATAAAGCTGTCTCATTACAGCCACAGTCTGTAGCAGAATAATATTTTTTGAATCAACAGGACGTGAACCGATTTACAACTAGATTCCTAAAGCTCAATATGTGAAACATGAGAAAGGGGTAACAGTAAGGCTATGGTTTAGTCAGTGACCGTACATAGCAATTTTTTTTTATCGCTAATGCAATTTGGCTATTCAAATAGAACGAGTGCAGAATAAAATAATATATCGAGTTCCTGTCTCCCTCACCTTACCTCTAGATATCTTCCTGGCCTCTTTTAAGATTTCCTCATATTCAAACAGACCAGTGGCTATTGACCTCATCTTGAAGACTGTTGGAGAAATTCCATTGGTTGCTAAGAGTGGTTCTAATGCTTCCCGCCATCTGGGACAAAACACGGCATTCTGGTCATAGAAAACAGCTATATCTGTCCAAGAGTAAAGCTTGAAAAATTCTAGATAGAACTTGGCGAACTTGCTCTGAGCTATAGACATTCGGATCATAGTAGGAAAGTCACGTTCGCTATCAAACATTGTGTCTGTTCCAAGTGTTATCATAATAAGAATGTTCCATGAAGCTGCCATTCTGCCGACAGGTTCCACGCTAGGAGTGCAGCCTAAAGGAAGAATATTATAAACAGGAACTTTTAAACAATAATGAAAAGAAAAGATCAATCATAGTTATTTAGATAAATCATAGATACTTAGATCAATCTATAGTTATTTAGATCAATCTATGCTTATTTAGATAAATCATGATATTTAGATAAATCTTACATATTTAGATAAATCATATTTATTTAGATCAATCATAAATATTGAGATAAATCATAAATAATTAGATCAATTTATGCTCATTTAGATCAATCATAAATATTTAGATCAATCTATAGTTATTTAGATAACTCATAGATATTTAGATCTATCTAGTTATTTAGATAACTCATAGATATTTAGATCAATCTGTAGTTATTTAGATCAATCTATAGTTATTTAAATCAATCTATAGTTATTTAGATAAATCTATAGATATTTAGATCAATCTATAATTATTTAGATCAATCTATAGTTATTTAGATAAATCATAGATATTTAGATCAATCTATAGTTATTTAGATAAATCTATAGTTACTTAGATAAATCATATATATTCAGATCAATCTATAGTTATTTAGATCAATCTATAGATATTTAGATCAATCTATAGTTATTTAGATCAATCATAGATATTTAGATAAATCTATAGTTATTTAGATCAATCTATAGTTTCTTAGATCAATATATATATAGTTATTTAGATCAATCTATAGTTATTTAGATCAATCATAGATATTTAGATCAATCTATAGTTATTTAGATAAATCTATAGTTACTTAGATAAATCATATATAATCAGATCAATCTATTTTTATTTAGATCAATCTATAGTTACTTAGATCAATCTATATAGTTATTTAGATCAATCTATATATATTTAGATCAATCTATAGTTATTTAGATCAATCATAGATATTTAGATCAATCTATAGCTATTTAGATCAATCTATGCTTATTTAGATAAATCATAGATATTTAGATCAATCTATAGTTATTTAGATAAATCTATAGTTACTTAGATAAATCATATATATTCAGATCAATCTATTTTTATTTAGATCAATCTATAGTTACTTAGATCAATCTATATAGTTATTTAGATCAATCTATATATATTTAGATCAATCTATAGTTATTTAGATCAATCATAGATATTTAGATCAATCTATAGTTATTTAGATCAATCTATGCTTATTTAGATAAATCATAGATATTTAGATCAATCTATTGTTATTTAGATCAATCTATAGTTATTTAGATTAATCTATGCTTATTTAGATAAATCATAAATATTTAGATCAATCTATAGTTATTTCGATATATCATACTTATTTAGATCAATCATAATTATTTAGATCAATCTGGTTTTGTTGGCACGATCGTGTAATAATCTAAATATATCCATATCAAATCAATACTAATATTTCTGAGTTCGATTCTCGTCCATCGCAAGGTGGTTTCGATACATCTTCATCGTGACGAATTATAATAAAGCACCGACAATTTAAACCTTTAATAAAAAAAAGGTGGGTATATATTATTTGCATACGAAAAAAAGCAAATTATTTTCTATATGAAAAATCTATTGTTGATAGTGGCATGAAGATGGCCCACATTGTCGTATATTAATTCTTTTCATAGATACCGGTATGTAAAATCAGTATTTTTTCTTTAAATTTTGCTAAAGAAATTCGTAAAATATGCCGGGTCCGACTAGGTTCTATCTTTTTATTATTAAAAAAAAACATTTTTCAGATCAGTTTTATTTTTTGCCTCTAAATTTAGGGTCAAATTTAAAAAAAAAGCAATAACCCCCATCCTAAAAGTTAAATGGTCGGTCCCTAACTATGTTCCATGCTACACTTTTTGTGACTTATCCTTTATTAATAAATAAATAAATAAAAAAACATTCCTTCTGAGTATTTGATTTAAAAAAAAATTAATGTCACAAGCTATTAATTCACAGCCGGTCACGTGTATACAACATGCTAACGTATATGGGATTGTCTTAGAAAGAAATTCTCCAGCCAGAATCTGTTTATATATTATATTAAAAAAAAATAAAAACACGCTTTGCCCCTTTTCATAAAAGTTAACAGTCAGTATCTGTTTATATATTAAAAACACGTTTTGCCTTTTATCATAAAAGTTAGCAGCCAGTATCTACTTATATATTAAAAAAAACACGCTTTGCGTTTTATCGTAAAAGTTAGCAGCCAGTATCTACTTATATATTAAAAAAAACACGCTTTGCGTTTTATCATAAAAGTTAGCAGCCAGTATCTACTTATATATTAAAAAAACACGCTTTGCCTTTTATCATAAAAGTTAGCAGCCAGTATCTACTTATATATTAAAAAAACACGCTTTGCCTTATTTTTCTCATAAAAGTTAAAGACCCTTGTTCACTAACCTGCACTGACGAAGTATATCTTTCAAAATTAGTACAGCGTACAAGAAAATTATACAAATGATATCTCCCCTGAATCAGAGTATCTTATTAGCACCACCTGTGTAGTTAATTAATTACCAACACCTGTGGAGTTAATTAAATTATTAACACCTGTGCAGTTAATTAATTACTAACACCTGTGGAGTTAATTAAGTTATTAACACATGTGCAGTTAATTGAATTAATAACACCTGAATGGAAAATTACAATTATGAACACACGAACACTTTGTACATAAAAAGTAAATAAATAAAAACGTAGAGATCAAATTTAGTGCGAACGACACGCTTCTGGAATAACATTCATCAGGTACGCTCAGAATAACATTCATCAGGTACGCTCAGAATAACAGTCATCAGGTACGCTCAGAATAACATTCATCAGGTACGCTCAAAATAACATTCATCAGGTACGCTCAGAATAACATTCATCAGGTACGCTCAGAATAACATTCATCAGGTACGCTCAGAATAACATTCATCAGGTACGCTCAGAATAACATTCACCAGGTACACTCAGAATAACATTCATCAGGTACGCTCAGAATAACATTCATCAGGTACGCTCAGAATAACATTCATCAGGTACGCTCAGAATAACATTCATCAGGTATGCTCAGAATAACATTCATCAGGTACGCTCAGAATAACATTCATCAGGTACGCTCAGAATAACATTCATCAGGTACGCTCAGAATAACATTCATCAGGTACGCTCAGAATAACATTCATCAGGTACGCTCAGAATAACATTCATCAGGTACGCTCAGAATAACATTCATCAGGTACGCTCAGAATAACATTCATCAGGTACGCTCAGAATAACATTCATCAGGTACGCTCAGAATAACATTCATCAGGTACGCTCAGAATAACATTCATCAGGTACGCTCAGAATAACATTCATCAGGTACGCTCAGAATAACATTCATCAGGTACGCTCAGAATAACATTCATCAGGTACGCTCAGAATAACATTCATCAGGTACGCTCAGAATAACATTCATCAGGTACGCTCAGAATAACATTCATCAGGTACGCTCAGAATAACATTCATCAGGTACGCTCAGAATAACATTCATCAGGTACGCTCAAAATAACATTCATCAGGTACGCTCAGAATAACATTCATCAGGTACGCTCAGAATAACATTCATCAGGTACGCTCAAAATAACATTCATCAGGTACGCTCATAATAACATTCATCAGGTACGCTCAGAATAACATTCATCAGGTACGCTCAAAATAACATTCATCAGGTACGCTCAGAATAACATTCATCAGGTACGCTCAGAATAACATTCATCAGGTACGCTCAAAATCAAAAGATTTAAAAGCCAAATAAATTAAAGTTTTGGGTGCAATTAAATCAAAGAGCCTAAACAGGATAGACAAAATCGGTTATGGTCACATATGCTTAAGGGAGAAGAAACTTAGTTTTATTAATAATTACGTTATTAAAGAACTGTAAATTTCAGTAATAAATATATCTAATAAACCATGTCAGTACGGAAACACCGACTACTGGGCGGATGATAACATTTTGGGACTAATAGTCCAACAGCTGTGGTATCGACCCAGTGATAGTAATAAAAACGTTGATATCAAATCAAATTTAATAACACATGAACAGTGATTATAATTATTAACACATGAACAGTGATTATAATTATTAACACACGAACAATTTGTTCTATTATAAGACTTTTGAATTGTTAATATAGTGTTTAGTCATACATCTATCTTCAGAAGATAATTCTGTTTCAACATTATTCACGGAAGCATATCTAGAATGATACAATTTTACATCCGCAGTCATTTAAGTGCATGATATTGAACTAATATTCGGTTCATGAAGTGATATTTTGATGGTGGGCGACTGCTCAGACGAATCAATCCATCAAAATATCACGTGATAGTCCGAATATTTAGTTCAATATAGTGTTTGTATCTGTGTCAAAACAGTGGCTAATCAGCAGCTGCACCCGAGTACCCACCGAGTACGTGAACATGCAGAATGTCACATACGACAGAATGTCCTTGAACTTCAGCTGCAGTTTTGTCCGCACTTTTTAAAAAGCAGCCACAACAGTAGGTCATGATTTTCTGGACAGTTTGATGCCGTAACATTACATGAAATTGACCTTTTGGAGCAGAAAGTAAGAGATTTCACACTTTCTAAGAGCTTGAAGATACCAAAGGGGTAGTCAAAATCCGTAAATCGAAGAAGAACAGACAACACATTGCCCGAAAGAAAAAAAGTACAAAAGGACAAACAACGATTTACAAAACATACACATAAAACTAAAGATCAAGTAACACAAACCCCACTAAAAACTGGGGATGAACTCAAGTGCTCCGAAGGGTAGGTAGTTCCACTAGTGGCACCCGTCGTGTAAAATTAATCTAGTTGCAAACTCAGTGATAAGTCATTGATGAGGAAAAATATATCATGAATAGCTTCACATCTATGAAGAATAATTAATTGATAATTATTGCACAATGATACCCCCAGCAATGCTATTGTAAATACAGCCATTAAGTATAACCTACAGTATCAAAAGAAATAGCCCGTATTGGATATAATGGGTTTTGTTCCGCATGAGTACTCAGGTAAGGTTCGAGGTGCCTAGCAATACTGGCCTCTTCTTTTGTTTCAATAGTACTGTATCTTAAGCTTATCTATGAAGAAAATTAACCTCATCGGTGGTGTAATGGCTAGCGTGCTCGCCTCGAGTGCGGTAGATCGTAGGTTTGAGCCCCGATCGGGTCAAACCAAGAACTATGAAATTGGTATTTGTTGCTTTTCCGCTTTAAGGTGTAAGAGTAAATACTGGTTGACCCGGAATCAGGAAAATGTGTCCGAGTGGAGCGACTTGTCTATCCGTGGACTGCTGTTTCAGTGAGCTAGCACAACAAAAATCAAACGTAACGTGTTGGTAGAATACAAAGCAGGTCTCATCAACATCTCATTTAAAATTAACTTGTTCTCGCCATGATATACTTGCTGAGTTGGCGTTTAACAACAATCACTCACTCTCATATTTCTATATTGGTGTATTTTGACCTTTACCCTGAATCAAGCTAATCGAAACATTTTGTAAACGTTTATTGTTTCATTTCATATTACAGCTGTCAATACTCTCCCACTCACCCAATACACTCAACAGTTATGAACTTCCGTATGCAAATAACTCCTTTGTTGATTTTTAAGACACAAACTGACTATGATTATCTTTCAAAAACATTTCCAATATTATATTCTCACAATAGTACATAGATGCACCAGAATCGATTATAATATATTAATTCATAGAATAAAATAGAAATTACCACACTGTCGGAACAGTTCCAAAATCTAACAGAAAAATCACAGAATGACAAGATAAATCAATACCGCTAACACACATATGCATGACTGATTAATTCGTGTATAATTGGTACATGCATTTCAAAAATAGGTATCGAGTGCGGTAGATCGTTGGTTCAAACCCCGATCGGGTCAAGTCAAAGACTATAAAATTGGTATTTATTGCTTCTCCGCTAAGCACACATCATTAACAAGAAGGAGCAAAGACTGGTTGGCACATAATTAGGATAATGTGTCCGAGGGGGGCGATATGTCTATCCGCGAACTGTTGTTTCAGTGAGCTAACACTATAAAAATCACACTAAGCGCATTGGTCTAGTACAAAGCGGACCTCGTCATCATCTCATTGAAAATTAACTTGTTCTCGCCATGAATTAGCTGACAAATGGCTGCGTTGGCGTTAAACAACAATCACTCAATCACTCACTATCTTGTTGATGCCCTTTGGTTTTCATGGTCCGAGATTTTAACAGTATAAACTGATTAACTTTTAAGAATTGGCCATGTAAGACGAGTGATACATGTAAGAAACCACATAGCAACCCTTCTAGAACATATAGACCATCTGGACTGTTTTTTGACAAACAGTCTTGTGATTCCTATCATGATTTCCTTTATAAAGGGTTGTTGCTAACAAGGAAACTACTGAACAAAGGATTGCTCGAGATTAAGTTGAAGCTATCCCGTCGCAAGTACCTGGGTTCACCTCCGGTTTATGGCGGGGTCCGTGTTGATCACTCGTTTAGTTTTCTGTGATATTATTTTGCTTTTCCTGTATCCTGTGTACCCAATGTTGCCAGTTTCTATGTATTGTCCATTCTTGACCCCCCTTTCGATCTTCTCTAACGTTTATTAGAAAGACGGTCGTTACCATAGCTGGTTTTAGTGAGGTTCGTGTTCGATATTTTTGTTGTCTGTGTAGTGTTTTATAGACTATTGCTGTTCTTTTTTCCCTTCTTCTTTTGGCCTTTGTGTTGTCTGTTCTTCTGCGAAATAGCCATTGGTATCTTCCAACATTTCTTTTGTCATTACTAGGGCTTCGGAAATAAGTGTGCAATTCTATACACCAAAACATATTGAAATAACGAAGATACCCAGAGGCATCGTTTATCGGCAGAAGTAAATAGTACCATTCAGCAGCAGACTAGGGGCCATTTCACACTCATTTCAGTATAAGAGTTCTACTGTGACTATGCAATTTTAAAAATCAGCAATAACAGTGCTTGTGTAACGTTAGAGAATACCGAAGGGGCAAAAAAATGGACAATCCAGAGAAACTGGATACACAAGACGAACAAAACAAAAACACAACATAATATGTGTTAGACACCACTATGCACAAGCAAACACAAATAACGTAAATAAGGCATGAGACCTCCTACAAACACAAATAATGTAAATAAGGCATGAGACCTCCTACAAACACAAACAATGTAAATAAGGCATGAGACCTCATACAAACACGAATAATGTAAATAAGGCATGAGACCTCGTACAAACACAAACAACGTAAATAAGGCATGAGACCTCCTACAAACACAAACAACGTAAATAAGGCATGAGACCTCCTACAAACACAAATAACGTAAATAAGGCATGATACCTCCTACAAACACAAATAATGTAAATAAGGCATGAGACCTCCTACAAACACAAATAACGTAAATAAGGCATGAGACCTCCTACAAACACAAATAATGTAAATAAGGCATGATACCTCCTACAAACACAAATAATGTAAATAAGGCATGAGACCTCCTACAAACACAAATAATGTAAATAAGGCATGAGACCTCCTACAAACACAAATAATGTAAATAAGGCATGAGACCTCCTACAAACACAAATAATGTAAATAAGGCATGAGCCCTCCTACAGACACAAATAACGTAAATAAGGCATGAGACCTCCTACAAACACAAATAATGTAAATAAGGCATGAGCCCTCCTACAGACACAAATAACGTAAATAAGGCATGAGACCTCCTACAAACACAAATAACGTAAATAAGGCATGAGACCTCCTACAAACACAAATAACGTAAATAAGGCATGAGACCTCCTACAAACACAAATAATGTAAATAAGGCATGAGCCCTCCTACAGACACAAATAACGTAAATAAGGCATGAGACCTCCTACAAACACAAATAACGTAAATAAGGCATGAGACCTCCTACAAACACAAATAATGTAAATAAGGCATGAGACCTCCTACAGACACAAATAACGTAAATAAGGCATGAGACCTCCTACAAACACAAATAATGTAAATAAGGCATGATACCTCCTACAAACACAAATAATGTAAATAAGGCATGATACCTCCTACAAACACAAATAATGTAAATAAGGCATGAGACCTCCTACAAACACAAATAACGTAAATAAGGCATGAGACCTCCTACAAACACAAATAATGTAAATAAGGCATGAGACCTCCTACAAACACAAATAATGTAAATAAGGCATGAGACCTCATACAAACACAAATAATGTAAATAAGGCATGATACCTCCTACAAACACAAATAATGTAAATAAGGCAAGAGACCTCCTACAAACACAAACAATGTAAATAAGGCATGAGACCTCCTACAAACACAAATAATGTAAATAAGGCATGAGACCTCCTACAAACACAAATAATGTAAATAAGGCATGAGACCTCCTACAAACACAAATAACGTAAATAAGGCATGAGACCTCCTACAAACACAAATAATGTAAATAAGGCATGATACCTCCTACAAACACAAATAATGTAAATAAGGCATGAGACCTCCTACAAACACAAATAATGTAAATAAGGCATGATACCTCCTACAAACACAAATAACGTAAATAAGGCATGAGACCTCCTACAAACACAAATAATGTAAATAAGGCATGAGACCTCCTACAAACACAAATAATGTAAATAAGGCATGAGACCTCCTACAAACACAAATAATGTAAATAAGGCATGATACCTCCTACAAACACAAATAATGTAAATAAGGCATGAGACCTCCTACAAACACAAATAATGTAAATAAGGC
Source organism: Bathymodiolus septemdierum (assembly GCA_963383655.1). Taxonomy (NCBI): domain Eukaryota; kingdom Metazoa; phylum Mollusca; class Bivalvia; order Mytilida; family Modiolidae; genus Bathymodiolus; species Bathymodiolus septemdierum. Next base: position 3,224,728 of record OY726531.1, read on the forward strand.
ATGATACCTCCTACAAACACAAATAATGTAAATAAGGCATGAGACCTCCTACAAACACAAATAATGTAAATAAGGCATGAGACCTCCTACAAACACAAATAACGTAAATAAGGCATGAGACCTCCTACAAACACAAATAATGTAAATAAGGCATGATACCTCCTACAAACACAAATAATGTAAATAAGGCATGATACCTCCTACAAACACAAATAATGTAAATAAGGCATGATACCTCCTACAAACACAAATAATGTAAATAAGGCATGAGACCTCCTACAAACACAAATAATGTAAATAAGGCATGAGACCTCCTACAAACACAAATAATGTAAATAAGGCATGATACCTCCTACAAACACAAATAATGTAAATAAGGCATGAGACCTCCTACAAACACAAATAATGTAAATAAGGCATGAGACCTCCTACAAACACAAATAATGTAAATAAGGCATGATACCTCCTACAAACACAAATAATGTAAATAAGGCATGATACCTCCTACAAACACAAATAATGTAAATAAGGCATGAGACCTCCTACAAACACAAATAATGTAAATAAGGCATGAGACCTCCTACAAACACAAATAATGTAAATAAGGCATGAGACCTCCTACAAACACAAATAACGTAAATAAGGCATGAGACCTCCTACAAACACAAATAATGTAAATAAGGCATGAGACCTCCTACAAACACAAATAATGTAAATAAGGCATGAGACCTCCTACAAACACAAATAATGTAAATAAGGCATGAGACCTCCTACAAACACAAATAATGTAAATAAGGCATGAGACCTCCTACAAACACAAATAATGTAAATAAGGCATGATACCTCCTACAAACACAAATAATGTAAATAAGGCATGAGACCTCCTACAAACACAAATAATGTAAATAAGGCATGAGACCTCCTACAAACACAAATAATGTAAATAAGGCATGAGACCTCCTACAAACACAAATAATGTAAATAAGGCATGAGACCTCCTACAAACACAAATAATGTAAATAAGGCATGATACCTCCTACAAACACAAATAATGTAAATAAGGCATGAGACCTCCTACAAACACAAATAATGTAAATAAGGCATGAGTCCTCCTACAAACACAAATAATGTAAATAAGGCATGATACCTCCTACAAACACAAATAATGTAAATAAGGCATGAGACCTCCTACAAACACAAATAACGTAAATAAGGCATGAGACCTCCTACAAACACAAATAATGTAAATAAGGCATGATACCTCCTACAAACACAAACAATGTAAATAAGGCATGAGACCTCCTACAAACACAAATAATGTAAATAAGGCATGAGACCTCCTACAAACACAAATAATGTAAATAAGGCATGATACCTCCTACAAACACAAATAACGTAAATAAGGCATGAGACCTCCTACAAACACAAATAACGTAAATAAGGCATGAGACCTCCTACAAACACAAATAACGTAAATAAGGCATGAGACCTCCTACAAACACAAACAATGTAAATAAGGCATGATACCTCCTACAAACACAAATAACGTAAATAAGGCATGAGACCTCCTACAAACACAAATAATGTAAATAAGGCATGAGACCTCCTACAAACACAAATAATGTAAATAAGGCATGATACCTCCTACAAACACAAATAACGTAAATAAGGCATGAGACCTCCTACAAACACAAATAATGTAAATAAGGCATGAGACCTCCTACAAACACAAATAATGTAAATAAGGCATGATACCTCCTACAAACACAAATAATGTAAATAAGGCATGAGACCTCCTACAAACACAAATAATGTAAATAAGGCATGATACCTCCTACAAACACAAATAACGTAAATAAGGCATGAGACCTCCTACAAACACAAATAATGTAAATAAGGCATGAGACCTCCTACAAACACAAATAATGTAAATAAGGCATGATACCTCCTACAAACACAAATAACGTAAATAAGGCATGAGACCTCCTACAAACACAAATAATGTAAATAAGGCATGAGACCTCCTACAAACACAAATAATGTAAATAAGGCATGATACCTCCTACAAACACAAATAACGTAAATAAGGCATGAGACCTCCTACAAACACAAATAATGTAAATAAGGCATGAGACCTCCTACAAACACAAATAATGTAAATAAGGCATGAGACCTCCTACAAACACAAATAATGTAAATAAGGCATGAGACCTCCTACAAACACAAATAATGTAAATAAGGCATGAGACCTCCTACAAACACAAATAACGTAAATAAGGCATGAGACCTCCTACAAACACAAATAATGTAAATAAGGCATGAGACCTCCTACAAACACAAACAATGTAAATAAGGCATGAGACCTTCTACAAACACAAACAATGTAAATAAGGCATGAGACCTCCTACAAACACAAATAATGTAAATAAGGCATGAGACCTCCTACAAACACAAACAATGTAAATAAGGCATGAGACCTCCTACAAACACAAATAATGTAAATAAGGCATGAGACCTCCTACAAACACAAACAATGTAAATAAGGCATGAGACCTCCTACAAACACAAATAATGTAAATAAGGCATGAGACCTCCTACAAACACAAATAATGTAAATAAGGCATGATACCTCCTACAAACACAAATAATGTAAATAAGGCATGAGACCTCCTACAAACACAAATAACGTAAATAAGACATGAGACCTCCTACAAACACAAATAATGTAAATAAGGCATGAGACCTCCTACAAACACAAACAATGTAAATAAGGCATGAGACCTCCTACAAACACAAATAATGTAAATAAGGCATGAGACCTCCTACAAACACAAATAATGTAAATAAGGCATGAGACCTCCTACAAACACAAATAACGTAAATAAGGCATGAGACCTCCTACAAACACAAATAATGTAAATAAGGCATGAGACCTCCTACAAACACAAACAATGTAAATAAGGCATGAGACCTCCTACAAACACAAATAACGTAAATAAGGCATGAGACCTCCTACAAACACAAATAATGTAAATAAGGCATGAGACCTCCTACAAACACAAACAATGTAAATAAGGCATGAGACCTCCTACAAACACAAATAACGTAAATAAGGCATGAGACCTCCTACAAACACAAATAATGTAAATAAGGCATGATACCTCCTACAAACACAAATAACGTAAATAAGGCATAAGACCTCCTACAAACACAAATAATGTAAATAAGGCATGAGACCTCCTACAAACACAAATAACGTAAATAAGGCATGAGACCTCCTACAAACACAAATAACGTAAATAAGGCATGAGACCTCCTACAAACACAAACAATGTAAATAAGGCATGAGACCTCCTACAAACACAAATAACGTAAATAAGGCATGAGACCTCCTACAAACACAAATAATGTAAATAAGGCATGAGACCTCCTACAAACACAAATAATGTAAATAAGGCATGAGTCCTCCTACAAACACAAATAACGTAAATAAGGCATGATACCTCCTACAAACACAAATAACGTAAATAAGGCATGATACCTCCTACAAACACAAATAATGTAAATAAGGCATGATACCTCCTACAAACACAAATAACGTAAATAAGGCATGAGACCTCCTACAAACACAAATAATGTAAATAAGGCATGAGACCTCCTACAAACACAAATAACGTAAATAAGGCATGAGACCTCCTACAAACACAAATAACGTAAATAAGGCATGAGACCTCCTACAAACACAAATAATGTAAATAAGGCATGATACCTCCTACAAACACAAATAACGTAAATAAGGCATGAGACCTCCTACAAACACAAATAACGTAAATAAGGCATGATACCTCCTACAAACACAAATAATGTAAATAAGGCATGAGACCTCCTACAAACACAAATAATGTAAATAAGGCATGATACCTCCTACAAACACAAATAACGTAAATAAGGCATGAGTCCTCCTACAAACACAAATAATGTAAATAAGGCATGAGACCTCCTACAAACACAAATAATGTAAATAAGGCATGAGACCTCCTACAAACACAAATAATGTAAATAAGGCATGAGACCTCCTACAAACACAAATAATGTAAATAAGGCATGAGACCTCCTACAAACACAAATAATGTAAATAAGGCATGAGACCTCCTACAAACACAAATAACGTAAATAAGGCATGAGACCTCCTACAAACACAAATAACGTAAATAAGGCATGAGACCTCCTACAAACACAAATAATGTAAATAAGGCATGAGACCTCCTACAAACATAAATAATGTAAATAAGGCATGAGACCTCCTACAAACACAAATAATGTAAATAAGGCATGAGACCTCCTACAAACACAAATAATGTAAATAAGGCATGAGACCTCCTACAAACACAAACAATGTAAATAAGGCATGAGACCTCCTACAAACACAAATAATGTAAATAAGGCATGAGTCCTCCTACAAACACAAATAACGTAAATAAGGCATGATACCTCCTACAAACACAAATAATGTAAATAAGGCATGATACCTCCTACAAACACAAATAATGTAAATAAGGCATGAGACCTCCTACAAACACAAATAATGTAAATAAGGCATGAGACCTCCTACAAACACAAATAACGTAAATAAGGCATGAGACCTCCTACAAACACAAATAATGTAAATAAGGCATGAGACCTCCTACAAACACAAATAATGTAAATAAGGCATGATACCTCCTACAAACACAAATAACGTAAATAAGGCATGAGACCTCCTACAAACACAAATAATGTAAATAAGGCATGAGACCTCCTACAAACACAAATAATGTAAATAAGGCATGATACCTCCTACAAACACAAATAACGTAAATAAGGCATGAGACCTCCTACAAACACAAATAATGTAAATAAGGCATGATACCTCCTACAAACACAAATAATGTAAATAAGAAATGAGACCTCCTACAAACACAAATAATGTAAATAAGGCATGAGACCTCCTACAAACACAAATAATGTAAATAAGGCATGAGACCTCCTACAAACACAAATAATGTAAATAAGGCATGAGACCTCCTACAAACACAAATAATGTAAATAAGGCATGAGACCTCCTACAAACACAAATAATGTAAATAAGGCATGAGACCTCCTACAAACACAAACAATGTAAATAAGGCATGATACCTCCTACAAACACAAATAATGTAAATAAGGCATGAGACCTCCTACAAACACAAATAACGTAAATAAGGCATGAGACCTCCTACAAACACAAATAATGTAAATAAGGCATGAGACCTCCTACAAACACAAATAATGTAAATAAGGCATGAGACCTCCTACAAACACAAATAACGTAAATAAGGCATGAGACCTCCTACAAACACAAATAATGTAAATAAGGCATGAGACCTCCTACAAACACAAATAACGTAAATAAGGCATGAGACCTCCTACAAACACAAATAATGTAAATAAGGCATGAGACCTCCTACAAACACAAATAATGTAAATAAGGCATGAGACCTCCTACAAACACAAATAATGTAAATAAGGCATGATACCTCCTACAAACACAAATAACGTAAATAAGGCATGAGACCTCCTACAAACACAAATAATGTAAATAAGGCATGAGACCTCCTACAAACACAAATAACGTAAATAAGGCATGAGACCTCCTACAAACACAAATAATGTAAATAAGGCATGAGACCTCCTACAAACACAAATAATGTAAATAAGGCATGATACCTCCTACAAACACAAATAACGTAAATAAGGCATGAGACCTCCTACAAACACAAATAATGTAAATAAGGCATGAGACCTCCTACAAACACAAATAATGTAAATAAGGCATGAGACCTCCTACAAACACAAATAACGTAAATAAGGCATGATACCTCCTACAAACACAAATAACGTAAATAAGGCATGATACCTCCTACAAACACAAACAATGTAAATAAGGCATGAGACCTCCTACAAACACAAATAATGTAAATAAGGCATGAGACCTCCTACAAACACAAATAACGTAAATAAGGCATGAGACCTCCTACAAACACAAATAATGTAAATAAGGCATGATACCTCCTACAAACACAAATAATGTAAATAAGAAATGAGACCTCCTACAAACACAAATAATGTAAATAAGGCATGAGACCTCCTACAAACACAAATAATGTAAATAAGGCATGAGACCTCCTACAAACACAAATAATGTAAATAAGGCATGAGACCTCCTACAAACACAAATAACGTAAATAAGGCATGAGACCTCCTACAAACACAAATAATGTAAATAAGGCATGAGACCTCCTACAAACACAAATAATGTAAATAAGGCATGATACCTCCTACAAACACAAATAACGTAAATAAGGCATGAGACCTCCTACAAACACAAATAATGTAAATAAGGCATGATACCTCCTACAAACACAAATAATGTAAATAAGGCATGATACCTCCTACAAACACAAATAATGTAAATAAGGCATGAGACCTCCTACAAACACAAATAACGTAAATAAGGCATGAGACCTCCTACAAACACAAATAACGTAAATAAGGCATGAGACCTCCTACAAACACAAATAACGTAAATAAGGCATGAGACCTCCTACAAACACAAATAATGTAAATAAGGCATGAGACCTCCTACAAACACAAATAACGTAAATAAGGCATGATACCTCCTACAAACACAAATAATGTAAATAAGGCATGAGACCTCCTACAAACACAAATAATGTAAATAAGGCATGAGACCTCCTACAAACACAAATAACGTAAATAAGGCATGAGACCTCCTACAAACACAAATAATGTAAATAAGGCATGAGACCTCCTACAAACACAAATAATGTAAATAAGGCATGATACCTCCTACAAACACAAATAACGTAAATAAGGCATGAGACCTCCTACAAACACAAACAATGTAAATAAGGCATGAGACCTCCTACAAACACAAATAATGTAAATAAGGCATGATACCTCCTACAAACACAAATAATGTAAATAAGGCATGATACCTCCTACAAACACAAACAATGTAAATAAGGCATGATACCTCCTACAAACACAAATAATGTAAATAAGGCATGAGACCTCCTACAAACACAAACAATGTAAATAAGGCATGATACCTCCTACAAACACAAATAATGTAAATAAGGCATGATACCTCCTACAAACACAAACAATGTAAATAAGGCATGATACCTCCTACAAACACAAATAATGTAAATAAGGCATGAGACCTCCTACAAACACAAATAATGTAAATAAGGCATGAGACCTCCTACAAACACAAATAACGTAAATAAGGCATGAGACCTCCTACAAACACAAATAATGTAAATAAGGCATGAGACCTCCTACAAACACAAATAATGTAAATAAGGCATGAGACCTCCTACAAACACAAATAACGTAAATAAGGCATGAGACCTCCTACAAACACAAATAATGTAAATAAGGCATGAGACCTCCTACAAACACAAATAACGTAAATAAGGCATGAGACCTCCTACAAACACAAATAACGTAAATAAGGCATGAGACCTCCTACAAACACAAATAATGTAAATAAGGCATGAGACCTCCTACAAACACAAATAACGTAAATAAGGCATGAGACCTCCTACAAACACAAATAATGTAAATAAGGCATGATACCTCCTACAAACACAAACAATGTAAATAAGGCATGAGACCTCCTACAAACACAAATAATGTAAATAAGGCATGAGACCTCCTACAAACACAAATAATGTAAATAAGGCATGATACCTCCTACAAACACAAATAACGTAAATAAGGCATGAGACCTCCTACAAACACAAATAACGTAAATAAGGCATGAGACCTCCTACAAACACAAATAATGTAAATAAGGCATGAGACCTCCTACAAACACAAATAATGTAAATAAGGCATGAGACCTCCTACAAACACAAATAATGTAAATAAGGCATGATACCTCCTACAAACACAAATAACGTAAATAAGGCATGAGACCTCCTACAAACACAAATAATGTAAATAAGGCATGAGACCTCCTACAAACACAAATAATGTAAATAAGGCATGATACCTCCTACAAACACAAATAACGTAAATAAGGCATGAGACCTCCTACAAACACAAATAATGTAAATAAGGCATGAGACCTCCTACAAACACAAATAACGTAAATAAGGCATGAGACCTCCTACAAACACAAATAATGTAAATAAGGCATGAGACCTCCTACAAACACAAATAACGTAAATAAGGCATGAGACCTCCTACAAACACAAATAATGTAAATAAGGCATGAGACCTCCTACAAACACAAACAATGTAAATAAGGCATGAGACCTCCTACAAACACAAACAATGTAAATAAGGCATGAGACCTCCTACAAACACAAATAACGTAAATAAGGCATGAGACCTCCTACAAACACAAATAATGTAAATAAGGCATGAGACCTCCTACAAACACAAATAATGTAAATAAGGCATGAGACCTCCTACAAACACAAATAACGTAAATAAGGCATGAGACCTCCTACAAACACAAATAACGTAAATAAGGCATGAGACCTCCTACAAACACAAATAATGTAAATAAGGCATGATACCTCCTACAAACACAAACAATGTAAATAAGGCATGAGACCTCCTACAAACACAAATAATGTAAATAAGGCATGAGACCTCCTACAAACACAAATAATGTAAATAAGGCATGAGACCTCCTACAAACACAAATAATGTAAATAAGGCATGAGACCTCCTACAAACACAAATAACGTAAATAAGGCATGAGACCTCCTACAAACACAAATAATGTAAATAAGGCATGATACCTCCTACAAACACAAACAATGTAAATAAGGCATGAGACCTCCTACAAACACAAATAATGTAAATAAGGCATGAGACCTCCTACAAACACAAATAATGTAAATAAGGCATGATACCTCCTACAAACACAAATAACGTAAATAAGGCATGAGACCTCCTACAAACACAAATAATGTAAATAAGGCATGATACCTCCTACAAACACAAATAACGTAAATAAGGCATGAGACCTCCTACAAACACAAATAACGTAAATAAGGCATGAGACCTCCTACAAACACAAATAACGTAAATAAGGCATGAGACCTCCTACAAACACAAACAATGTAAATAAGGCATGAGACCTCCTACAAACACAAATAATGTAAATAAGACATGATACCTCCTACAAACACAAATAATGTAAATAAGACATGATACCTCCTACAAACACAAATAATGTAAATAAGGCATGAGACCTCCTACAAACACAAATAATGTAAATAAGGCATGAGACCTCCTACAAACACAAATAACGTAAATAAGGCATGATACCTCCTACAAACACAAATAACGTAAATAAGGCATGAGACCTCCTACAAACACAAATAATGTAAATAAGGCATGATACCTCCTACAAACACAAACAATGTAAATAAGGCATGAGACCTCCTACAAACACAAATAATGTAAATAAGGCATGAGACCTCCTACAAACACAAATAATGTAAATAAGGCATGAGACCTCCTACAAACACAAATAATGTAAATAAGGCATGAGACCTCCTACAAACACAAATAATGTAAATAAGGCATGAGACCTCCTACAAACACAAATAATGTAAATAAGGCATGAGACCTCCTACAAACACAAATAATGTAAATAAGGCATGATACCTCCTACAAACACAAATAATGTAAATAAGGCATGATACCTCCTACAAACACAAATAATGTAAATAAGGCATGAGACCTCCTACAAACACAAATAATGTAAATAAGGCATGAGACCTCCTACAAACACAAATAACGTAAATAAGGCATGAGACCTCCTACAAACACAAATAATGTAAATAAGGCATGAGACCTCCTACAAACACAAATAACGTAAATAAGGCATGAGACCTCCTACAAACACAAATAACGTAAATAAGGCATGAGACCTCCTACAAACACAAATAATGTAAATAAGGCATGAGACCTCCTACAAACACAAATAATGTAAATAAGGCATGAGACCTCCTACAAACACAAATAACGTAAATAAGGCATGAGACCTCCTACAAACACAAATAATGTAAATAAGGCATGAGACCTCCTACAAACACAAATAACGTAAATAAGGCATGAGACCTCCTACAAACACAAATAATGTAAATAAGGCATGATACCTCCTACAAACACAAATAACGTAAATAAGGCATGAGACCTCCTACAAACACAAATAACGTAAATAAGGCATGAGACCTCCTACAAACACAAATAATGTAAATAAGGCATGAGACCTCCTACAAACACAAATAACGTAAATAAGGCATGAGACCTCCTACAAACACAAATAATGTAAATAAGGCATGATACCTCCTACAAACACAAACAATGTAAATAAGGCATGAGACCTCCTACAAACACAAATAATGTAAATAAGGCATGATACCTCCTACAAACACAAACAATGTAAATAAGGCATGAGACCTCCTACAAACACAAATAATGTAAATAAGGCATGAGACCTCCTACAAACACAAATAATGTAAATAAGGCATGAGACCTCCTACAAACACAAATAACGTAAATAAGGCATGAGACCTCCTACAAACACAAATAATGTAAATAAGGCATGAGACCTCCTACAAACACAAATAATGTAAATAAGGCATGAGACCTCCTACAAACACAAATAACGTAAATAAGGCATGAGACCTCCTACAAACACAAATAATGTAAATAAGGCATGAGACCTCCTACAAACACAAATAATGTAAATAAGGCATGATACCTCCTACAAGCACAAATAATGTAAATAAGGCATGAGACCTCCTACAAACACAAATAACGTAAATAAGGCATGAGACCTCCTACAAACACAAATAATGTAAATAAGGCATGAGACCTCCTACAAACACAAATAACGTAAATAAGGCATGAGACCTCCTACAAACACAAATAACGTAAATAAGGCATGAGACCTCCTACAAACACAAATAATGTAAATAAGGCATGAGACCTCCTACAAACACAAATAATGTAAATAAGGCATGAGACCTCCTACAAACACAAATAATGTAAATAAGGCATGATACCTCCTACAAACACAAATAATGTAAATAAGGCATGAGACCTCCTACAAGCACAAATAATGTAAATAAGGCATGAGACCTCCTACAAACACAAATAACGTAAATAAGGCATGAGACCTCCTACAAACACAAATAATGTAAATAAGGCATGAGACCTCCTACAAACACAAATAACGTAAATAAGGCATGAGACCTCCTACAAACACAAATAACGTAAATAAGGCATGAGACCTCCTACAAACACAAATAATGTAAATAAGGCATGAGACCTCCTACAAACACAAATAATGTAAATAAGGCATGAGACCTCCTACAAACACAAATAATGTAAATAAGGCATGAGACCTCCTACAAACACAAATAATGTAAATAAGGCATGAGACCTCCTACAAACACAAATAATGTAAATAAGGCATGAGACCTCCTACAAACACAAATAATGTAAATAAGGCATGAGACCTCCTACAAACACAAATAATGTAAATAAGGCATGATACCTCCTACAAACACAAATAATGTAAATAAGGCATGAGACCTCCTACAAACACAAATAATGTAAATAAGGCATGAGACCTCCTACAAACACAAATAATGTAAATAAGGCATGATACCTCCTACAAACACAAATAATGTAAATAAGGCATGAGACCTCCTACAAACACAAATAATGTAAATAAGGCATGATACCTCCTACAAACACAAATAACGTAAATAAGGCATGAGACCTCCTACAAACACAAATAACGTAAATAAGGCATGAGACCTCCTACAAACACAAATAACGTAAATAAGGCATGAGACCTCCTACAAACACAAATAATGTAAATAAGGCATGAGACCTCCTACAAACACAAATAACGTAAATAAGGCATGAGACCTCCTACAAACACAAATAACGTAAATAAGGCATGAGACCTCCTACAAACACAAATAACGTAAATAAGGCATGAGACCTCCTACAAACACAAATAACGTAAATAAGGCATGAGACCTCCTACAAACACAAATAATGTAAATAAGGCATGAGACCTCCTACAAACACAAATAATGTAAATAAGGCATGATACCTCCTACAAACACAAATAATGTAAATAAGGCATGATACCTCCTACAAACACAAATAACGTAAATAAGGCATGAGACCTCCTACAAACACAAATAATGTAAATAAGGCATGATACCTCCTACAAACACAAATATTGTAAAAAAGGCATGATACCTCCTACAAACACAAATAATGTAAATAAGGCATGAGACCTCCTACAAACACAAATAACGTAAATAAGGCATGATACCTCCTACAAACACAAATAATGTAAATAAGGCATGATACCTCCTACAAACACAAATAATGTAAATAAGGCATGATACCTCCTACAAACACAAATAACGTAAATAAGGCATGATACCTCCTACAAACACAAATAACGTAAATAAGGCATGAGACCTCCTACAAACACAAACAATGTAAATAAGGCATGATACCTCCTACAAACACAAACAATGTAAATAAGGCATGAGACCTCCTACAAACACAAATAATGTAAATAAGGCATGAGACCTCCTACAAACACAAACAATGTAAATAAGGCATGAGACCTCCTACAAACACAAACAATGTAAATAAGGCATGATACCTCCTACAAACACAAACAATGTAAATAAGGCATGATACCTCCTACAAACACAAATAATGTAAATAAGGCATGAGACCTCCTACAAACACAAATAACGTAAATAAGGCATGATACCTCCTACAAACACAAATAATGTAAATAAGGCATGATACCTCCTACAAACACAAATAATGTAAATAAGGCATGAGACCTCCTACAAACACAAACAATGTAAATAAGGCATGAGACCTCCTACAAACACAAATAATGTAAATAAGGCATGAGACCTCCTACAAACACAAACAATGTAAATAAGGCATGAGACCTCCTACAAACACAAACAATGTAAATAAGGCATGAGACCTCCTACAAACACAAACAATGTAAATAAGGCATGATACCTCCTACAAACATAGATGGAGGGTTGATCAGCAGAAGTAAATACTACCACTCAACAGCTAGGGGTCGTTTTACACTCATCTTAGGGTACGACTTCTACACACTGTTGAAAACCCTACTGTGACTGTACATAATAAAGCAGCAGTAACAGTGCTTTTCCTTTACTTGTGTCTAGATAACGTTAGAGAATTTAGAAGGGACAATCAAAAATGAACAATTTAGAGAAACTGGCAACATTGGGTACACAAGACGAAGATATGCGTCCTCCTGGAGGTAAGGGCAATGTTACATAGTATCTCTCTTATGGCGAGAGGTACTCGCTTCAACATTATGTGATAATGTTTGTCAGTGACTTGCGGCATGTCGGTGGTTTTCTCCGGGTACTCCACCAATAAAACTGACTGCCACGATATAACTGAAATAACCCTGACCCTACATAATCTCTTATGTTTATCTATTGAAGATCCTACTGTGACTATACAATATAAAGCAGCAATAATAGCTGTGACTATACAATATAAAGCAGCAATAATAGCTGTGACTATACAATATAAAGCAGCAATAATAGCTGTGACTATACAATATAAAGCAGCAATAACAACGATGTTACTGTAATTATGTCTAAGTGTAATGTTAGATAGCCTTTCCTGTTTACTTATATCCATATTCTTTCCTTCTAAGTATATTATTCCGTTTGCAATTTTACAAATAAATAAATAGAACTAATGACGAATGTAAAATAAAAAGGGTTTTAAGCCTTCCTTAAATATATATATATAAGTAAAGATTAATGAATTTAACCTAAATAAAATATATTGGATGTTTTTAGCTCAATTATGGACAAAATCAGATTTTTCAGTTGATTTTATGGAAACCATTATTCAGCCCATTTAATTTGCTATTGCTAATGGAAACTAAAACCATTTACGGAAGATCTTTTGAAAATATTTTCTAAATCAAGCTTGAAAATCGATAAATATCGTTCAGGGTATAATTATAAAATAAATTCATAGGAAGCTGTTTTTTACATAGTAAATATAATCTCACGCAACTAGATTTAAAATTTGAAAGCATCGCATGTTATAATAGGACAAAAACATCCTAGATCTAATAACGCATTAGAATGAAAGAAGTGTTTGGAGATAGCAAAGGGGTTGTCAGAATCCGTATATCGAAGAAGGACAGACAACACAATGACCAAAAGAAAAAGGACAAAAGGACAAACAACGATCTACAAAACATACACATAGAACTAAATATCAAGTAAGATGAATGAAAACACAGCTCAAAAGCTCACACAGAAACTAAAAATCTAAATTAAGAAAAGGCTTGACGATACCATAGGGGTAATCAGAGGGCGTAAATCAGAGGGCGTAAATCGATAAACAGACAATACAACGACCACAAGAACAAGGACAAAATGTTAAACAATTTCCCCACAAAACATTTACATAGAAAACTAATGATTGGGCAATATGAATCACAATAACAACTGGGAAAAGGTAAGGGGAGGGGTTGAACTTGAAAGATAGCAGTTGCTTCTTTATTACCATAGTATACTGATCAATTAATTTGTAATATAAAGAGATTAAAACATAACTACAAATGTAAATTTACTTTCTTATTATGACACGAGCTGCTCAAGGGGTAGTGCAAATCAGATATGGATTCTGAAAAATTCTAAAGATATGTTATAGATTGATTGATTTTTGATGTTTAACGCAACTTTCAGCAATATTTCAGCTATATCATGGCGACCAGCTTTAGTGGTGGAAGAAGCCGGAGTACCCGGAGAGAACCACCGACCATGGGCAAGCAACTGGTAAGCTCTATCACTTGCGGCTGCGAGTCGAGTGCACCTTTTTTTGTAATTTACAAAGTCGGGCGCGAACCCACGCCGTATTGCTGATAGGCTTGTATGAGTTATTAGGTAATTCAACTACCTAATTCACTGAGCCACCCGGGCCCTCGATTTGTTATGGAACATGCAATCAATGTAGCTCTCCTCATCCTCATACAATAACATTAAACCAATACACATCATGTTGACCAGCTCTGTTTAAACTTGCATCACTTAATAGAAAAAATAATTATCCATGTCCCCTCAGATCTCCCAAGCTGCTACGTATGATAACAAAGGGTGGGGGGGGGGGGGGGGGGGGTATAGTGAAAACTATTTTAATCAGATTTTAGTTTTCTGTGTAGTGTGTTGTGGATCATTGTTTGTACTTTTACTCGTCGTGGTTGTGATCGCAAGGTTGTAGGATTTATAACTACCTATCGTTGTGAGTTCGAACCCCGCTCAGGCGAGTTGTACTCGATACAACATGTGAAAATTTGTCAGTGACTTGTGCCAGTCGGTGGTTTTCTTCGGGTACCCCGGTTTCCTCCACCAAGAAAACTGATCGCCATGAAATAACTTAAATTGATTTGAAAGTGGCCTTAAACACCAAAAATCGTAGCACTAACCCCCTTTTCCTTTGGCCATTGTTTTTTCTCCTTCCATTTACGGCTTCCGATTACATTATTCTTTCTGGAATTTTCAGGCTTTTTTTTCCCAAAACCGGACGAAAAAGGACGAAAGTACCCGAAATTATAAATTACGCATTATCTATTCCATGATCAAAGAAATAATGTGTAATATTTATACCACGGTTTCTGTGTGAGATTGTTTCACCGTTTAACACTGAAACCCGTGGAATAATTGATTTGTAACATGAAGCCACATCACATCTAGGTCGTTGATTATTGCACGGCTTTATGAGAGTAATAAAACTACAGCCCTTCCGGAGCACCTGAGTTCACCCCTGGTTTTTAGTGGGGTTCGTGTTACTCGAGCTTTAGTTTTATGTGTATGCTTTGTAGATCGTTGTTTGTTATTTTGTGCTTTTTCTTTTGGCCATTGTGTTGTATGTTCTTCTTCGATGTACTGATTCTGATTACCTCTTTGGTATCTTCAAACTCTGCTTAAAGTGTGCAATATCTCGTATCTGCGTGTATTATTTCATAGTTCAAAGCTCTTGCTAACATTCTGGTATATAAACCATAAAAAGATCAAAGGAAAAGAATGCATTAATGTTACAAAAATCATTTATACCACGGGTAACCGTATTAAACGTATTTCTATTTCGGTTATAGGGGATTTCCCTTTATAGTTTCAATATTTTTATTTAGAATAAAACCGGTTTGTTAAGGTCTGCTTAGTATATTACAGAGAATATTTTTTTTAGGTACAATTGTATGACATGTATATTGATGCTTTCGTTTGTATTATTTAATAAAGATTGTTTCCCAAAGAAAATATGAGAAAGTTACTACGAGCAAGACAAGCCTAATTCAAGTCTTGTCTTTTATTTAGTCCGTATATTAGATTAGAAATTATTTAAATTCGGACGATTTTAAGTGGGAGAATTTAAGGTTAAATAATTGAATCTCTCGTATATTATGCGTGCATAGATGTATTTCATAGTTCATAGCTTACAATCTAGTACATGTATATAAACCATACAAAGATCAAAAGAAAAGAATGCATTCATGCTACAAAAATCATTTATACCACGAGTAACCGAAGTAGACGGTTAAATAATCGAATCTGTCGCATCTGCGTGCATAGATGTATTTCATAGTTATTCATGTCGTTCAATATTCTAGGAGGAGTTCCATTATTGAGTTGTCAAGGTTACACCAGTACAACCATTTCATTCAGAAATAATATCATCTAGAGAACATGCACATGATGACATTTAGACCAATGAAAATGTCATGTAATTTTATCACTGAATTCTTTCAATTAATTTATTACTTAAAGTAGGGGTCGGAGCATGTAATGTTTGATCATAGTTATTAAAGGAAAACGCCATGGTCTTAATAAGTTAGCGTGAAAATTTAAATGACAGTAAATAAAAGACATCTGTGTTAATGAATGCTAAAAAATAGTATACCGTAAAGTAGAATTTGGTCATCGAAGTTGCATGTAGCACCAAATAATGGGAATCACCATTTTTCAGAACTCTTCAATGTGAGGAGACAAAAGGCATAATCCATTCTCGGATTATACCTGCAATTAAAGCTCTTCCGAAAGAGCCGTGACGTTACGGTGTCGGTATCGTCTATTATATCAGCATTGATTATTTGCAATTTTATCATTAAAAATTATGTAAATCGTAAAATAACGTCGTATATTTATCCTTTGATATTTACAAAATCGTTATGACTTCATGTCAAACATTTTATTGCACTAACGAAAAAGGAAAGTGTGAGAAGAATTTTTTTTTTGTAATTATCAATCAGGACTACCCTTGTCAACACATCGACCAGTGACCACGAAAAACACGGGAAAGTACGACAGCATTGGCGACAAAAAAGAAAAAAACATGTGTACGCATAAAACGAGCTAAAAGTGACAGTTATTTAACCTACGGTCAATCATGTAAAACATACATGGAATTATACGTATAAACCGTCACATGAAGAGGTGTCATGGCCGCTTATACTACGACAGGAAATTCCAAAAATTCATATTTCCAATTGGGATATTAATGTTAATAAAGGTGTTTTTTGTTTAATAATTAGTTATTTACGAATAAAAAGTTACAATGTATTGAATTATAACAATTGTTCAACTGACTGGAGTTTTCCTTTAACATATGTTCTAATGTTTTTAAACACGCCCATCGTGAAATTGTTCGCGTGCTCGTTTCCAGTACTGTTGAACGTAGGCGCTATTTTGTACACGATTCCGTCGTGTAATTGTTCACGTGTTCGTATCCAGTACAGTAGAAAGTAGGTTCCAGCTCCGGTCGGGTCAAACCAGACTATGATATTGGTATTCTTCGTTAGGCACGTAACACTGATAAGGAGTAAAACATTTATTTTGCTAATTTGTAAAGAATGAAGTGGCATATACATGTACACTGTTGGTTAAGTGCGCTAGCACTATAAAGCTCCAACGAAATGCGTTGGTCAGTACAATACAGATATCGTTATCATTTCATAAAGAAGTAACTTGTTCTCGCCCTTATATTGATAATAAATTGCTCAATTGGCGCTAAACAACAATCACTCACTCATTTTATTGGATCAGGAACTCTCTACCCTTCCGGAGCACCCGAGTTCAACCTCTGGGTTTTAGGGGGATTCATGTTGCTCAAATTTTAATTTTCTGAGTAGTATTTTGTGGATCTTTGTTGTTCGTTTGGCGAGTATATTGTGAATCCTTCTGTGATATACGGTTTCTCATGATGTTTGTTGTTCGTTTGGCGAGTATATTGTGAATCCTTCTGTGATATACGGTTTCTCATGATCTTTGTTGTTCGTTTGGCGAGTATATTGTGAATCCTTCTGTGATATACGGTTTCTCATGATCTTTGTTGTTCGTTTGGCGAGTATATTATGAATCCTTCTGTGATTTACGGTTTCTCATGATTTTTGTTGTTCGTTTGGCGAGTATATTATGAATCCTTCTGTGAATTACGGTTTCTCATGATTTTTGTTGTTCGTTTGGCGAGTATATTGTGAATCCTTCTGTGATATACGGTTTCTCATGATTTTTGTTGTTCGTTTGGCGAGTATATTGTGAATCCTTCTGTGATATACGGTTTCTCATGATTTTTGTTGTTCGTTTGGCGAGTATATTGTGAATCCTTCTGTGATATACGGTTTCTCATGATCTTTGTTGTTCGTTTGGCGAGTATATTGTGAATCCTTCTGTTATTTACGGTTTCTCATGATTTTTGTTGTTCGTTTGGCGAGTATATTGTGAATCCTTCTGTGAATTACGGTTTCTCATGATCTTTGTTGTTCGTTTGGCGAGTATATTATGAATCCTTCTGTGAATTACGGTTTCTCATGATCTTTGTTGTTCGTTTGGCGAGTATATTGTAAATCCTTCTGTGATTTACGGTTTCGTATTACTCATGTGGTACCTTCAAACTTTTCTTATTCTGTTTCATAAAAGTTGAAACATTGTAAGTTAATTCTAAAATAGGGTATGCAATTTAGCATTTTGGATGAAAGAGATTAACAAATCAGAAAAGTTTGAATGCTGCACAGACGAGGTTTACTCAATACAACATTATGTGATAAAATTAATCAGTGACATGCGGAAAGTCGGTGGTTTTCTCCGGTTTCCTCCACCACTAAAACTGACCGCAACGATATAGCTGAAGTATTGCTGAAAGTGGCGTTAAACACCATAACCCTATCCCTAACCCAAATAAGAAAATCTAAGTAGTACAGCTATGTTATTTATATGGAATATATATTATCGATTCATCGTTTCTTAATATCAAGGGAAATTATGTTTCAATCTATATTAAGAACAAGTTCAGAGTTCAAATTAAATCTGTATGTCTATTGAAAGGAGTACACTGACTTGTTTTTATATAACAACAAGAACAGGTTCACAGTTCAAATTAAATCAGTATGTCTATTGAAAGGAGTACACTGACTTGTTTTTATATAACAACAAGAACAGGAAAAACTTGTGTCGTACATTAACAACCAAACGTTTGTTGTAGCGATTCTTACTTAAAAAGATGCCACCATTAAATAAATGTTAGAGAAATCCGAACACGCAATCAAGATTGGACAATCCAGAGGCACAAGCAACAACAAATAAATAAATAAATAATTAAGCACACACACACAAGACAGAAAGCATAAAAAAGATGAAAAACACGGACCACAACCCCTAAAAAACAGGGGTTAGTCCAGGTGACCGCGAAGGTAAGCAGTTCATTTACAAAGAACGCGTTTTATATTTTGGTCTTCACGTGTAACAAGCGGACGTCTCTATAAATTTAAAGAAACCAACACGAATAACACCGCCACATTTTTGTGCCTGTTCCAAACCAGAACCCGGATGTCTAACGTCATATGTCGTAGTCTTTTTTTTCAGATTCAACAATGAGTTGACTCCCTTTTTTGTCTATTTTCTTGTATAATTTTACTTATATCTTTTTTATTTGGACGGTAACCTACCAATTTTTTAACTTTATCTTTTTAAGAAACATTTGGACCATTCAATTACAAAAAATCAGAAAATTCTATGGATAAGAAATGTATATTTTCATCAGATAAATGCATCCAATAACGTTTTTTCCTTCATTGTCTACATAAATTTTGCCCCAAAATGCCATTTCCCCCCTTAAATTTTCAAATTAAAATTTTGAGCTTGGAATGCCGGTGATCTCCATTTCTTCTTCTTTTTATTTGGATGGCATATTACAAGGAAGTTTTCTTTAAATAATATAAAAAAATCTATGGATTGAAAATTAGACCCCCCATGTATTCGTGTGTTAGGGTATCGGAATTTTGCCAGTTGGCTAAGTTTACTTCCATTTTATAATTTGCCAGTATATTTTGTCTTGTTGTGTAATTGTTCAGTATCGTCTGTAGTGTCAAAAAAGTGAAAATTACAAAAAAAAAAAAAAAAAAAAAAAAAAAAGAAGAAGTTTACTTCGATTTGGTGTTGGAACTGTTCTGTTAGTATGTACATTTTTGTTTTTCTTTTGATACCGTTGTAATTTTCTTTAATCTTTAATTGTGAAACGGCTCTTACGTTATTAGTATATGGTAATGAATAGTACAAAAAGATTCTAAATTCTAATGTAGTTGTTTGATATTCCTGGTTTGTGATTGGACAATGCTGTAATTTTCACGGTATCAATTCCACGGTTGAAATATCATGAGATATTTTTAGAATTTAAGCCGATTACCACTTACGTCATTTTATCAATAATGTGGCAATACACATGATTACATTAGAATGGAGATAACTATATTATATTTGAAAATTTCACGGCTTCAATTGTCGATTTCATGATCGCAAATATCCGTTTACTGGCTCCGCTAACGCGTGGCCAGTAAACTCAATTTGCCACCATCAAATCTCCAATTGATGCCGTGAAATTTTCAAATACAATATAGTTATCTCCTAAATCTAAAGCTGTCCTGTCTCAGGCAGTGGTACCCTAAGCTGAATTTGCCTATTTTGTTTAGGTCATTGGATATTCATGCTCCCATCGACATTAAAACTATTTGGCTTTGAGCGTACCTGATGACGGTTATTTCTGAAACACGTCATGCGCACTAAGGTAGATATATACATTTTTATTAAGAACGGTGTCGTACGTATTAAGTCATACCTGTTAACCCACCCCCTTTTCGCGGGAGTCTCCCGCGTAAGAGCCTTATCTCCCGCATGGACTGGGTCTCCTGCGCTGGAGACATTAATCTCCCGCACACACCTTTTCCTCCCGCACGACCTCCCCCCAACAAAAAAATCAAGTACAATAAAATCTTGACCTACATTTTGCGATCAATATTTCTGGAAATTCCCTATTTGGAACTCCGCGCTCATGAAAAACGTCGAGAGATACGATATCCGGTTATTGATCTGTTTGACACCTTTACAGGTAAATTGGGTCATGGCGATTAATTAAGGTGTTGATGATTATACAACAATTATCCACTGATTGACAGTTAATTGGGGATAAGGAAGTGTGTTTTTTTTTTAATTTAAGTTCAATGTTACATTTGTATTGTTCACAGTGATACAAGCTATAACTTATACATGGAATATTTTATATATATATTTTTTTATCTCAGTAGCATGCACTGGGTTTTACCTTTGTGTATTTAATGACAAAGTGCAAAAAAGGCGTATGTCACGTGATTCAAGATCAATTGAAGATCACAGCTAACTATAGCGATTTACTACAAGAAACGCATTAACTCTAAATGAATGCGCATTTCGCCTTTGAGAGATTTTCTGTCTGTTGCAATTTAAAGATGTTAATTTGAAGGTATACATGCTAAAATTTCCGGTCTAAGAAAACTAGATGTAATCAAAGATTAATTAAATTAATCGCTATTTTAGACAGCTTAATTAGGTTAATTTTGTATGAGTTGAACGTTTGTTACAAATGAAGATACGTGCACTAATCTGTTGGTCATACACAAGGATTAGTTATATAAAATACTGCAGTCGTGTTAATATAAACGTAGATATCTAATTTAGTGCACACGTTACGCTTATGAAATAATCTTCATCAACTACGATCACAGTCAAAAAATTGGAAATCACAATAATCTATAAACTAAGAAGAGTTTGAAGATACCAAAGGGAGGCAATCAGAATCCGTATATCGAAGAAGAAGACAACACAATGGCCAAAAGACAAAGGACAAACAACCATCTAGAAGTAGAAGATACCAAAGGGAGGCAATCAGAATCCGTATATCGAAGAAGAAGACAACACAATGACCAAAAGACAAAGGACAAACAACCATCTAGAAGTAGAAGATACCAAAGGGAGGCAATCAGAATCCGTATATCGAAGAAGAAGACAACACAATGGCCAAAAGACAAAGGACAAACAACCATCTAGAAGTAGAAGATACCAAAGGGAGGCAATCAGAATCCGTATATCGAAGAAGAAAACAACACAATGGCCAAAAGACAAAGGACAAACAACCATCTAGAAGTAGAAGATACCAAAGGGAGGCAATCAGAATCCGTATATCGAAGAAGAACAGACAACACAATGGCCAAAAGACAAAGGACAAAGAACCAGCTAGAAGTAGAAGATACCAAAGGGAGGCAATCAGAATCCGTATATCGAAGAAGAAGACAACACAATGGCCAAAAGACAAAGGACAAACAACCATCTAGAAGTAGAAGTAGAAGATACCAAAGGGAGGCAATCAGAATCCGTATATCGAAGAAGAACAGACAACACAATGGCCAAAAGACAAAGGACAAAGAACCAGCTAGAAGTAGAAGATACCAAAGGGAGGCAATCAGAATCCGTATATCGAAGAAGAAGACAACACAATGGCCAGAACAGTACAAAAGGACAAACAACGATCTACAAAGCATACATATAAAATTAAAGATCGAGTAACACGAACCCCACTAAAAACCGGGGGTGAACTCAGATGCTCCGGAAGGGTAAGCAGTTCCTGCTCCACTAGTGGCACCCGTCGTGTTAATCTAGCTACAAACCAGGTACTAAGTCATGAATGAGTAAAGGACCGGGAAGTGTTTACGACAAGTGGAACATATCCATGGTAATTTAGGACACATATATTCCATAATGGTCAACCAATTCATGGTGGCGACCGTAACATTTTCGAAGCTTTTAGGAGGAAGAAAACCAAAGGGCCTAAACAGGATAGATAATATCGGCTAAGGTAGCACAACATATGGGATCGAACTTAGTTTAAAAATGACAAAAACTGACATCGGATCTTTTATTTTGTAGATGTTTTCTTTCCTCTATCACTGCCAATGTTTTTACCAGACTTGACTGTATATATGAGTAACACGGGAGGTTTCTTATAAGACACAAGAACTGGTTACCATTCGCGAGTACCTGGTTTTCTTTGTCTTCGTCCTGTGTTTTGTGTAGCCGGTTTTACCAGTGTCTCTAGATTGTCCCTTCTCTAACGTTTATTTTCTATCATTTATGACTGATTAAAGCAAGTGAAGATTGTTTAAGCTAAGTGCTGTTTAAATGCAAGGACCATTCTGAGACTGGTGCCGGCCCACCTTTTCTATAAATAAAAAACAAAATACCCGATTTTTTACTAAATTATTTTGGTTCCCCCATTACAGAGCGGAAAACTGTGATAAGTCCTTACTTTTCGTAAAGCGTGATTCCGTCTCTGAAAACCAATCATGCTTTACAATGCTGGTCTTTGGTTTTGTCGTCTGCTAGTGTTCATAAACGTGACAGTTACCATTAATTGTCATACATGTCAGAAATATGTCATCTAAACTTTTATTTTAATCTCTGAAATTGGCAGTTAAGTGGCGTAAATCTCAGGAAACACAAACACAGATAGATAAATAAAATAGCATGTTATCACGCACGATTATGTTTGTTCCATTTTAGTTCCATATTGTTTGATGCTGTAAACATTTCCGTAAATCCAGATTTCAAGATTAAAGGCGACTGAAAAATACGTGTAGAATAGCATCAAGGCGATATGTCAAAAAAAGTACCAAAGCAATATGTCAAAAAAGTACCAAGACGATATGTCAAAAAAAGTACCAAGGCGGCATGCTAAAAAAAGTACCAAGGCAATATGTAAAAAAAATACCAAGGCGATATGTCAAAGAAAGTACCAAAGCGATATGTCAAAAAAGTACCACGGCTATATCTCAAAAAAGTACCAAGGCGATATGTCAAAAAAAGTACCAAGGCGATATGTCAAAAAAGAACCAAGACGATATGTCAAAAAAAGTACCAAGGCGGTATGCTAAAAAAAGTACCAAGACGATATGTGAACTCAGGTGCTCCGAAAGGGTAAGCAGTACCTGCTCCACTAGTGACAACCGTCGTGTTAATCTAGTTAAGAATAATGTTAAAAGAAGATATCAAGGTGGTATGTTGAAAAAAAGAATCTTGGAGGTATGCTAAAAAATAGTATCAAGGCGGTATATATGTATATATATATTTGTGAGGACACGAACGAACGTTACGATTTCTACATAAAAGCGATGACCGGTTCGTCTTTACCTCCAGGTGATGATAGGAGGTCTCATGTCTTATTTGTATTATATGTATTTGTTTGCGTATAGTGGTGTCAAACACATATTGTGTTGTGTTTTTTGTTTTGTTTGTCTTCGATAAAAAATATTAGGTGACATCCAACACAGGATATTCGTTGTCATCGGCTGTTCGCATGTAAGAGCTTTTATATTTTAATATATTGAAATATTGAATTAATTTGACTTTTCTAAGGAAATGAAATGTTTAGTATCTTTAAGCAGTTTAAGTAGATTGTAATCCTTAGCATACTCAGATACATGTATAGACAGTGCTAGAAAAACGACTAAGATAACATAGAAATGATGGAAGGTTTATCTTTTGCATCAATACTAAAAACGTAGAAATCTAAATTGAGCGCACACGACGTGTTTCTGGAATCTGGAATAACCTTCTTCAGGTACGCTCAAAATCGAAAGATTGGAAAGCCAAATAATTAATATTTTGGGAGCAATAAAACCAAAGGCCTAAGCAGGATAGCCAAAATCGGTAACCTAGGCATGAAGGCAGACAGATCTTGGTGTTAATTATGAAAACGTATATACCTAAATGTAGCACACACGACATTTCTGAAGCAAGCTTTATCAGTTATTCACAAAATTGAAAGTTGAAAATCTTTGGGAGTAAGAAAACCAAAGTGTGTAAACTAAATAGACATACTAGTAATCAGCTGATGTTTTTATAAATAGACATACTAGTAATCAGCTGATGTTCTTATAAATAGACATACTAGTAATCAGCTGATGTTTTTATAAATAGACATACTAGTAATCAGCTGATGTTCTTATAAATAGACATACTAGTAATCAGCTGATGTTCTTATAAATAGACATACTAGTAATCAGCTGATGTTCTTATAAATAGACATACTAGTAATCAGCTGATGTTCTTATAAATAGACATACTAGTAATCAGCTGATGTTCTTATAAATAGACATACTAGTAATCAGCTGATGTTCTTATAAATAGACATACTAGTAATCAGCTGATGTTCTTATAAATAGACATACTAGTAATCAGCTGATGTTCTTATAAATAGACATACTAGTAATCAGCTGATGTTCTTATAAATAGACATACTAGTAATCAGCTGATGTTCTTATGTCTAATGGGGATTGATCTTAGTTTTTACGGCTTCTGATTACCCCTTTGGTATCTTCAAACTCTTCATTTGATAAATTACAGTATTTAGAACTGTAAATCTAAAACAGAAATATATCTAATGAGCCACGTCAGTATCAGAAACACTGACTACTGGGCTGAGCGGATGATACTATCGGAGACTAATAGTCCACCAGCAGAGGTATCGACCCAGTGATAGTAATAAAAAAGTAGATATCAAATTTAGTGTGCACAACGCATTTCTGGAATAACCTTAATCAAGGTACGATCATAGCAAAGTCTACTGTGGAGACTAATAGTCCACCAGTAGAGGTACCGGCCCAGTGATAGTAATAAAAGTATAGACATATAATTTAGTACACACGTCGCATTTCTGAAATAACCTTAATCCAGGTACGATCATAGTCCTGACTACTGTGTGGATGACACATCGGAGACTAATAGTCGACCAACGGAGGTGATAATATTCAACACACAATTAAGATAGACAACACCAATAAGTTACCCCCCCCTCATGTTTGTTCTTGTCCTAAGTCCCCCTCTCGTGTTTGTTCTTGTTCTAAGTCAGCAACTGGATTTTCAACGTGTCGTTGTTTCTTTTATTATTGGGTTTGTGTTGCTCGATCTTTAGTTTTCTTGTGTAGTGTTTTATAGATAATTGTTTGTCCTTTTGGTAATTGGACATTGCATTGTCTGTACTTCTTCGATTTACGGCTTCTGATAACCGCTTTGGTATCTTCAAGACTTTGATTGGACTTGACTGTATGTATGAGTAACACGGCGGGTGTCTTATAAGAAGTGGGAACTGATTACCTCTCGCAAACACCTGAGTTCACCCCCATTATTTGGTGGAAGCCCATGTTGTTCATCTTTGTAGTTTTTGT
This sequence comes from Bathymodiolus septemdierum, assembly GCA_963383655.1. Lineage (NCBI taxonomy): Eukaryota > Metazoa > Mollusca > Bivalvia > Mytilida > Modiolidae > Bathymodiolus > Bathymodiolus septemdierum. The sequence continues at coordinate 3,251,444 of OY726531.1, forward strand.
GCTGTCTCATTATGTGTCTTTACGTTTTAAGTTCTGTGTTATGATGTCCGTTACGATATCTACATAAAGATTTTTCCGGCAGTTGTTTGTTGCAGAGCTCATGTTTTATTTACGTTATTTGTGTGTGCTTGCGCATAGTAGTATTTCTTGGTTTGTATGTCTTCGTCTTACATGCCCAATGTTTGACAGTTTATCTGGATTGTCAATTCATGATTTCCCTTTCGTTTTTTTCTAACGTTTAATTTCAATCGCGCGTACACCGATAGAAAATAGGGAGCAAGTGCGGAGATCTAATTTTAATTAGATTGGGGTGGTCCGGGTCAACGACTTTTGACAGCCACTGAAACGGTAAGGACGAAAACGTTTAATCTTTTGTAGCAGATACAATGCACTTACTTTTTTTTGCCAAATCTGTTAAAGAGGTATTTATCGTACAGGGGGCGTGGCATTCTCCAAACACGTGACCCACTATGTTCATTGGTCAGACTTTCCGTATTATAAATTGACAATGCCCCATCGAGAGACTGCTCCCCGCATCCACCCCCTAGACGCGCTGAGCAGCTCAGGGGTCCGTTGTTGAACTTGTGATTAAGCTAATCATATGATTAGTCATAATTACATGATTCATTCCTAATCATATACTTAGCTAATGTAACGATTAAATTTTGTTGCTGAACTCTTTTTTAATCAATGTATTAACTAATCATATTTAATCATTGAAATAGCTAATTATGTGATTAGAAATTAATCATGTAATTATGGAAAATCATATGACTAGGTTAATCACAAGTTCAACAACGGACCCCTGCATGTTTGAGGCCTGGACACCTTCACCAGTACACAGTACGTCAGTAGATAAATAGGTTAACAACGGACCCCTGCATGTTTGAGGCCTGGACACCTTCACCAGTACACAGTACGTCAGTAGATAAATAGGTTAACAACGGACCCCTGCATGTTTGAGGCCTGGACACCTTCACCAGTACACAGTACGTCAGTAGATAAATAGGTTAACAACGGACCCCTGCATGTTTGAGGCCTGGACACCTTCACCAGTACACAGTACGTCAGTAGATAAATAGGTTAACAACGGACCCCTGCATGTTTGAGATCTGGACACCTTCACCAGTACACAGTACGTCAGTAGATAAATAGGTTAACAACGGACCCCTGCATGTTTGAGGCCTGGACAACTTCACCAGTACACAGTACGTCAGTAGATAAATAGGTTAACAACGGACCCCTGCATGTTTGAGGCCTGGACAACTTCACCAGTACACAGTACGTCAGTAGATAAATAGGTTAACAACGGACCCCTGCATGTTTGAGGCCTGGACACCTTCACCAGTACACAGTACGTCAGTAGATAAATAGGTTAACAACGGACCCCTGCATGTTTGAGGCCTGGACACCTTCACCAGTACACAGTACGTCAGTAGATAAATAGGTTAACAACGGACCCCTGCATGTTTGAGGCCTGGACACCTTCACCAGTACACAGTACGTCAGTAGATAAATAGGTTAACAACGGACCCCTGCATGTTTGAGGCCTGGACACCTTCACCAGTACACAGTACGTCAGTAGATAAATAGGTTAACAACGGACCCCTGCATGTTTGAGACCTGGACACCTTCACCAGTACACAGTACGTCAGTAGATAAATAGGTTAACAACGGACCCCTGCATGTTTGAGGCCTGGACACCTTCACCAGTACACAGTAGGTCAGTAGATAAATAGGTTAACAACGGATCCCTGCATGTTTGAGGCCTGGACACCTTCACCAGTACACAGTACGTCAGTAGATAAATAGGTTAACAACGGACCCCTGCATGTTTGAGGCCTGGACACCTTCACCAGTACACAGTACGTCAGTAAATAAATAGGTTAACAACGGACCCCTGCATGTTTGAGACCTGGACACCTTCACCAGTACACAGTACGTCAGTAGATAAATAGGTTAACAACGGACCCCTGCATGTTTGAGACCTGGACACCTTCACCAGTACACAGTACGTCAGTAGATAAATAGGTTAACAACGGACCCCTGCATGTTTGAGGCCTGGACACCTTCACCAGTACACAGTACGTCAGTAGATAAATAGGTTAACAACGGACCCCTGCATGTTTGAGGCCTGGACACCTTCACCAGTACACAGTACGTCAGTAGATAAATAGGTTAACAACGGACCCCTGCATGTTTGAGGCCTGGACACCTTCGCCAGTACACAGTACGTCAGTAGATAAATAGGTTAACAACGGACCCCTGCATGTTTGAGGCCTGGACACCTTCACCAGTACACAGTACGTCAGTAGATAAATAGGTTAACAACGGACCCTGCATGTTTGAGGCCTGGACACCTTCACCAGTACACAGTACGTCAGTAGATAAATAGGTTAACAACGGACCCCTGCATGTTTGAGGCCTGGACACCTCTACCAGTACACAGTACGTCAGTAGATAAATAGGTTAACAACGGACCCCTGCATGTTTGAGGCCTGGACACCTTCACCAGTACACAGTACGTCAGTAGATAAATAGGTTAACAACGGACCCCTGCATGTTTGAGGCCTGGACACCTTCACCAGTACACAGTACGTCAGTAGATAAATAGGTTAACACTTCAACACAAATTAGGATTGATTGATTATGATTTCACACCAAGTGAACATATAAGTTCTTGTAACTTGTTTCCCAATCCTATTAATTACTTTTTATATTATGCAATGTATATAGCTGAATATTGTAATGTTATATTGAATTAATTAATAAAATATGTTTAAACTAAGTGAACACAATTACATGCATATTCATGACGAGAATTATATACCATGTAGGTAACATATTGAATATGGGAGGGGCATATTGCCATGGCAACAATGTATATTGAAAATGACCGCGAAAATGATTCGTTTGTCACAATTTTAGTGTTGCTCAATCTTTTTAGTTTTCTGTGTCGTGCTTTGTAACTAGCGTATCACGATGGGTGCCACAAGTAGAACAAGTACTGATAACCCTTCCGGAGCACCAGAGGTCAATCCCGGGTTTTAGTTGGGTTCGTGTTGTTCCATCTTTAGTTTTCTGTAGATTGTTGGTTGCCCTTTTGTACTTTTGCTTTATAGAAATTATTTCACTAACAGGGACATTTGGGTCCATAAATCTAAGTTCACCCCCTTCTTTGTTGAAGTGTCTGTAGCAAGACAGGAAAGTGAGACGCCAAGTATTGGTGTATTAGGGGTATCTATTTTTGCCTCTTTCTACGAATTGTCATTTGTTTCATTTAACACTTCCTATGATTACGCTACATTCTGATTGGCTTAGCACGTCAGGTGGCTTTCTCCGATTACTCTCGTTTCCTACACCAATAAAACTGACGGCCACGATATAACTAAAATATTGTAAAGAAGTGGCGTTAAACACCATAACCCTAACCTCTAATCCTATTGGTTTATTTAGAGTATACACAAACAGATCTTGTATTGAATGTGAAAACTAAATAATCCGTATTTTACAGTGTTTTCTAAATATTTCTAAATATAAAAAGCATTCAAGACGAACACCATTACTATTGAAAATTAAACCAAACAGTGTAAGAATTAGATTTGTGAGCTGTCAAATCTTTGTTCTTCCCTCGACGGGATTTGAACTCACACCATTGATACACTGCAGCACCAATCGCTTAGCCTTATGTCCAGCGCCCTAGACCACTCAACCACATCCGCTCCATAAAAAAAAATGGAGCTTCAATAATCGAAGTGTTACCTTGTCTCGTAAGGAAAATCTAGAGATAGACATAAGACATGTGTCTAAGCGTGTGTAGATGGTACATTTTTCTTAATATTATAATTTGACAGCAATCTAACTCAGCAATTTTTAATATATTGTATAGGATAATGAAGAAATCATCATACAGTCACAGGAAATAAAGTATATTATACAAACATCTATATATATATATATATACATTTACATGAACAAACACCTAGATTGTGTGCACGACGCATTTCCGGGTTAACCATCATCAGGCATCCTCATAATCAAAATAAAAAAAAGTAGATTTTAAAATTAGTGCGCACGACGCGTTTCTAGAATAAACTTCATCAGGTACGCTCAAAATCAACAGATTGGAAAGACAAATAATTTAAAAGTGTTTTGGAGCAATAAGACCAACGGGCCCATACAGGTTTGCCAAAATCGTCATATATTATGCCAGAGGGATGAGATCCTCATGAATATCTTGTTTTGTATTGGCCCTGTTCACAAAGAATGATCAATGGTCCTCTTCATCCAAATGACTGTCGTCCTTTCAATGGTGGGACATTTATTGCAGATTTGAAGTAAAACTTCTAACATTAAATAAATGAGGGCACGGGTGGCTCAATGAGTTATGTAGTTGGATTACCCAACAACTCATACAAGCGTATCATCAATATGGCGTGGGTTCGCGCCCGGCTTTGTAAATTACACAAAAGGGTGCACTCGACTCCCAGCCGCACGTGATAAAGCTTACCAGTTGCTTTCCCATGGTCGGTGGTTCTATTTGGGTACTTTGCCTTCTTCCACCACTAAAACTGGTCGCCGTGATATAGCTGAAATGTTGCTGAAAGTGACGTTAAGCACAATAAATCAAATCGAATCATTTAATAAATGAGATGAGTTTATGCAGAGTTACGTTTTAATGAGATTTTTGTTTAGTTTATATTATTACAATATGATAATCTGGATGCTAGCTCGCTGAATCAATATTCCACGTGGTTACATTACCATGACTCCGGGTCAATCACTTTTTGCTCTTATAATTTTCAAGTCAATTAGTGAAAAAAAAGGTATGGATATAAATGAACTTGAGAGACTATTCAATATTACACTTTGACATAATTAAAGTACAGGAACAACGCTTTTATTGTTGTCCTGCATTCCATAGTCACAATAGAATCTTCAACAATGAGCAAATATCATAACTTAAAAATGAATGTGAAACGGTATCTAGCCTGCATTTGAGAGGTACTCTTTACTTCTGTCGATAAATGCTACATCGTTTTTTTTTTAACAACATAATAATTTTATTTATTCTAAATTCTTGCTTGTTATAGTTCTAATCAAGAGTCCAAGCTTCTCTTGCTGTACCCTGTTACACTCTACTGCTTTGTCGTTTTAATGTTACTGGGTGTATATGTAGCAAATAGTTCATGGCACTGAGGGTCATATGGCAGTATATGGACCGGTCCGTCACTAAAAAAATATTATATGGACCTCAAAAAGCTGAGGTCCATATAATATTTTTTTAGTGACGGACCGGTCCATATACTGCCATATGACCCGAAGTGACATGAGCTATTTGCTATATCATACTTTTTATCTAAAATAATAATGCAGGTACCGTTCCGGAACCGAATCGAAAACGAGGTAGTCCAGTCCCGATCCATATAACGTTATATTGACCGGCTGCGCTAACAAAGACAAATAGGGAAAATAAAAACGTAAAGTATATAATTTATTATCACATATGCCGAGCTATCAACAAGAAAATAAAACACGGGTGAATCAGTCTTACACCGTTACATACACTACATGACGGGTGAATCAGTCTTACACATACCGTTACAGACACTACATGACGGGTGAATCAGTCTTACACATACCGTTACATACACTACATGACGGGTGAATCAGTCTTACACATACCGTTACAGACACTACATGACGGGTGAATCAGTCTTACACATACCGTTACATACACTACATGACGGGTGAATCAGTCTTACACATACCGTTACATACACTACATGACGGGTGAATCAGTCTTACACATACCGTTACAGACACTACATGACGGGTGAATCAGTCTTACACATACCGTTACAGACACTACATGACGGGTGAATCAGTCTTACACATACCGTTACATACACTACATGACGGGTGAATCAGTCTTACACCGTTACATACACTACATGACGGGTGAATCAGTCTTACACATACCGTTACATACACTACATGACGGGTGAATCAGTCTTACACCGTTACATACACTACATGACGGGTGAATCAGTCTTACACATACCGTTACAGACACTACATGACGGGTGAATCAGTCTTACACATACCGTTACATACACTACATGACGGGTGAATCAGTCTTACACATACCGTTACAGACACTACATGACGGGTGAATCAGTCTTACACATACCGTTACAGACACTACATGACGGGTGAATCAGTCTTACACATACCGTTACAGACACTACATGACGGGTGAATCAGTCTTACACATACCGTTACAGACACTACATGACGGGTGAATCAGTCTTACACATACCGTTACATACACTACATGACGGGTGAATCAGTCTTACACATACCGTTACAGACACTACATGACGGGTGAATCAGTCTTACACATACCGTTACAGACACTACATGACGGGTGAATCAGTCTTACACATACCGTTACATACACTACATGACGGGTGAATCAGTCTTACACATACCGTTACATACACTACATGACGGGTGAATCAGTCTTACACATACCGTTACAGACACTACATGACGAGGTTATAAATGTAGACAAAACACGGGTGAATCAGTCTTACACCGTTACATACACTACATGACGGGTGAATCAGTCTTACACATACCGTTACAGACACTACATGACGGGTGAATCAGTCTTACACATACCGTTACATACACTACATGACGGGTGAATCAGTCTTACACATACCGTTACAGACACTACATGACGGGTGAATCAGTCTTACACATACCGTTACAGACACTACATGACGAGGTTATAAATGTAGACAAAACACGGGTGAATCAGTCTTACACATACCGTTACATACACTACATGACGGGTGAATCAGTCTTACACATACCGTTACATACACTACATGACGGGTGAATCAGTCTTACACATACCGTTACAGACACTACATGACGGGTGAATCAGTCTTACACATACCGTTACAGACACTACATGACGGGTGAATCAGTCTTACACATACCGTTACAGACACTACATGACGGGTGAATCAGTCTTACACATACCGTTACATACACTACATGACGGGTGAATCAGTCTTACACATACCGTTACATACACTACATGACGGGTGAATCAGTCTTACACATACCGTTACAGACACTACATGACGGGTGAATCAGTCTTACACATACCGTTACATACACTACATGACGAGGTTATAAATGTAGACAAAACACGGGTGAATCAGTCTTACACATACCGTTACATACACTACATGACGGGTGAATCAGTCTTACACATACCGTTACAGACACTACATGACGAGGTTATAAATGTAGACAAAACACGGGTGAATCAGTCTTACACCGTTACATACACTACATGACGGGTGAATCAGTCTTACACATACCGTTACAGACACTACATGACGGGTGAATCAGTCTTACACATACCGTTACAGACACTACATGACGGGTGAATCAGTCTTACACATACCGTTACAGACACTACATGACGAGGTTATAAATGTAGACAAAACACGGGTGAATCAGTCTTACACATACCGTTACATACACTACATGAGGGGTGAATCAGTCTTACACATACCGTTACATACACTACATGACGGGTGAATCAGTCTTACACATACCGTTACATACACTACATGACGGGTGAATCAGTCTTACACATACCGTTACATACACTACATGACGGGTGAATCAGTCTTACACATACCGTTACATACACTACATGACGGGTGAATCAGTCTTACACATACCGTTACATACACTACATGACGGGTGAATCAGTCTTACACCGTTACATACACTACATGACGGGTGAATCAGTCTTACACACACCGTTACATACACTACATGACGGGTGAATCAGTCTTACACATACCGTTACATACACTACATGACGGGTGAATCAGTCTTACACATACCGTTACATACACTACATGACGGGTGAATCAGTCTTACACATACCGTTACATACACTACATGACGGGTGAATCAGTCTTACACCGTTACAGACACTACATGACGGGTGAATCAGTCTTACACATACCGTTACAGACACTACATGACGGGTGAATCAGTCTTACACATACCGTTACATACACTACATGACGGGTGAATCAGTCTTACACATACCGTTACAGACACTACATGACGGGTGAATCAGTCTTACACATACCGTTACATACACTACATGACGGGTGAATCAGTCTTACACATACCGTTACAGACACTACATGACGGGTGAATCAGTCTTACACCGTTACATACACTACATGACGGGTGAATCAGTCTTACACATACCGTTACATACACTACATGACGGGTGAATCAGTCTTACACATACCGTTACAGACACTACATGACGGGTGAATCAGTCTTACACATACCGTTACATACACTACATGACGGGTGAATCAGTCTTACACATACCGTTACATACACTACATGACGGGTGAATCAGTCTTACACATACCGTTACATACACTACATGACGGGTGAATCAGTCTTACACATACCGTTACATACACTACATGACGGGTGAATCAGTCTTACACATACCGTTACATACACTACATGACGGGTGAATCAGTCTTACACATACCGTTACATACACTACATGACGGGTGAATCAGTCTTACACATACCGTTACAGACACTACATGACGGGTGAATCAGTCTTACACATACCGTTACATACACTACATGACGGGTGAATCAGTCTTACACATACCGTTACAGACACTACATGAAGGGTGAATCAGTCTTACACATACCGTTACAGACACTACATGACGGGTGAATCAGTCTTACACCGTTACAGACACTACATGACGGGTGAATCAGTCTTACACATACCGTTACAGACACTACATGACGGGTGAATCAGTCTTACACATACCGTTACAGACACTACATGACGGGTGAATCAGTCTTACACATACCGTTACAGACACTACATGACGAGGTTATAAATGTAGACAAAACACGGGTGAATCAGTCTTACACATACCGTTACATACACTACATGACGGGTGAATCAGTCTTACACATACCGTTACAGACACTACATGACGGGTGAATCAGTCTTACACATACCGTTACAGACACTACATGACGGGTGAATCAGTCTTACACATACCGTTACAGACACTACATGACGGGTGAATCAGTCTTACACATACCGTTACATACACTACATGACGGGTGAATCAGTCTTACACATACCGTTACAGACACTACATGACGGGTGAATCAGTCTTACACATACCGTTACATACACTACATGACGGGTGAATCAGTCTTACACATACCGTTACAGACACTACATGACGGGTGAATCAGTCTTACACATACCGTTACATACACTACATGACGGGTGAATCAGTCTTACACATACCGTTACAGACACTACATGACGGGTGAATCAGTCTTACACATACCGTTACATACACTACATGACGGGTGAATCAGTCTTACACATACCGTTACAGACACTACATGACGGGTGAATCAGTCTTACACCGTTACATACACTACATGACGGGTGAATCAGTCTTACACATACCGTTACAGACACTACATGACGGGTGAATCAGTCTTACACATACCGTTACAGACACTACATGACGAGGTTATAAATGTAGACAAAACACGGGTGAATCAGTCTTACACATACCGTTACATACACTACATGACGGGTGAATCAGTCTTACACATACCGTTACAGACACTACATGACGGGTGAATCAGTCTTACACATACCGTTACATACACTACATGACGGGTGAATCAGTCTTACACATACCGTTACAGACACTACATGACGGGTGAATCAGTCTTACACATACCGTTACATACACTACATGACGGGTGAATCAGTCTTACACATACCGTTACAGACACTACATGACGGGTGAATCAGTCTTACACATACCGTTACAGACACTACATGACGGGTGAATCAGTCTTACACATACCGTTACAGACACTACATGACGGGTGAATCAGTCTTACACATACCGTTACAGACACTACATGACGAGGTTATAAATGTAGACAAAACACGGGTGAATCAGTCTTACACATACCGTTACATACACTACATGACGGGTGAATCAGTCTTACACATACCGTTACATACACTACATGACGGGTGAATCAGTCTTACACATACCGTTACAGACACTACATGACGGGTGAATCAGTCTTACACATACCGTTACATACACTACATGACGGGTGAATCAGTCTTACACATACCGTTACAGACACTACATGACGGGTGAATCAGTCTTACACATACCGTTACAGACACTACATGACGGGTGAATCAGTCTTACACCGTTACATACACTACATGACGGGTGAATCAGTCTTACACATACCGTTACAGACACTACATGACGGGTGAATCAGTCTTACACCGTTACAGACACTACATGACGGGTGAATCAGTCTTACACATACCGTTACAGACACTACATGACGGGTGAATCAGTCTTACACATACCGTTACAGACACTACATGACGAGGTTATAAATGTAGACAAAACACGGGTGAATCAGTCTTACACATACCGTTACATACACTACATGACGGGTGAATCAGTCTTACACATACCGTTACAGACACTACATGACGGGTGAATCAGTCTTACACATACCGTTACATACACTACATGACGGGTGAATCAGTCTTACACATACCGTTACAGACACTACATGACGAGTGAATCAGTCTTACACATACCGTTACAGACACTACATGACGGGTGAATCAGTCTTACACATACCGTTACATACACTACATGACGGGTGAATCAGTCTTACACATACCGTTACAGACACTACATGACGGGTGAATCAGTCTTACACCGTTACATACACTACATGACGGGTGAATCAGTCTTACACATACCGTTACAGACACTACATGACGGGTGAATCAGTCTTACACATACCGTTACAGACACTACATGACGGGTGAATCAGTCTTACACATACCGTTACAGACACTACATGACGGGTGAATCAGTCTTACACATACCGTTACAGACACTACATGACGGGTGAATCAGTCTTACACATACCGTTACAGACACTACATGACGGGTGAATCAGTCTTACACATACCGTTACAGACACTACATGACGGGTGAATCAGTCTTACACATACCGTTACATACACTACATGACGGGTGAATCAGTCTTACACATACCGTTACATACACTACATGACGGGTGAATCAGTCTTACACATACCGTTACATACACTACATGACGGGTGAATCAGTCTTACACCGTTACATACACTACATGACGGGTGAATCAGTCTTACACATACCGTTACATACACTACATGACGGGTGAATCAGTCTTACACATACCGTTACAGACACTACATGACGGGTGAATCAGTCTTACACATACCGTTACAGACACTACATGACGGGTGAATCAGTCTTACACCGTTACATACACTACATGACGGGTGAATCAGTCTTACACATACCGTTACAGACACTACATGACGGGTGAATCAGTCTTACACATACCGTTACATACACTACATGACGGGTGAATCAGTCTTACACATACCGTTACATACACTACATGACGGGTGAATCAGTCTTACACATACCGTTACAGACACTACATGACGGGTGAATCAGTCTTACACATACCGTTACATACACTACATGACGGGTGAATCAGTCTTACACATACCGTTACAGACACTACATGACGGGTGAATCAGTCTTACACATACCGTTACAGACACTACATGACGGGTGAATCAGTCTTACACATACCGTTACAGACACTACATGACGGGTGAATCAGTCTTACACATACCGTTACAGACACTACATGACGAGGTTATAAATGTAGACAAAACACGGGTGAATCAGTCTTACACATACCGTTACATACACTACATGACGGGTGAATCAGTCTTACACATACCGTTACAGACACTACATGACGGGTGAATCAGTCTTACACATACCGTTACAGACACTACATGACGGGTGAATCAGTCTTACACATACCGTTACAGACACTACATGACGGGTGAATCAGTCTTACACCGTTACATACACTACATGACGGGTGAATCAGTCTTACACATACCGTTACAGACACTACATGACGGGTGAATCAGTCTTACACCGTTACAGACACTACATGACGGGTGAATCAGTCTTACACATACCGTTACAGACACTACATGACGGGTGAATCAGTCTTACACATACCGTTACAGACACTACATGACGAGGTTATAAATGTAGACAAAACACGGGTGAATCAGTCTTACACATACCGTTACATACACTACATGACGGGTGAATCAGTCTTACACATACCGTTACAGACACTACATGACGGGTGAATCAGTCTTACACATACCGTTACAGACACTACATGACGGGTGAATCAGTCTTACACATACCGTTACAGACACTACATGACGGGTGAATCAGTCTTACACATACCGTTACAGACACTACATGACGAGGTTATAAATGTAGACAAAACACGGGTGAATCAGTCTTACACATACCGTTACATACACTACATGACGGGTGAATCAGTCTTACACATACCGTTACAGACACTACATGACGGGTGAATCAGTCTTACACATACCGTTACAGACACTACATGACGGGTGAATCAGTCTTACACATACCGTTACAGACACTACATGACGGGTGAATCAGTCTTACACATACCGTTACAGACACTACATGACGAGGTTATAAATGTAGACAAAACACGGGTGAATCAGTCTTACACATACCGTTACAGACACTACATGACGGGTGAATCAGTCTTACACATACCGTTACAGACACTACATGACGGGTGAATCAGTCTTACACATACCGTTACAGACACTACATGACGGGTGAATCAGTCTTACACATACCGTTACAGACACTACATGACGAGGTTATAAATGTAGACAAAACACGGGTGAATCAGTCTTACACATACCGTTACATACACTACATGACGGGTAAATCAGTCTTACACATACCGTTACAGACACTACATGACGGGTGAATCAGTCTTACACATACCGTTACAGACACTACATGACGGGTGAATCAGTCTTACACATACCGTTACAGACACTACATGACGGGTGAATCAGTCTTACACATACCGTTACAGACACTACATGACGAGGTTATAAATGTAGACAAAACACGGGTGAATCAGTCTTACACATACCGTTACAGACACTACATGACGGGTGAATCAGTCTTACACATACCGTTACAGACACTACATGACGGGTGAATCAGTCTTACACATACCGTTACAGACACTACATGACGGGTGAATCAGTCTTACACATACCGTTACAGACACTACATGACGGGTGAATCAGTCTTACACATACCGTTACAGACACTACATGACGAGGTTATAAATGTAGACAAAACACGGGTGAATCAGTCTTACACATACCGTTACAGACACTACATGACGGGTGAATCAGTCTTACACATACCGTTACAGACACTACATGACGGGTGAATCAGTCTTACACATACCGTTACAGACACTACATGACGGGTGAATCAGTCTTACACATACCGTTACAGACACTACATGACGAGGTTATAAATGTAGACAAAACACGGGTGAATCAGTCTTACACATACCGTTACATACACTACATGACGGGTGAATCAGTCTTACACATACCGTTACAGACACTACATGACGGGTGAATCAGTCTTACACATACCGTTACAGACACTACATGACGGGTGAATCAGTCTTACACATACCGTTACAGACACTACATGACGGGTGAATCAGTCTTACACATACCGTTACAGACACTACATGACGAGGTTATAAATGTAGACAAAACACGGGTGAATCAGTCTTACACATACCGTTACAGACACTACATGACGGGTGAATCAGTCTTACACATACCGTTACAGACACTACATGACGGGTGAATCAGTCTTACACATACCGTTACAGACACTACATGACGGGTGAATCAGTCTTACACATACCGTTACAGACACTACATGACGAGGTTATAAATGTAGACAAAACACGGGTGAATCAGTCTTACACATACCGTTACATACACTACATGACGGGTGAATCAGTCTTACACATACCGTTACAGACACTACATGACGGGTGAATCAGTCTTACACATACCGTTACATACACTACATGACGGGTGAATCAGTCTTACACATACCGTTACATACACTACATGACGGGTGAATCAGTCTTACACATACCGTTACAGACACTACATGACGGGTGAATCAGTCTTACACATACCGTTACAGACACTACATGACGGGTGAATCAGTCTTACACATACCGTTACAGACACTACATGACGGGTGAATCAGTCTTACACATACCGTTACAGACACTACATGACGGGTGAATCAGTCTTACACATACCGTTACAGACACTACATGACGAGGTTATAAATGTAGACAAAACACGGGTGAATCAGTCTTACACATACCGTTACATACACTACATGACGGGTGAATCAGTCTTACACATACCGTTACAGACACTACATGACGGGTGAATCAGTCTTACACATACCGTTACAGACACTACATGACGGGTGAATCAGTCTTACACATACCGTTACAGACACTACATGACGGGTGAATCAGTCTTACACATACCGTTACATACACTACATGACGGGTGAATCAGTCTTACACATACCGTTACATACACTACATGACGGGTGAATCAGTCTTACACATACCGTTACATACACTACATGACGGGTGAATCAGTCTTACACATACCGTTACATACACTACATGACGGGTGAATCAGTCTTACACATACCGTTACAGACACTACATGACGGGTGAATCAGTCTTACACATACCGTTACAGACACTACATGACGGGTGAATCAGTCTTACACATACCGTTACAGACACTACATGACGGGTGAATCAGTCTTACACATACCGTTACAGACACTACATGACGGGTGAATCAGTCTTACACATACCGTTACAGACACTACATGACGAGGTTATAAATGTAGACAAAACACGGGTGAATCAGTCTTACACATACCGTTACAGACACTACATGACGGGTGAATCAGTCTTACACATACCGTTACAGACACTACATGACGGGTGAATCAGTCTTACACATACCGTTACAGACACTACATGACGGGTGAATCAGTCTTACACATACCGTTACAGACACTACATGACGAGGTTATAAATGTAGACAAAACACGGGTGAATCAGTCTTACACATACCGTTACATACACTACATGACGGGTAAATCAGTCTTACACATACCGTTACAGACACTACATGACGGGTGAATCAGTCTTACACATACCGTTACAGACACTACATGACGGGTGAATCAGTCTTACACATACCGTTACAGACACTACATGACGGGTGAATCAGTCTTACACATACCGTTACAGACACTACATGACGAGGTTATAAATGTAGACAAAACACGGGTGAATCAGTCTTACACATACCGTTACAGACACTACATGACGGGTGAATCAGTCTTACACATACCGTTACAGACACTACATGACGGGTGAATCAGTCTTACACATACCGTTACAGACACTACATGACGGGTGAATCAGTCTTACACATACCGTTACAGACACTACATGACGGGTGAATCAGTCTTACACATACCGTTACAGACACTACATGACGAGGTTATAAATGTAGACAAAACACGGGTGAATCAGTCTTACACATACCGTTACAGACACTACATGACGGGTGAATCAGTCTTACACATACCGTTACAGACACTACATGACGGGTGAATCAGTCTTACACATACCGTTACAGACACTACATGACGGGTGAATCAGTCTTACACATACCGTTACAGACACTACATGACGAGGTTATAAATGTAGACAAAACACGGGTGAATCAGTCTTACACATACCGTTACATACACTACATGACGGGTGAATCAGTCTTACACATACCGTTACAGACACTACATGACGGGTGAATCAGTCTTACACATACCGTTACAGACACTACATGACGGGTGAATCAGTCTTACACATACCGTTACAGACACTACATGACGGGTGAATCAGTCTTACACATACCGTTACAGACACTACATGACGAGGTTATAAATGTAGACAAAACACGGGTGAATCAGTCTTACACATACCGTTACAGACACTACATGACGGGTGAATCAGTCTTACACATACCGTTACAGACACTACATGACGGGTGAATCAGTCTTACACATACCGTTACAGACACTACATGACGGGTGAATCAGTCTTACACATACCGTTACAGACACTACATGACGAGGTTATAAATGTAGACAAAACACGGGTGAATCAGTCTTACACATACCGTTACATACACTACATGACGGGTGAATCAGTCTTACACATACCGTTACAGACACTACATGACGGGTGAATCAGTCTTACACATACCGTTACAGACACTACATGACGGGTGAATCAGTCTTACACATACCGTTACAGACACTACATTACGGGGTTATAAATGTAGACAAAACACGGGTGAATCAGTCTTACACATACCGTTACAGACACTACATGACGGGGTTATAAATGTAGACAAAACACGGGTGAATCAGTCTTACACATACCGTTACAGACACTACATGACGAGGTTATAAATGTACACAAAACACGGGTGAATCAGTCTTACACATACCGTTACAGACACTACATGACGAGGTTATCAATGTAGACAAACCACGGGTGAATCAGTCTTACACATACCGTTACAGACACTACATGACGGGTGAATCAGTCTTACACATACCGTTACAGACACTACATGACGAGGTTATCAATGTAGACAAAACACGGGTGAATCAGTCTTACACATACCGTTACAGACACTACATGACGAGGTTATAAATGTACACAAAACACCGGTGAATCAGTCTTACACATACAGTTACAGACACTACATGACGAGGTTATAAATGTACACAAAACACGGGTGAATCAGTCTTACACATACCGTTACAGACACTACATGACGAGGTTATAAATGTACACAAAACACGGGTGAATCAGTCTTACACATACCGTTACAGACACTACATGACGAGGTTATCAATGTAGACAAACCACGGGTGAATCAGTCTTACACATACCGTTACAGACACTACATGACGGGTGAATCAGTCTTACACATACCGTTACAGACACTACATGACGAGGTTATCAATGTAGACAAAACACGGGTGAATCAGTCTTACACATACCGTTACAGACACTACATGACGAGGTTATAAATGTACACAAAACACCGGTGAATCAGTCTTACACATACAGTTACAGACACTACATGACGAGGTTATAAATGTACACAAAACACGGGTGAATCAGTCTTACACATACCGTTACAGACACTACATGACGAGGTTATAAATGTAGACAAAACACGGGTGAATCAGTCTTACACATACCGTTACAGACACTACATGACGAGGTTATACATGTAGACAAAACACGGGTGAATCAGTCTTACACATACCGTTACTGATACTACATGACGAGGTTATAAATGTAGACAAAACGCGGGTGAATCAGTCTTACACATACCGTTACAGAAACTACATGACGAGGTTATAAATGTAGGCAAAACGCGGGTGAATCAGTCTTACACATACCGTTACAGACACTACATGACGAGGTTATAAATGTAGACAAAACACGGGTGAATCAGTCTTACACATACCGTTACAGACACTACATGACGAGGTTATAAATGTAGACAAAACAAGGGTGAATCAGTCTTACACATACCGTTACAGACACTACATGACGAGGTTATACATGTAGACAAAACACGGGTGAATCAGTCTTACACATACCGTTACAGACACTACATGACGAGGTTATAAATGTAGACAAAACACGGGTGAATCAGTCTTACACATACAGTTACAGACACTACATGACGAGGTTATAAATGTAGACAAAACACTGGTGAATCAGTCTTACACATACCGTTACAGACACTACATGACGAGGTAATAAATGTAGAAAAAACACGGGTGAATCAATCTTACACATACCGTTACAGACACTACATGACGAGGTTATAAATGTAGACAAAACACGGGTGAATCAGTCTTACACATACCGTTACAGACACTACATGACGAGGTTATAAATGCAGACAAAGACAATCACAGAGCTGTCATCAGGTAGATACATGTAGTAAGAAAACTGGACAGTTTAATTTAGAAAGACAATCACAGAGCTGTCATCAGGTACATACATGTAGTAAGAAAACTGGACAGTTTAATTTAGAAAGACAATCACAGAGCTGTCATCAGGTACATACATGTAGTAAGAAAACTGGACAGTTTAATTTAGAAAGACAATCACAGAGCTGTCATCAGGTAAATACATGTAGTAAGAAAACTGGACAGTTTAATTTAGAAAGACAATCACAGAGCTGTCATCAGGTAAATACATGTAGTAAGAAAACTGGACAGTTTAATTTAGAAAGACAATCACAGAGCTGTCATCAGGTAAATACATGTAGTAAGAAAACTGGACAGCTTAATTTAGAAAGACAATCAAAGAGCTGTCATCAGGTAAATACATGTAGTAAGGAAACTGGACAGTTTAATTTAGAAAGACAATCAAAGAGCTGTCATCAGGTAAATACATGTAGTAAGAAAACTGGACAGTTTAATTTAGAAAGACAATCACAGAGCTGTCATCAGGTAAATACATGTAGTAAGAAAACTGGACAGTTTAATTTAGAAAGACAATCACAGAGCTGTCATCAGGTAAATACATGTAGTAAGAAAACTGGACAGTTTAATTTAGAAAGACAATCACAGAGCTGTCATCAGGTAAATACATGTAGTAAGGAAACTGGACAGTTTAATTTAGAAAGACAATCAAAGAGCTGTCATCAGGTACATACATGTAGTAAGGAAACTGGACAGTTTAATTTAGAAAGACAATCACAGAGCTGTCATCAGGTAAATACATGTAGTAAGAAAACTGGACAGTTTAATTTAGAAAGACAATCACAGAGCTGTCATCAGGTAAATACATGTAGTAAGAAACTGGACAGTTTAATTTAGAAAGACAATCACAGAGCTGTCATCAGGTAAATACATGTAGTAAGAAAACTGGACAGTTTAATTTAGAAAGACAATCACAGAGCTGTCATCAGGTAAATACATGTAGTAAGAAAACTGGACAGTTTAATTTAGAAAGACAATCACAGAGCTGTCATCAGGTAAATACATGTAGTAAGAAAACTGGACAGTTTAATTTAGAAAGACAATCACAGAGCTGTCATCAGGTAAATACATGTAGTAAGGAAACTGGACAGTTTAATTTAGAAAGACAATCACAGAGCTGTCATCAGGTAAATACATGTAGTAAGAAAACTGGACAGTTTAATTTAGAAAGACAATCACAGAGCTGTCATCAGGTAAATACATGTAGTAAGGAAACTGGACAGTTTAATTTAGAAAGACAATCACAGAGCTGTCATCAGGTAAATACATGTAGTAAGAAAACTGGACAGTTTAATTTAGAAAGACAATCACAGAGCTGTCATCAGGTAAATACATGTAGTAAGAAAACTGGACAGTTTAATTTAGAAAGACAATCACAGAGCTGTCATCAGGTAAATACATGTAGTAAGAAAACTGGACAGTTTAATTTAGAAAGACAATCACAGAGCTGTCATCAGGTACATACATGTAGTAAGGAAACTGGACAGTTTAATTTAGAAAGACAATCACAGAGCTGTCATCAGGTACATACATGTAGTAAGAAAACTGGACAGTTTAATTTAGAAAGACAATCACAGAGCTGTCATCAGGTAAATACATGTAGTAAGAAACTGGACAGTTTAATTTAGAAAGACAATCAAAGAGCTGTCATCAGGTAAATACATGTAGTAAGAAAACTGGACAGTTTAATTTAGAAAGACAATCACAGAGCTGTCATCAGGTACATACATGTAGTAAGAAAACTGGACAGTTTAATTTAGAAAGACAATCACAGAGCTGTCATCAGGTAAATACATGTAGTAAGAAAACTGGACAGTTTAATTTAGAAAGACAATCACAGAGCTGTCATCAGGTAAATACATGTAGTAAGAAAACTGGACAGTTTAATTTAGAAAGACAATCACAGAGCTGTCATCAGGTACATACATGTAGTAAGGAAACTGGACAGTTTAATTTAGAAAGACAATCACAGAGCTGTCATCAGGTACATACATGTAGTAAGAAACTGGACAGTTTAATTTAGAAAGACAATCACAGAGCTGTCATCAGGTAAATACATGTAGTAAGAAAACTGGACAGTTTAATTTAGAAAGACAATCACAGAGCTGTCATCAGGTAAATACATGTAGTAAGAAAACTGGACAGTTTAATTTAGAAAGACAATCACAGAGCTGTCATCAGGTACATACATGTAGTAAGGAAACTGGACAGTTTAATTTAGAAAGACAATCACAGAGCTGTCATCAGGTACATACATGTAGTAAGGAAACTGGACAGTTTAATTTAGAAAGACAATCACAGAGCTGTCATCAGGTAAATACATGTAGTAAGAAAACTGGACAGTTTAATTTAGAAAGACAATCACAGAGCTGTCATCAGGTAAATACATGTAGTAAGGAAAACTGGACAGTTTAATTTAGAAAGACAATCACAGAGCTGTCATCAGGTAAATACATGTAGTAAGGAAACTGGACAGTTTAATTTAGAAAGACAATCACAGAGCTGTCATCAGGTAAATACATGTAGTAAGGAAACTGGACAGTTTAATTTAGAAAGACAATCACAGAGCTGTCATCAGGTAAATACATGTAGTAAGAAAACTGGACAGTTTAATTTAGAAAGACAATCACAGAGCTGTCATCAGGTAAATACATGTAGTAAGGAAACTGGACAGTTTAATTTAGAAAGACAATCACAGAGCTGTCATCAGGTAAATACATGTAGTAAGGAAACTGGACAGTTTAATTTAGAAAGACAATCACAGAGCTGTCATCAGGTAAATACATGTAGTAAGGAAACTGGACAGTTTAATTTAGAAAGACAATCACAGAGCTGTCATCAGGTAAATACATGTAGTAAGGAAACTGGACAGTTTAATTTAGAAAGACAATCACAGAGCTGTCATCAGGTAAATACATGTAGTAAGAAAACTGGACAGTTTAATTTAGAAAGACAATCACAGAGCTGTCATCAGGTAAATACATGTAGTAAGGAAAACTGGACAGTTTAATTTAGAAAGACAATCACAGAGCTGTCATCAGGTAAATACATGTAGTAAGGAAACTGGACAGTTTAATTTAGAAAGACAATCACAGAGCTGTCATCAGGTAAATACATGTAGTAAGGAAACTGGACAGTTTAATTTAGAAAGACAATCACAGAGCTGTCATCAGGTAAATACATGTAGTAAGGAAACTGGACAGTTTAATTTAGAAAGACAATCACAGAGCTGTCATCAGGTAAATACATGTAGTAAGGAAACTGGACAGTTTAATTTAGAAAGACAATCACAGAGCTGTCATCAGGTAAATACATGTAGTAAGGAAACTGGACAGTTTAATTTAGAAAGACAATCACAGAGCTGTCATCAGGTAAATACATGTAGTAAGGAAACTGGACAGTTTAATTTAGAAAGACAATCACAGAGCTGTCATCAGGTAAATACATGTAGTAAGGAAACTGGACAGTTTAATTTAGAAAGACAATCACAGAGCTGTCATCAGGTACATACATGTAGTAAGGAAACTGGACAGTTTAATTTAGAAAGACAATCACAGAGCTGTCATCAGGTACATACATGTAGTAAGGAAACTGGACAGTTTAATTTAGAAAGACAATCACAGAGCTGTCATCAGGTAAATACATGTAGTAAGGAAACTGGACAGTTTAATTTAGAAAGACAATCACAGAGCTGTCATCAGGTACATACATGTAGTAAGGAAACTGGACAGTTTAATTTAGAAAGACAATCACAGAGCTGTCATCAGGTACATACATGTAGTAAGGAAACTGGACAGTTTAATTTAGAAAGACAATCACAGAGCTGTCATCAGGTACATACATGTAGTAAGGAAACTGGACAGTTTAATTTAGAAAGACAATCACAGAGCTGTCATCAGGTACATACATGTAGTAAGGAAAACTGGACAGTTTAATTTAGAAAGACAATCACAGAGCTGTCATCAGGTAAATACATGTAGTAAGAAACTGGACAGTTTAATTTAGAAAGACAATCACAGAGCTGTCATCAGGTACATACATGTAGTAAGGAAACTGGACAGTTTAATTTAGAAAGACAATCACAGAGCTGTCATCAGGTAAATACATGTAGTAAGGAAACTGGACAGTTTAATTTAGAAAGACAATCACAGAGCTGTCATCAGGTACATACATGTAGTAAGGAAACTGGACAGTTTAATTTAGAAAGACAATCACAGAGCTGTCATCAGGTACATACATGTAGTAAGGAAACTGGACAGTTTAATTTAGAAAGACAATCACAGAGCTGTCATCAGGTACATACATGTAGTAAGAAAACTGGACAGTTTAATTTAGAAAGACAATCACAGAGCTGTCATCAGGTAAATACATGTAGTAAGGAAACTGGACAGTTTAATTTAGAAAGACAATCACAGAGCTGTCATCAGGTAAATACATGTAGTAAGGAAACTGGACAGTTTAATTTAGAAAGACAATCACAGAGCTGTCATCAGGTACATGTAGTAAGGAAACTGGACAGTTTAATTTAGAAAGACAATCACAGAGCTGTCATCAGGTACATACATGTAGTAAGGAAACTGGACAGTTTAATTTAGAAAGACAATCACAGAGCTGTCATCAGGTACATACATGTAGTAAGGAAAACTGGACAGTTTAATTTAGAAAGACAATCACAGAGCTGTCATCAGGTACATACATGTAGTAAGGAAACTGGACAGTTTAATTTAGAAAGACAATCACAGAACTGTCATCAGGTACATACATGTAGTAAGGAAACTGGACAGTTTAATTTAGAAAGACAATCAAAGAGCTGTCATCAGGTACATACATGTAGTAAGGAAAACTGGACAGTTTAATTTAGAAAGACAATCACAGAGCTGTCATCAGGTAAATACATGTAGTAAGAAAACTGGACAGTTTAATTTAGAAAGACAATCACAGAGCTGTCATCAGGTAAATACATGTAGTAAGGAAACTGGACAGTTTAATTTAGATAGACAATCAAAGAGCTGCCATCAGGTAAATACATGTAGTAAGGAAACTGGACAGTTTAATTTAGAAAGACAATCACAGAGCTGTCATCAGGTAAATACATGTAGTAAGGAAACTGGACAGTTTAATTTAGATAGACAATCAAAGAGCTGTCATCAGGTAAATACATGTAGTAAGGAAACTGGACAGTTTAATTTAGAAAGACAATCACAGAGCTGTCATCAGGTAAATACATGTAGTAAGAAAACTGGACAGTTTAATTTAGAAAGACAATCACAGAGCTGTCATCAGGTAAATACATGTAGTAAGGAAACTGGACAGTTTAATTTAGAAAGACAATCACAGAGCTGTCATCAGGTACATACATGTAGTAAGGAAACTGGACAGTTTAATTTAGATAGACAATCACAGAGCTGTCATCAGGTAAATACATGTAGTAAGGAAACTGGACAGTTTAATTTAGATAGACAATCACAGAGCTACAAAACATACAAATATCTGGGGTCGAACTCAAGGTAAGAAGTTCCTGCTCTACTAGTGCTTTGCTTGGTTTGCCCAAACTAGGAATCCAACCTCATTGTATCGAAGTCAAACGGACTAATCGTTGAAGTTCACAATACTCGATTCTAGTTATTCATAGCAAGAAAAATTTGAAATTACCTAAAGCAGTAACCAGAAGCTGTAATTCGAAAATGGCTAAGACAAAAAGGACAAGAGACAAACAATGGTCTGATAAAACACAATGCAAAAGCTTAATGATTGAATAATACTAACCCCACGAAAGGGAGCTAACTCAAGTGCTCCGGAAGGGTAAGCATTTCCTTCTCCACTATGGCACGCGGCGTGCTACTCTTGTTAATAAGTCAGGAAAGAGGAAAGGAGGGTGGGATTACTTGTTCGCACATATTTGTATCTAGTACAGCTAAACCTGCCCATGCGGTCACCTCTATTAAGCAGTCACCTGTATTAAAAGGTCACATTTTTCTTGTCCTGTCATAGAAAATATCATTTGAATTGAACCTCTTTTAAAAGGTCACCTGTATTATAAGACCACCTTTTCTGTGCCCGTAAGGTGACCTCTTAATACAGGTTTGACTGTATATCTCGTCACGAACAGGAATATAACCTGCAGCTGTATTAACAGATTATAGATATTAACTGCATAGACAATATACGTCCATTTTCTGCAAACTTCAAATTTACTTGACGAGCTTTTGAGGCGAGTACAAATAAATTTGATATTTCCAGGCAATGTACCTATCTTGTGTTTGTACTGCAACGGCATAATGTATGCAAAAAAGTTAAATTTACAAACAGCAGCTCAAAAACAATTTGGTTGAATTGTGTATTGGGTGTCTACAGAGAGGTCGGCGTTTGACCAGTTTCTATTGTGTTTCGCTCTACCTAAGACGAGGAGACTTTATACGTCTAGTAGATATATAAAGCAAACCTATTTTCTTACACCTTTATATAGTCAATAAACATAAGGATTGTAATACAAAGCTTACTTGGGTGGTTTATGGTGTTTATCGCCACTTTCAACCATATTTCAGCTATATAGTAGCGATTAGATTTATTGATGAAGGAAACCGGAGTACCCGGAGAAAACCACCGACCTTCCGTAAGTCAATGACAAACTGTATCACATAATGTTGTATCGAGTACACCTCGCCATGAGCTGGATTTGAACTCACAACTTTAGTAGTGATATGCACTGATTACACAGATAGTTGTAAATCAAATCCATCTACCATACGATCACGACCACGACGGCCCCGTGTAGTATAAAGGTAGATATAGAAGCAGCTACCTTACGATCGTTGCCACAAAGGTCCATTTTTTTATATGACGTACAACAACTAGTAGATACTCACCTGGTCCAAACGATGCATAGATTGTATTATGATAATAGACATCGGCAAAGGCTACGGCTTTATCGTTAGGAGAACATATCCAACCAAATGTCGTCCGCAGTAAATTCAGTTGGAATACGTCACTATAAAGATTGTTAACATGGTCTACTCCCATCAACATGGCCGGAAGTCTCTTTATACCGATATAGTCTACCTGCTCCATCCCCAAAACGTTTATTACTGGTACTCCACTTCCGGTTCCGGTATGTAGATCACAAATAATTCCAAGTATAAAAGTGATAAAATATTTCATTTTGTACAGGAAAAAAAGTACAGTTCTCATTAAATATGATAAGTTCAAACAAACTTCAACTATTTCATATTTTGTTGTCACTTCCTTCATGCAGGAATCAGACTAGCGATGTGATTGATCAATGCGGATTTTATGTCAAATTCTTGTCCGGATTGTTGTCTTTTATTACTATATTCCTTTGAGGAAACGTTTCAAAGGCGTTTGTAACAAAGATCTCATGGTTGTTCTCAATGTTTACAATATTCATATTGTTTTCTATCAGTTATTAAAACACGAAGTCGTACATTAAACATCTGTTGTGTATATAATGTAAAAATAGAATACCTAACGTGAAGCAGAAACACAATATTCTGAGAAAAATCTTTAACATCAACGAAATGTTTATTTTGTTTTTTCTGTACAAATGCAAAAACAATTATATCACTTTAGCCGAATCTCAGTAGACAGAAACTAATAAATTTTAATACAATGAAAAAAATAATACAACACTGTCTGTTCCACAATCTAATGCAAATCTTGGAAAGATGGAAAATAGATGACTCTAAGACAACTATAGATGTTCCAATAACATTTTAATATGTTACTCTGCAGTTAAACGTTAAAATGAAAAACTAACATTATGTTTGTAAAAGTTAATAAGTAACATAGATTTCTATATGTTAATGTTAAACCAATAGAAACTGGCATAGAACTAAAATGATCCTAGTTACGAAACACTATGTATAAATTGATATCACATGCCAATTTCTTTTTATAGAAATAAATCAGAAATCAATCATTTTATCAGTGTCTATTTGTACATTTCAAATTATTTTAATCATTATTAACTAATTTACACACGGAAAACACAAATAAGATAGTTAAGCTAAGATTCTCCAAAGTGTCAAAACATCCGGATACTGTCAATGCAAAAAGCATGTGAAATCACCATAGACAGCTATTATTTGTATTAAATGTCATAATTACAATATTTACTGTATATTATACTTAAAAAGTATATTAACAATAGCTTTGAAATAAGCTTCACTAAATAGCAAATCCCTTCTTATTTAGTGGCTACCAACTAGGGATACTAGGTAAAATCTGTATACGTAGTGAATTGTTAACAGCAATTTAGTGCAATAAAATTATTTGTGTTAAGAAAAAAAAGAATCTCCTCCCTCAGATATAGGCGACCTTTGCCGACTTTAGTCCTTTGGTTTCCTTCCTCAACAAGACTTTAACATTATTTGGTTTTTGCATCTTTTCATATTTAGCGTACCATATGAAGTTTTTCCAGAGACTTGTCGATATTTATGTTTTTATTGTAACAGTCATATTTACAACAAGGTGACCAGGCTGAGAAGACATTTTAAGGGCCCGGGTGACTCAGTGAGTTAGGTAATTGGATTACTTAACAACTCGTGCAAGCCTATCAACAATCAACAATCAACAAGTCGCAAGTGATAAAGTTTACCAGTTGCTTGTCCATGGTCGGTGGTTCTCTCCGGGTACTCCGGCTTCTTCCACCACTAAAACTGGTCGCCATGATATAGCTGAAGCATTGCTGAAAGTGGCGTTAAACACAGAAAAAAATCTATTGAGAAGACATTTTGAAGTTACACACTGTACACATATTGTACCGAAAAATGTTTGATGTTAACGAAACTAATCTCGTATTTATGAGATATTGACGTCTTATTTACAAGATCTGGAGCACCGGTGTTCACACCTGTTTTAATAGGGTTCGCTTTGCTCAATCTTTAGTTTTCGGTATAGTGCTTTATGGACTATTATTTGTCTTTTGGACCCTTTTCTATGGAGAAGTCATGGAGGGGTTCATTATATTATGTATAATTGTACATGTTAGTATTGAAGTTGAACATGATCTATATCTTAAAGTCATGGAGGGGTTCATTATATTATGTATAATTGTACATGTTAGTATTGAAGTTGAACATGATCTATATCTTAAAGTCATGGAGGGGTTCATTATATTATGTATAATTGTACATGTTAGTATTGAAGTTGAACATGATCTATATCTTAAAGTCATGGAGGGGTTCATTATATTATGTATAATTGTACATGTTAGTATTGAAGTTGAACATGATCTATATCTTAAAGTCATGGAGGGGTTCATTATATTATGTATAATTGTACATGTTAGTATTGAAGTTGAACATGATCTATATCTTAAAGTCATGGAGGGGTTCATTATATTATGTATAATTGTACATGTTAGTATTGAAGTTGAACATGATCTATATCTTAAAGTCATGGAGGGGTTCATTATATTATGTATAATTGTACATGTTAGTATTGAAGTTGAACATGATCTATATCTTAAAGTCATGTAGGGGTTCATTATATTATGTATAATTGTACATATTAGTATTGAAGTTGAACATGATCTATATCTTAAAGTCATGGAGGGGTTCATTATATTATGTATAATTGTACATGTTAGTATTGAAGTTGAACATGATCTATATCTTAAAGTCATGGAGGGGTTCATTATATTATGTATAATTGTACATGTTAGTATTGAAGTTGAACATGATCTATATCTTAAAGTCATGGAGGGGTTCATTATATTATGTATAATTGTACATATTAGTATTGAAGTTGAACATGATCTATATCTTAAAGTCATGTAGGGGTTCATTATATTATGTATAATTGTACATATTAGTATTGAAGTTGAACATGATCTATATCTTAAAGTCATGGAGGGGTTCATTATATTATGTATAATTGTACATGTTAGTATTGAAGTTGAACATGATCTATATCTTAAAGTCATGGAGGGGTTCATTATATTATGTATAATTGTACATGTTAGTATTGAAGTTGAACATGATCTATATCTTAAAGTCATGGAGGGGTTCATTATATTATGTATAATTGTACATGTTAGTATTGAAGTTGAACATGATCTATATCTTAAAGTCATGGAGGGGTTCATTATATTATGTATAATTGTACATATTAGTATTGAAGTTGAACATGATCTATATCTTAAAGTCATGGAGGGGTTCATTATATTATGTATAATTGTACATGTTAGTATTGAAGTTGAACATGATCTATATCTTAAAGTCATGGAGGGGTTCATTATATTATGTATAATTGTACATGTTAGTATTGAAGTTGAACATGATCTATATCTTAAAGATGTTTTAAAGGTGTTTTGAGAAAAAGATATTACTTTATACTCCAATGTGAGTTAAATATATACCCCAGTTTGTGGTTGTAAAGGTGTTTTGAGAAAAAGATATTACTTTATACTCCAATGTGAGCTAAATATATACCCCAGTTTGTGGTTGTAAAGGTGTTTTGAGAAAAAGATATTACTTTATACTCCAATGTGAGTTAAATATATACCCCAGTTTGTGGTTGTAAAGGTGTTTTGAGAAAAAGATATTACTTTATACTCCAATGCGAGTTAAATATATACCCCAGTTTGTGGTTGTAAAGGTGTTTTGAGAAAAAGATATTACTTTATACTCCAATGTGAGTTAAATATATACCCCAGTTTGTGGTTGTAAAGGGGTTTTGAGAAAAAGATATTACTTTATACTCCAATGCGAGTTAAATATATACCCCAGTTTGTGGTTGTAAAGGTGTTTTGAGAAAAAGATATTACTTTATACTCCAATGTGAGTTAAATATATACCCCAGTTTGTGGTTGTAAAGGGGTTTTGAGAAAAAGATATTACTTTATACTCCAATGCGAGTTAAATATATACCCCAGTTTGTGGTTGTAAAGGTGTTTTGAGAAAAAGATATTACTTTATACTCCAATGTGAGTTAAATATATACCCCAGTTTGTGGTTGTAAAGGGGTTTTGAGAAAAAGATATTACTTTATACTCCAATGTGAGTTAAATATATACCCCAATTTGTGGTTGTAAAGGGGTTTTGAGAAAAAGATATTACTTTATACTCCAATGCGAGTTAAATATATACCCCAGTTTGTGGTTGTAAAGGTGTTTTGAGAAAAAGATATTACTTTATACTCCAATGCGAGTTAAATATATACCCCAGTTTGTGGTTGTAAAGGGGTTTTGAGAAAAAGATATTACTTTATACTCCAATGTGAGTTAAATATATACCCCAGTTTGTGGTTGTAAAGGTGTTTTGAGAAAAAGATATTACTTTATACTCCAATGCGAGTTAAATATATACCCCAGTTTGTGGTTGTAAAGGTGTTTTGAGAAAAAGATATTACTTTATACTCCAATGCGAGTTAAATATATACCCCAGTTTGTGGTTGGTCAGTGCTAGTCATCTGTTTAGTTTTCTGTGGTTTATTTTGTTTGTCTTTGTCTTGTGTCTTGTGTATTCAATATCTCCTGTTTCTCTGGATTGTTCATTTTTGATTGCCCCTTCGGTTTTCTCTAATGTTTATTCGTTGTCCATGGTGTGACAAGTTATGATGTTGGCCAACAGATACTAACGTTTAGGCCATGGTTGCCTATATATGGAACAAATATTTCAATTTCAGAAGAAACCTGTCTTGTTTAAGGCTCGTTACATATAGCGAAAGAGGTAAATTAGATATAGCAACAATCGCTGTTCCGATTCATTAACTTACGCGGGGACAACCTTTGCACCACAGGCACTTGTTTCATTCCAAAAATACATGCCCCCTCCTCTTCCTTACATCAAGGTAAACCTCTACCCTTTTCCCCTTCCCCACTTCGCCTCAATATTTTTCGCTTATTTGTGATCCTTTCGCTGACCCAATTATATCGTTACACTCCCGAGATATTTCTCTTTTCGACTGCCACATTTAAAAATATCTACCGGATCCCCCTCAGACAAATTGGACAAGAATAATCAGCGAGCGTGGCTTATTAAAAATTTCAGTCAATGAAACAGATACAACCACTTCCGGTCCGGCTTAAATTGATTTAGAAAATACAAAGAAAAGGTGCTTTAAAAATCAAATGTCAGTAATTTGGAGTTGAACATATTTTTATAATCTGCATTGGAACAATTATCTGTATTTTAAAGGCTTACTTTACATTTGAGAGGAGATGATCATGTGGCATTGTTACACATGGCCGGTCTAGAGAATTCCGAATGCATATGCAAAATCCAGCGCAAACCGGAAGTGGTTGTATCCGTTTCATTGACTGAAATTTTTAATAAGCCACGTTCGCTGACTATTCTTGTCCAATTTGTCTGAGGGGGCCCGGTAGGTATATTTAAATATGGCAGTCGAAAAGAGAAATATCTCGGGAGTGTAACGATATAATTAGGTCAGCGAAAGGAACACAAATAAGCGAAAAATATTGAGGCGAAGTGGGGAAGGGGAAAAGGGTAGATGTTTACCTTGAAGTAAGGAAGAGGAGGGGGCATATATTTTTTGAATGGAACAAGTGTCTGTGCTTTGCACTTTGAAACGAAATCATTTTATGAACTTGGACCGAGTCTGGAGAATGCATACAATGTACTTAATAATAACATCAATGAAATTACAGCAGAAGTTGCTCAAGTTATTATACTGTACGCATATTATTTAGAAAAATGTTTTATATTGACGAAAGTTATTGCTTATTTGTGAGAGATGATTGATTTATTTTTATTTTTGGTGTTTAACGCCACTTTCAGCAATATTTCAGCTATATCATCACTGTCGTCAAAGAGCTCCGATCGAAAATGTTTGGTCAACATCCGGGATATTTTAAAGCGGTATTTTTAAAGCAGACACGGATAATTATCGTAAGTATTTATAAATATACTGTGTATATAATGTTTTGAATTATGATGCTTTATGATTGTTATTATTATTAATTTCATTTTTTGTCCAAATATCATTTATTTTTGCAGTGTAAAATTAGATTTTTCTATAAGTTATAAGGAATCCGGCTTCAAAATCATTACAATCAACTAAAATATCGCTATATCTTGCATTTACGAATGAATTAAATGTTGCCCAAAAAGAAAAAGTATTGATGAATGATTGATTTTACTTAAAAATACTATTTTGTTGATGAAAAGTCAATTAGTAACTAGTTATACCCTAAAACATGATGTCAACAGATGTTTTTGAAATCCGGCTAGGTCAAAATGTAAACATGTATACAAACCGGTTGGGTCATTTATAAATAACCGGGTTTGTCAGTATGTAAATACCACTGATCTTATTGTTATTGAGCATTATATTGCAATTTAACAATAGTTATGATTAAGAAATATCTCAAAGGCGATAAATACTTATCCATAGTATGAATATTCGCCATGGCTGTTAATTTCAGCTACTTTGTACAATAACAAAATCGTTGTTTCTACGTTAAATTGCTACTGTCGCGAACACTTGAATTTTTTAATGCTTTTTGTGGCACTGACATCACGATTGGTGCTCAATACGCTACACTCACTTTTAAGTAGCTGTCCAGGCGCATTAATTGAGTAGTGGGAAATTCTTTTTATAACGCAATATTTTAATTTTATACTCGTTGATAACGAAGTAAGTCACTCTGTGGAAATAACTTGATGGATACGATATTTAAGTTTCTTCACAGTATAATGTTTACATTAACATTACAGATAAGCAAATTAACAAAGGCTGTAGTATTGAATTCCTTTCCGCACGGACGACTTTGGCAGTTTGTATACAAAGAAAATGTTAGGTGTACTCGATTAATGCAACGTTCGTTACAAGTTGTAATACGACAAAAGTTCGTTCTTTGGATGTTATAGTCCCCCGCCCATCCACCAATATTAATGCCAAAAGAATTTCAATCACTGGTATATATTTTGCATTTTTTTGGGGGGGAATAGAAATGACAGACTGAATGAATTTGTTATGTTGATATATATTTATATTAAATGCTATGCGATCTTGTAACGAACGCACAACCCTACAGTGTCGAGTCTTATTTATATTACATTATTTTAGTTAATAAACAAATATTTTCTGAGGAGTGAAACGAGGGAGAAAAAAAATAGACAATATATATATATTGTCGAAAATATAGAATTTATATATACGAGTTTTGACGAGTTTTTTTTACCTGTTTCGCAGCGAGTGGAAATGAATTATATATTTTCCGACAATGTACGTATATTGTATCTATCGCCCCAAAGAAACTGTCAAATTGTCTAAAAAGAGCAGAAACAAGCGTTGTTCTTATCATTTTTGATTGTGTCCTCTGTGAAGTCCGCGCTTATAAGTTGATTAGCTTATAATCATAAATCATGTTACTGTTTCTATGTGAGCTAACAACAGTCATTGGGTAGATATGTCGCTCCACTCAGACACATTATTCTGATTCCGAGCCAACCAGTCTTTGCTCTTTCTCCTTAATGCTGCGTTCTTAGCGGAGAAGCAACAAATACCAATTTTATATTCTTTTGTTTGACAAGACCGCGGCTCGTACCCACAATCTATCGCACTCGAGGCGAGCACGCTAACCATTACGCTACCGATGCGGTTCCCTATTTTTATTTAATTTTTATTAATTTTTTTAATCAAAATTTCTTATTGTCCTTCAATATATTATTTGAAAACAAAAATTAATCCAAAACAATAAGAGTTACTTGATATCTATATAAACATTGAGAGTTCCTACTTTTGATCAAACACTCTTTGAATATTGCAATAATTCAACTGCATATATAGCAAATAAAGAAAAAGAATTATAAGTTCTATACAAAATCATGACCATTCTGTCGAAGGTGACTTGGTGAATGCCAATTCTGCACAAACCGTTTTGTATTTCTTCCCTTTAATGTTATACAAAACATCCACATGTAAAATATTTTGACTATGTGCTGTTGTCTTTTTTTTCTTTCTTTTTATCAATTTGCAAGTCGAACATACCCTTGACAAGTGATATAATGAACCTTAAATAAATTACAGAAAGGAAACATAATTGTGATATTGAGCTGTTTTCGCTATTCTTTCAATTTTTTACATAGACAAAACCGGTTCTACTGAAACACAATTTTTGCGACCCAACCGGAAAGTAGTGGCTGACAGAGCCGGAACGAATGTACGTAAATAAGCATTGTGTTTTTTACTGTAGTAAGTCTAAAACTATTCATGGTGGCACGCCAGTGCAAACTATCATGTATATAAGCATTACAAAGGGTTTGTGTACATTAATTACACATATAAACTACTTTTTATAGCTTTATTTGATGATTTCAATCTCATTATTAGCATTTTTCATTGTTTATGTCCATCATTTTATCTATATCTGAGTAATCGATGAAGATAACTACAGTAATATATAGGTAAAACAAGCAAAAATAATCGACCGATAACGACATCTTATGGATTCAAGATATAATAATACTATATGATCATAATACTTACTTTTTGTCGTCGCCTGTATGTCAAACATGCCTAATTGACTTGTACCGGAAGATGACAGATCAATTCCGACCGGAGCTCTTTGACGACAGTGATCATGGCGACCAGGTTTAGCGATGGAAAAAGCTGGAGCACCCGGAGAGAACCACCTACCATGGGCAAGCAACTAATAAACTTTATCACTTGCGGCTGCAAGTCGAGTGCACCCTTTTTTGTAATTTACAAAGCCGTGCGCGAACCCACGCCGTATTGATGATAGGCTTGTATGAGTTGTTAGGTAATCCAACAACCTATCTCATTGAGCTACCCGGGGCCTGTGAGAGATATATATATTATGTACGGTATCCGAAGCATCCGAGTTCACCCCGGTTTTTAACGGCATTCATGTTGCTCAGTGCTTTGTTTTCTGGATAGTGTTTTGTTGATCATTGTATTTTCATCTTATTTCGTTCGGTCATTACATTGTCTGTCCTTTGATTTACGGCCTCTGATTACCTTTTGGTATCTTCAAACTTTTAGCGAAAGCAACATATCAGTATTATATACTCGATTTGGCAAAAACGTATGACGTCTAATTGGTAACATTCGAATGGCAACTATCCCTGTTACTTTTCTTGTTGATTTGTTGATTGCTGATTTTTTAATTGTTGATTAGTTGAATGTTGATGTGTTGATTGTTGATTTGTTGATTTGTTGATTTGTTGATTGTTGAGTGTTGATTTGTTGATTTGTTGATTTGTTGATTCTGGAATTGTTGAATTCTTGATTTGTTGATTGTTGAATTGTTGATTGTTGAATTGTTGATTTGTTGATTTGCTGATTGTTGATTGTTGAATTGTTGATTGTTGATTGTTGATTTGTTGAGAGCTGATTTGTTGATTGTTGATTTGTTGATTGTTGATTGTTGATTTGCTGATTGTTGATTTGTTGATTGTTGATTTGTTGATTGCTGATTGTTGATTTGTTGATTGTTTATTTGTTGATTGTTGATTTGTTGATTGCTGATTGTTGATTTGTTGATTGTTGATTTGTTGATTGTTGATTTGTTGATAGTTGATTTGTTTATTGCTGATTGTTGATTTGTTGATTGTTGATTTGTTTATTGTTGATTTGCTGATTGTTGATTTGTTGATTTGTTGATTGTTGATTTGTTGATTGTTGATTTGTTGATAGTTGATTTGTTTATTGCTGATTGTTGATTTGTTGATTTGTTTATTGTTGCGTGTTGATTTGTTGATTGTTGAGTGTTGATTTGTTGATTTGTTGATTCTGGAATTGTTGAATTCTTGATTTGTTGATTGTTGAATTGTTGATTGCTGATTGTTGAATTGTTGATTGTTGATTTGCTGATTGTTGATTGTTGATTTGTTGATTGTTGAATTGTTGATTGTTTATTTGTTGAGAGCTGATTTGTTGAGAGCTGATTTGTTGATTGTTGATTTGTTGATTGTTGATTTGCTGATTGTTGATTTGCTGATTGTTGATTGTTGATTGTTGAATTGTTGAATTGTTGATTTGTTGATTGTTGATTTGTTGATTTGTTGATTGCTGATTGTGGATTTGTTGATTGTTGATTTGTTGATTTGTTGATTGTTGATTTGTTGATAGTTGATTTGTTTATTGCTGATTGTTGATTTGTTGATTGTTGATTGTAGATTTGTTGATGGTTGATTGTTGATTTGTTGATTGTTGAATTGTTGATTTGTTGATTGTTGAATTGTTGATTGCTGATTGTTGAATTGTTGATTGTTGATTTGCTGATTGTTGATTGTTGATTTGTTGATTGTTGAATTGTTGATTGTTGATTTGTTGAGAGCTAATTTGTTTAGAGCTGATTTGTTGATTGTTGATTTGTTGATTGTTGATTTGCTGATTGTTGATTTGTTGATTGTTGATTGTTGAATTGTTGAATTGTTGATTTGTTGATTTGTTGATTGTTGATTTGTTGATTTGTTGATTGCTGATTGTTGATTTGTTGATTGTTGATTGTTGATTTGTTGATTGTTGAATTGTTGATTTGTTGAATTGTTGATTGATGATTGTTGAATTGTTGATTGTTGATTTGCTGATTGTTGATTGTTGATTTGTTGATTGTTGAATTGTTGATTGTTGATTTGTTGAGAGCTAATTTGTTGAGAGCTGATTTGTTGATTGTTGATTTGTTGATTGTTGATTTGCTGATTGTTGATTTGTTGATTGTTGATTGTTGAATTGTTGAATTGTTGATTTGTTGATTGTTGATTTGTTGATTTGTTGATTGCTGATTGTTGATTTGTTGATTGTTGATTTGTTGATAGTTGATTTGTTTATTGCCGATTGTTGATTGTTGATTGCTGATTTGTTGATGGTTGATTGTTGATTTGATGATGGTTGATTGCTGATTGTTGATTTGTTGATTGTTTATTTGTTGATTGTTGATTTGTTGATTGCTGATTGTTGATTTGTTGATTTGTTGATTGTTGATTTGTTGATTGTTGATTTGTTGATTGTTGATTTGTTGATAGTTGATTTGTTTATTGCTGATTGTTGATTTGTTGATTGTTGATTGCTGATTTGTTGATTGTTGATTGCTGATTTGCTGATTGTTGAATTGTTGATTGTCGATTTGTTGATGGTTGATTGTTAACTTGTTGATAAATCTACCACGTTGTGATGAATGATTTTCTAACCAATATTAAACCAATAAACGGTAGAGAAAACCGAAGGGGCAATGAAGAATGGATAATCCAGAGAAACTTGCAACATTGGGTTTACAAAACACAGGATGAAGACAAACAAAGCAACAACAACAACAAAAAAAACAACACAAAACAGAAAACCAAATAGATAGACAACGGGAACCCCACGAAAAACTGGGAGTGAATTCATGTGCTCCGGAAAGCATAAGCAGATCTTGCTTCACTGTGGCATCTGGCGTGTTACTCTTAAGTGAGGAAAGAGGAAAGCAGGACGGGTATATTTATCGCGCTAATTTGTATCTAGTATATGTCGCCACGAACAAGAATAGAACCCACAGCGTTTATAAGAGATGAGAGACATGCCCTCGCTCGACCAGAGTCTAATAGGTTTCACTCTACATAAGACGAGGAGACTTTATGTATCTAGTAGACATAGTACGACAAATCATTAGTGAACCTTTATATTCTCAATAAATATACTGATTGTAGTATAAAGCTAAATATAGAAACAGCTACCCTCCTTCATTACTACGAAAGTCCCCTTTTTAATATGACGTACAACAACTAGTGGATACTCACCTGGTCCAAACGATGCATAGATTGTATTATGATAATAAACATCGGCAAAGGCTATGGCTTTATCGTTAGGAGAACAAGTGGGGCCAAATGTCGTCCGCAGTACATTCAATTGGAATACGTCACTATAAAGACTGTTAATATGGTCTACTCCCATCAAAATGGCCGGAATGCTCCTTAATCCGAAACGGTCTTCCTGTTCCATCCCCAAAACGTTTATTATTGGTATTCCACTTCCGGTTCCGGTATGTGGACCACAAATAATTCCAAGTATAAAAGTGATGAAATATTTCATCTTGTTTAGAAAAAAAAGTACAGTTCTCATTAAATAACATAAGGTCAAACAAACCTCAACTAATTCATATTTTGTTGTCACGTCCTTAATGCAGGCATCAGACTAGCGATGTGATTGATCAATGCGGATTTTATGGCAAATCCTTGTCCTTTGAGGAAACGTTTCAAAGGCGTTTGTAACAAAGACCTAATGGTTGTTCTCAATATTTACACTATTCATATTGTTTTCTATCAGTTATTAAAACACGAGGTCATACATTAAACATCCGTTGTGTATATAATGTTATAATAGGATATGTAACGTGAAGCAGAAACAAAATATTCCGAGAAAAATCTTTAACATCAGCGAAATGTTTATTTTTGTTTTCTGTACAAATCCACAAACAATTACATCACTTAACATGAATCTCAGTAAACAAATACTAATAATGTTTAATAAAATGAAAAAAAGCAACAACAAAATACTGTCGGAACAGTTCTGTAATCCAATGAAATTCTTAGAAATATGGAAAAACGACACCCCTGAGACAACTATAGATAATGTTTCAATAATAATGTTAATATGTTACTCTGCCGTTAAACGTTAAAACGATATACTGACAAATATGTTTGTAATATTAACTAGTAGCATTCATTCTCAACCAATAGAAACTGGTTATAGAACTAAGACAATCCTAATTACGAAACACTATGTATACATTGATTTCACATGTTAATTTCATTTTATAGAAATATATCAATAATCAAGCTGCGTCGATTTGTACGTTTCTAATTATTTTTTTTTTTTTATTGTCGATTAATTAACTAATTAACTCACAGATGACACAATTAAGACAATGTCATAATCAGCATCGTTATCATAGTGACACATTTGGACGGTTTATGGTTTTATGGTGTTTAATACCACTTGGTGGCCAGTTTTATTGGTGGAGGAAACCGGAGTACCCGACGAAAACCACCGACCTGTCGCAAGTCACTGACAAACTTTATCACATAATATTGTATCGAGTTCACTTCGTCATGAACGGGGTTCGAACTCACAACTTCAATGGAGATAGACACTGATTACAGTTAGTTGAAAATCCAACTCCCATACGATCACGATGGTCCCTAACACATTTGGCAGTAACATACTGGAAGCATATTGTCCCGAAAAATGTTTGATTTAACCAGTAGAGCTATTATTACTAGTCAGTGGAGATTTGTACATTTCTAATTATTATTGTAATTATTATTAACAAAAGAAACGATAGAGGATATCGAAAGGGGCAATCAAAAAAGGGCAATCCAGAGAAACTGACAATATAGGAAACTGGGAGAAGGCCAGGTTCACCTAGACTATTGCCAGTGTTGTGTCGATTACATATAAACATTTTGAGAAATTTCATTGGTATTTATTCTGCAGAAAAATTACATTAATCAATTGTCTGTGATATCTTAATGAAATTATAAAATAAATAAATAATTATCCCTTGATTGCCCATTTTGATATTTTCTGTGTACAGGAAGTGAACTGATTTGAAACTAGTTTCCCACAGCTCAATAGATATAACGTGTGAAAAAGGTACCAGAAAAGCTATTGTTCGGTCAGTGACCGTATAGAGCTAAAAATTACTCAGTCAATGCAAGATGGAGAGCAAGATAATTTTTCATATCAGACTTATCACGTGACAATAGAAGTTATTGTTCGTAAAGATCAAAGGCAACATGTTCAAAACAACGATAATGAAAATCATTGCTTAATTGATTGATTTATTATGCTTAACGCCACTTTCAGCAATATTTCAGCTATATCATGACGACCAGTTTTAGTGGTGGAAGAAGCCGGAGTACCCGGAGAGAACAACCGACCATGGGCAAGCAACTGGTAAACATTATCACTTGCGGCTGAGAGTCGAGTGAACCCTTTTTTGCAATTTACAAAGCCGGAAGCGAACTCACGCCGTATTGGTGATAGGTTTGTATGAGTTGTTAGGTAATCCAACTAACTATCTCATTGAGCCACCCAGGCCTTAAGAGAACTAGCATTACAACAGCTTGTTACATAAGAATGATCTAGTAAAAGTACACTTTAACATAATTATTTGTACTCTACTAAATATATCTGGAAAATTCATCACGTAACGTTCGGCAATATCCATTCACTGAGACGTCTAAAAACAAAATGTTAAAAATTCAATACTCAGCATATTAAGGTATTTTCTCATGATGTTTTAAAAGCGTGAAGTGAAAGAATTCCGTCATAATTTTATTTGACACACATAAATTGTCAAAGAATATGTCGGAATCACACAATCATGTTGACATGAAAATACAATTTGTTGTGATTTTTTTATTTGTTTCATCTTCAATGTTATTGGTTTAAGACAGACGTTTATTCTTGTCCTTGGTGAAATTTATTAGAAAAATACAAGTTTTGAACAACAACAATGCTTATGTAAGGGAACGACCATTTAACTTGAAAGGGGGGGGGGGGGGGGGGGGTTATGTTTTTTTCCTAAAGAAGTATTCTGATTTCCAATGTTGCTGAAAAAAATATTCTGATTTTGGTGGAGGAAAAAAAATAATCTGATTGAGAGTTTTTGTCATATAACCTAATGTTACATTCTGGAAAAAAATAAATATTCTAACTCTTGTGTTGTCCGAAAAAAAAATTCTGAATGAAACAAAAAACCATAATCCCCCCCCCCCTTTCAAGTTAAATGGTCGGTCCCTAAGGATAATATTTTAAATGAACAACACGTTACTTTTTTATGATGCCAACGATAAAATACCATAAGAAGAGTTTGAAGATACCAAAGGGATAATCAGAATCGACACATCACTAGCGGCTGCGAGTCCAGCGCACCCTTTTTATAATTTAACCCACGCCGTATTGGTGATAGGCTTGTATGAGTTGTTAGATAATCCAACTACCTAACTCATTGAGTCACCCGGGTCCTACTACTACCTATCTCATTGAGTCACCCGGGCCCTACAACTACCTAACTCATTGAGTCACCCGGACCCTACAACTACCTAACTCATTGAGTCACCCGGGCCCTACAACTACCTAACTCATTGAGTCACCCGGACCCTACAACTACCTAACTCATTGAGTCACCCGGGCCCTACAACTACCTAACTCATTGAGTCACCCGGACCCTACAACTACCTAACTCATTGAGTCACCCGGGCCCTACAACTACCGAACTCATTGAGTCACCCGGACCCTACAACTATCGAACTCATTGAGTCACCCGGACCCTACAACTACCTAACGCATTGAGTCACCCGGACCCTACAACTACCTAGTTCATTGAGTCACCCGGGTCCTACAACTACCTAACTCATTGAGTCACCCGGACCCTACAACTACCTAGCTCATTGAGTCACCCGGACCCTACAACTACCGAACTCATTGAGTCACCCGGACCCTACAACTACCTAACGCATTGAGAGACCCGGACCCTACAACTACCTAGTTCATTGAGTCACCCGGACCTACAACTACCTAGCTCATTGAGTCACCCGGACCCTACAACTACCTAACTCATTGAGTCACCCGGACCCTACAACTACCTAACTCATTGAGTCACCCGGGCCCTACAACTACCGAACTCATTGAGTCACCCGGACCCTACAACTACCTAACTCATTGAGTCACCCGGACCTACAACTACCTAGTTCATTGAGTCACCCGGACCCTACAACTACCTAACGCATTGAGTCACCCGGACCCTTCAACTACCTAACTCATTGAGTCACCCGGGCCCTACAACTACCTAACTCATTGAGTCACCCGGGCCCTACAACTACCTAGTTCATTGAGTCACCCGGGCCCTACAACTACCTAACTCATTGAGTCACCCGGACCCTACAACTACCTAACTCATTGAGTCACCCGGACCCTACAACTACCTAACTCATTGAGTCACTCGGACCCTACAACTACCTAACTCATTGAGTCACTCGGACCCTACAACTACCTAACTCATTGAGTCACCTGGGCCCTACAACTACCTAACTCATTGCGTCACCCGGACCCTACAACTACCTAACTCATTGAGTCACCCGGACCCTACAACTACCTAGTTCATTGAGTCACCCGGGCCCTACAACTACCTAACTCATTGAGTCACCCGGACCCTACAACTACCTAACTCATTGAGTCACTCGGACCCTACAACTACCTAACTCATTGAGTCACTCGGACCCTACAACTACCTAACTCATTGAGTCACTTGGACCCTACAACTACCTAACTCATTGAGTCACCTGGGCCCTACAACTACCTAACTCATTGCGTCACCCGGACCCTATAAATAGAAGAAATACAATAGGAAAATTAAAAAGAAAAGAAACTATATTTATATCTCATATATAATGCTGAAAATTCTTAGTTTTATGTGTACTTTTTAATAGACCACTGTTTGTTGCTTTGTCGTTTTTTCTTTTGGTATTGTATTGTCCGTCTTTCTTAATTTATGGTGTCTGAAAACCCTTTTGATATATTCAAAATTTCATATAAAAAGAAAATAAAAAAAAAATAATATAAAAAAAAATAAAAAATACAAAATATAATTGGGATCGACTTTGACCTTTGTAGATTGTCAACTTCCGGTGACTTTGTTGACCGATGGTTGATCCCTTTGGTTTCTGTGAAGCTTTTCTTGACATTAACCCTGCTAACTTATTTGTTTTACGAATTGTTTCAGCAATTTACTCGCTATAATCTCTAAATTCAAAATGGCGTCCATTTGGAAAGATCAAAACTTTAATTGCATCTTAATGTATTTTTCAATAGAGAAAAAAACTATAAACATGAAGCTAAGTGGATTTTGAGTTTATTATTTCCCATGTGTATATCTTCTGCTTCGAATTTCCTAATAGAATAGAAATAATTCTTCGCAGCCATAATTCGTTTGGTTTTTACAAAAATAACTTAACCCAAGTTAATATTTCTATTAATCTACGCTTTCAAGAATTATTTATAAAACATCTTAAGGGGCTTCGTGATCGCGATCGTATGGTATAATTTCCAACTACCTATGCAGTCAGTGACTATCACCAATAAAGTTGTACTCGATACAACACTATGTGATAAAATTTGTCAAGTGACTTGCGACAGGTCGGTGGAATTTTTCGGGTACTCTGGTTTCATCCATCAGAACTGCTAATAGACCGGTCTAACCAGCAGTTTTAATTGATTTCCCACCGACCCGCTAATCACTCATTAAAAAGCACTAGTTTATCCACTGAATAAAATGATTTCATTACAAAATTGTTTCTCGCGGCAACAACATTTTTCTGAAACACATCCAAAAAACCCGTAATTATTTAATGAAACATGTTAAGTGGTTATTAATCCCGCCATTGCATCGCGCATGCTCGCATGGTATCATCATAAGCAGGATTGAACAACGATTGCTTCTTCGAGGTAGAGGGGAATCAAATGACAAATAAATGACGTTCTGTCAGATTTGCTTTGCCTTTATAAATGGAGGTAAAGGATCATGTTGATGATGCCAAACGACATGCGCAATACAATCTGACCGGAAGTAAGTCCACCAGACTTCACAATTTTTTTTTCATTTTTTAACTTAGCTTGGGTGGCAGCAACATTAGATATTTTCGGTACTCCATTTACAAACAAACGTAGATATCGAATGTCGTGCGCACGGCGTTTTTCAGAAATAACCATCATCAGGTAGGCTCATAATCAACATAAAAACGTAGATATCAAATTTAGTGCACACGACGCGTTACTGCAATGACCTTCATCGGTTGCGCTATTATTAAAAAAAACATTGGAAAGCCAATTAATTGAAAAGTTTTGGGGAGAAAATAAACAAAAGGGCCTAAACAGGATAGCCGAAATCAGCTATGGTCACATAGGTCATGTCTTGTTTGTGTTTGCTTGCATAAAGTGGTGTCCAACACATATTGTGTTGTGTTTTGGCTTTGCTTTTCTTCGTCTTGTGTACCCTGTGTTACCGGTTTCTCTGGATTGTCCATTTTTGATTGCCCCTTCGGTATTCTCTAACGTTTATGTACAAATAAATGAGCAATTCAGTCAATTTGTGTTGTCATCTTTGATCATCTAGACGTACCCTTTTCACACAGGTATATTGACATTTATATGATATATATACACCGGAAGTCAAATGTAGACATTGTTAACGATCTATGGCCTATGAGAAAGACTGACTCAAACAATATTCTGCATACAACACGTAATAGAATCAGTACATAACAGTTACGGGTGTGTAACTAGATTAACACGACGGGTGTCATTAGTGCAACAGGAACTGCTTACCCTTCCGGAGCACCTGAGTTCACCCCGGTATGTAGTGGGGTTCGTGTTACTCGATCCTTAGTATTATGTGTATGTCTTGTAGATCGTTGTTTGTCCTTTTGTACTTTTTCTTTTGGATTCTGATTACCTCCCTTTGGTATCTTCAATCTTATCCTACAACAATATCCTCTTCGTTTTATTTTCGTCTCATAACGGATCTTGCACGTGACAACTGACGCTATTTCTGCCTGTACTATACTGTGATGGGTTATTTCCGTCAAATTCGAGGAAGTACAAAAAATGGAATGAGAATGAGTAGACCGTTAACTGTAAATATTAATCTGATGACGTATCTTTAGTATGATATGTTTTTCGAGAATGGATTTCTCAGGGCAATATCGCATCGAGAATGGTTTTCCCAGGGCAATATCGCATCGAAAGCGAAGCTCGAGATGTGAGACGCGATGAAAAGGTCCATTTCGAGGAAAAATATATGAACGATTGCATGTTTATCAAGCATTAGGTAACGTCACATAATAAAACAATGATATTATGTGCATATGGAGTATATATATTTCTCAGTCGATTCGACATTCCAGAGCTTGTGGTTCCTATCATGATTTCCTTGATAAAGGGTTGCTGCTAATAACGAAGCAACTAAACCAAGGGTTCCTAGTGGTTAAGTTGAAGTCATCATTTCAAAAGTTTTACGGTCGCAACCATGACTTTTTTAACCGTT
Source organism: Bathymodiolus septemdierum (assembly GCA_963383655.1). Classification (NCBI taxonomy): domain Eukaryota; kingdom Metazoa; phylum Mollusca; class Bivalvia; order Mytilida; family Modiolidae; genus Bathymodiolus; species Bathymodiolus septemdierum. Next base: position 3,295,823 of record OY726531.1, read on the forward strand.
ATGAAAAATCTATGTCACAAATGACAAAGGATATGTTCCATTTATCGTAAGCACTTTCCGGTCCTTTCCTCATTCATGACTTATCACCGGGTTTGTTACAGAGCAACACGACGGATGCCACTAGTGGAGCAGGAACTGCTTACTCTTCCACAGCACCCCGGTGTTTTAGTGGGGTTCGTGTTACTCGATCTTTAGTTTTATGTGTTGTAGATCGTTGTTTGTAGTTCGAACTCCGTTCATGGCGAGGTGTACTCAATGCGATATTATGTGATAAAGTTTGTCAGTGACTTGTGAAAGGTGGGTTGTTCCCTCCGGGTACTCCGGTTATCTCATCCAATAAAACTGACCGCCAAGATATAACGGAAATATTGTTGAACACCTAAACCAAACATAAATTGTCCTTTTGTCCTTTTTTTCTTTTGGTCATTTGTTGTCTGTTATTCTTCGATTTCCGAATTCTGATTACCACAAGCTCTTCGTGAACCTTTTGATAAGGAGGATAAACACAAAATACGTATATTGTATATGTATCTGCTGTGAACTTTTGCAACTAGTTGTAAATCATTTAACGTTGGGAGAAAATATCAAAAATGGTAATAAATGGATATTTGTGCAATTTTATTATTTCATTCAAATATCACCGCTCATAAGTTAGTGTGACTTTTTCTGCAGGTCGAAAAAAATATAAGTTAATGTGCATTAGGTGAAAAAGCTGGGGGAATATTCGATGAACATCATCGTTGCCCCAGTTTTCAAGCCTCCCACTCATAAACCCTATATTTCTAGACACTGCACTTCTATTGTATATTTATGCGACCTTGACACGAACACGTGACATAAAAACTGATACGTGACCAGAAAGGCATAATCCAATTTGACCATGCTGACAACACTATATGTCAATTTACGGCTTCTGCTTATCCCCCTTTGGTATCTTCAAATATTTCTCATGATACATTTATAAAATTGTAATACAGAGTGAATATACTTGTTAGCTGGAATTACCAAAAATAGGTTTTACAAGAAACATAACAATGAATATGTATACACAATCGTCATGAATATTCATGAGATCTCTTAAAGTTTAATTACATAGTCTGCACTAGAAAAAACAATGGCACAACATACATTAAAACATCTGTAAGCTGACTTGTAAACATTAGTGGGTCAATGAGGTAGGTAGTAATATCAGAGTCTATCTGACGTAGACAACCTGTAATCACCAATACCGTAAAGGTAATTAACCGTAATTTACCATTTTCTTGATGAACATTAAGGGATTATTTACCATAATCTTAAGCAGTAATAATAGTTATGGATAACTGTATTGTCACCCAACATGTCAATTAATGTTCATTAGTGTCGGTCGATTGCTACAGTTTGCGTCGTACGAAACGAATTTCATTGGTATTGATAAATTTTGTTGATGTAATGCAAATAGATTTTTATTTAATTTAATTAATAAAACGGATTGTCGTATGAAGCGAATTTAATTGGCAATTGTGCATTTTGCAATCGATTTTTGTTTTATTTAATTAATAAAACGGATTGTCGTACGAAACGAATTTAATTGCTATTTGTAAATTTTGCTGATGTCATGAAATCAATTTTGTTAATAATAATTTAATTAATTAATGGATTTCAACGCATTTTTACATCATCTTTCTTAATTTTTTTTATTGAAAAATGATTAATTATAATTTGTAGAGGAAACATTTTTAATAAGGAACAAAAATTAGCATTCAAATAACAACAAAGAATCTAAAATCACAGTAATTGTTTATTTATCACTTGGTATTCAAATTTGTTCAAATGGATTTTTATGTAGATCACAATTTAATAGATATAAGACATAATGACGTTTCACCTCCATACAAAATTTGTTTGTATCAAGTCATTTAAGTGTTTATTAACTGTTGTCATTATAATGTTAACAATTATTTCTATCAAGCATTTTAAGACATCGATTAATCAAGACAAAACGATTTCCCCATAATGCAACAGTTTATTTTTTCGAAAATCACTCGGATATTTGTGATTTATCAGTCTAATTAGAGTGTCATGCAGTTGAATATATTCTCTGGAATGAGGTAACTATAAATGTCGTCGTATTCACCAAATATCTGTAATTATTGTATTGTGAGTAGCGCGACGGGTGCCACTAGTGGAGCAGGAACTACTTATCGTTCCGGGTCATGCGAGTTCACAGCCGTTTATTGTGGGATTCATGTAGGAAACTGAAGTATCTAGAGTAAAATGTTATAGATTGGGGGAGGACAGGATCATTCATTGATTCAGAGTATTCCAGGGTTAGGGTTACTAGGTTATAGGTTAGCAGAGGAAATTAGAACATTCAGACTATTCCAGGGTTAGCGATTATATGTTAACGGTTAGCAGAGGAAATTAGAACATTCAGACTATTCCAGGGTTAGAGATTATATGTAATAGGTTAGCAGAGGAAATTAGAACATTCAGACTATACCAGGGTTAGAGATTATATGTTATAGGTTAGCAGAGGAAATTAGAACATTCAGACTATTCCAGGGTTAGCGATTATATGTTATAGGTTAGCAGAGGAAATTAGAACATTCAGACTATTCCAGGGTTAGAGATTATATGTAATAGGTTAGCAGAGGAAATTAGAACATTCAGACTATACCAGGGTTAGAGATTATATGTTATAGGTTAGCAGAGGAAATTAGAACATTCAGATTATTCCAGGGTTAGAGATTATATGTTATAGGTTAGCAGAGGAAATTAGAACATTCAGACTATTCCAGGGTTAGAGATTATATGTAATAGGTTAGCAGAGGAAATTAGAACATTCAGACTATACCAGGGTTAGAGATTATATGTTATAGGTTAGCAGAGGAAATTAGAACATTCAGACTATTCCAGGGTTAGCGATTATATGTTATAGGTTAGCAGAGGAAATTAGAACATTCAGACTATTCCAGGGTTAGAGATTATATGTTATAGGCTAGCAGAGGAAATTAGAACATTCAGACTATTCAAGGGTTAGAGATTATATGTTATAGGTTAGCAGAGGAAATTAGAACATTCAGACTATTCCAGGGGTAGAGATTATATGCTATAGGTTAGCAGAGGAAATTAGAGCATTCAGACTATTCCAGGGTTAGCGATTATATGTTATAGGTTAGCAGAGGAAATTAGAACATTCAGACTATTCCAGGGTTAGAGATTATATGTTATAGGTTAGCAGAGGAAATTAGAACATTCAGACTATTCCAGGGTTAGAGATTATATGCTATAGGTTAGCAGAGGAAATTAGAACATTCAGACTATTCCAGGGTTAGAGATTATATGCTATATGTTAGCAGAGGAAATTAGAACATTCAGACTATTCCAGGGTTAGAGATTATATGTTATAGGTTAGCAGAGGAAATTAGAACATTCAGACTATTCCAGGGCTAGAGATTATATGTTATAAGTTAGCAGAGGAAATTAGAACATTCAGACTATTCCAGGGTTAGAGATTATATGTAATAGGTTAGCAGAGGAAATTAGAACATTCAGACTATTCCAGGGTTAGAGATTATATGTTATAGGTTAGCAGAGGAAATTAGTACATTCAGACTATTCCAGGGTTAGAGATTATATCTTATAGGTTAGCAGAGGAAATTAGAACATTCAGACTATTCCAGGGTTAGAGATTATATGTTATAGGTTAGCAGAGGAAATTAGAACATTCAGACTATTCCAGGGTTAGAGATTATATGTAATAGGTTAGCAGAGGAAATTAGAACATTCAGACTATTCCAGGGTTAGAGATTATATGTTATAGGTTAGCAGAGGAAATTAGAACATTCAGACTATTCCAGGGTTAGAGATTATATGTTATAGGTTAGCAGAGGAAATTAGAACATTCAGACTATTCCAGGGTTAGAGATTATACGTTATAGGTTAGCAGAGGAAATTAGAACATTCAGACTATTCCAGGGTTAGAGATTATATGTTATAGGTTAGCAGAGGAAATTAGAACATTCAGACTATTCCAGGGTTAGAGATTATATGTTATAGGTTAGCAGAGGAAATTAGAGCATTCAGACTATTCCAGGGTTAGAGATTATATGTTATAGGTTAGCAGAGGAAATTAGAACATTCAGACTATTCCAGGGCTAGAGATTGTATGTTATAGGTTAGCAGAGGAAATTAGAACATTCAGACTATTCCAGGGTTAGAGATTATATGCTATAGGTTAGCAGAGGAAATTAGAGCATTCAGACTATTCCAGGGTTAAAGATTATATGCTATAGGTTAGCAGAGGAAATTAGAACATTCAGACTATTCCAGGGTTAGAGATTATATGCTATAGGTTAGCAGAGGAAATTAGAACATTCAGACTATTCCAGGGTTAGAGATTATATGTAATAGGTTAGCAGAGGAAATTAGAACATTCAGACTATTCCAGGGTTAGAGATTATATGTAATAGGTTAGCAGAGGAAATTAGAACATTCAGACTATTCCAGGGTTAGAGATTATATGTTATAGGTTAGCAGAGGAAATTAGAACATTCAGACTATTCCAGGGTTAGAGATTATATGTTATAGGTTAGCAGAGGAAATTAGAACATTCAGATTATTCCAGGGTTAGAGATTATATGTTATAGGTTAGCAGAGGAAATTAGAACATTCAGACTATTCCAGGGTTAGAGATTATATGTTATAGGTTAGCAGAGGAAATTAGAACATTCAGACTATTCCAGGGTTAGAGATTATATGTTATAGGTTAGCAGAGGAAATTAGAGCATTCAGACTATTCCAGGGTTAGAGATTATATGTTATAGGTTAGCAGAGGAAATTAGAACATTCAGACTATTCTAAGGTTAGAGATTATATGTTATAGGTTAGCAGAGGAAATTAGAAGATTCAGACTATTCCAGGGTTAGAGATTATATGTTATAGGTTAGCAGAGGAAATTAGAAAATTCAGACTATTCCAGGGTTAGAGATTATATGTTATAGGTTAGCAGAGGAAATTAGAGCATTCAGACTATTCCAGGGTTAGAGATTATATGTTATAGGTTAGCAGAGGAAATTAGAACATTCAGACTATTCCAGGGTTAGAGATTATATGTTATAGGTTAGCAGAGGAAATTAGAACATTCAGACTATTCCAGGGTTAGAGATTATATGTAATAGGTTAGCAGAGGAAATTAGAACATTCAGACTATTCCAGGGTTAGAGATTATATCTTATAGGTTAGCAGAGGAAATTAGTACATTCAGACTATTCCAGGGTTAGAGATTATATCTTATAGGTTAGCAGAGGAAATTAGAACATTCAGACTATTCCAGGGTTAGAGATTATATGCTATATGTTAGCAGAGGAAATTAGAACATTCAGACTATTCCAGGGTTAGAGATTATATGTTATAGGTTAGCAGAGGAAATTAGAACATTCAGACTATTCCAGGGCTAGAGATTATATGTTATAGGTTAGCAGAGGAAATTAGAACATTCAGACTATTCCAGGGTTAGAGATTATATGTAATAGGTTAGCAGAGGAAATTAGAACATTCAGACTATTCCAGGGTTAGAGATTATATGTTATAGGTTAGCAGAGGAAATTAGTACATTCAGACTATTCCAGGGTTAGAGATTATATCTTATAGGTTAGCAGAGGAAATTAGAACATTCAGACTATTCCAGGGTTAGAGATTATATGTTATAGGTTAGCAGAGGAAATTAGAACATTCAGACTATTCCAGGGTTAGAGATTATATGTTATAGGTTAGCAGAGGAAATTAGAACATTCAGACTATTCCAGGGTTAGAGATTATATGTTATAGTTTAGCAGAGGAAATTAGAACATTCAGACTATTCCAGGGTTAGAGATTATATATAATAGGTTAGCAGAGGAAATTAGAACATTCAGACTATTCCAGGGTTAGAGATTATATGATATAGGTTAGCAGAGGAAATTAGAACATTCAGACTATTCCAGGGTTAGAGATTATATGTTATAGGTTAGCAGAGGAAATTAGAACATTCAGACTATTCCAGGGTTAGAGATTATATGTAATAGGTTAGCAGAGGAAATTAGAACATTCAGACTATTCCAGGGTTAGAGATTATATGCTATAGGTTAGCAGAGGAAATTAGAACATTCAGACTATTCCAGGGTTAGAGATTATATGTTATAGGTTAGCAGAGGAAATTAGAACATTCAGACTATTCCAGGGTTAGAGATTATACGTTATAGGTTAGCAGAGGAAATTAGAACATTCAGACTATTCCAGGGTTAGAGATTATATGTTATAGGTTAGCAGAGGAAATTAGAACATTCAGACTATTCCAGGGTTAGAGATTATATGTTATAGGTTAGCAGAGGAAATTAGAGCATTCAGACTATTCCAGGGTTAGAGATTATATGTTATAGGTTAGCAGAGGAAATTAGAACATTCAGACTATTCCAGGGCTAGAGATTGTATGTTATAGGTTAGCAGAGGAAATTAGAACATTCAGACTATTCCAGGGTTAGAGATTATATGCTATAGGTTAGCAGAGGAAATTAGAACATTCAGACTATTCCAGGGTTAGAGATTATATGCTATAGGTTAGCAGAGGAAATTAGAACATTCAGACTATTCCAGGGTTAGAGATTATATGTTATAGGTTAGCAGAGGAAATTAGAACATTCAGACTATTCCAGGGTTAGAGATTATATGTAATAGGTTAGCAGAGGAAATTAGAACATTCAGACTATTCCAGGGTTAGAGATTATATGTTATAGGTTAGCAGAGGAAATTAGAACATTCAGACTATTCCAGGGTTAGAGATTATATGTTATAGGTTAGCAGAGGAAATTAGAACATTCAGACTATTCCAGGGTTAGAGATTATACGCTATAGGTTAGCAGAGGAAATTAGAACATTCAAACTATTCCAGGGTTAGAGATTATATGTTATAGGTTAGCAGAGGAAATTAGAACATTCAGACTATTCCAGGGTTAGAGATTATATGTTATAGGTTAGCAGAGGAAATTAGAACATTCAGACTATTCCAGGGTTAGAGATTATATGTTATAGGTTAGCAGAGGAAATTAGAACATTCAGACTATTCCAGGGTTAGAGATTATATGTTATAGGTTAGCAGAGGAAATTAGAACATTCAGACTATTCCAGGGTTAGAGATTATATGTTATAGGTTAGCAGAGGAAATTAGAGCATTCAGACTATTCCAGGGTTAGAGATTATATGTTATAGGTTAGCAGAGGAAATTAGAACATTCAGACTATTCTAGGGTTAGAGATTATATGTTATAGGTTAGCAGAGGAAATTAGAAGATTCAGACTATTCCAGGGTTAGAGATTATATGTTATAGGTTAGCAGAGGAAATTAGAACATTCAGACTATTCCAGGGTTAGAGATTATATGTTATAGGTTAGCAGAGGAAATTAGAGCATTCAGACTATTCCAGGGTTAGAGATTATATGTTATAGGTTAGCAGAGGAAATTAGAACATTCAGACTATTCTAGGGTTAGAGATTATATGTTATAGGTTAGCAGAGGAAATTAGAACATTCAGAATATTCCAGGGTTAGAGATTATATGTTATAGGTTAGCAGAGGAAATTAGAACATTCAGACTATTCCAGGGTTAGAGATTATATGTTATAGGTTGGTGGCAGAAACTAGAACATTCAGACTATTCCAGGGTTAGAGATTATATGCTATATGTTGGTGGCAGAAACTAGAACATTCAGACTATTCCAGGGCTAGAGATTATATTTTATAGGTTGGTGGCAGAAACTAGAACATTCAGACTATTCAAGGGTTAGAGATTATATGTCATAGGTTGGTGGAAGAAACTAGAACATTCAGACTATTCCAGGGTTAGAGATTATATGCAATAGGTTGGTGGAAGAAACTAGAACATTCAGAGTATTCCAGGGTTAGAGATTATATGCAATAGGTTGGTGGAAGAAACTAGAACATTCAGAGTATTCCATGGTTAGAGATTATATGTCATAGGTTGGTGGAAGAAACTAGAACATTCAGACTATTCCAGGGTTAGAGATTATATGCTATAGGTTGGTGGAAGAAACTAGAACATTCAGACTATTCCAGGGTTAGAGATTATATGTTATAGGTTGGTGGCAGAAACTAGAACATTCAGAGTATTCCAGGGTTAGAGATTATATGCTATAGGTTGGTGGAAGAAACTAGAACATTCAGACTATACCAGGGTTAGAGATTATATGTTATAGGTTGGTGGCAGAAACTAGAACATTCAGACTATTCCAGGGTTAGAGATTATATGCAATAGGTTGGTGGAAGAAACTAGAACATTCAGAGTATTCCAGGGTTAGAGATTATATGCAATAGGTTGGTGGAAGAAACTAGAACATTCAGAGTATTCCATGGTTAGAGATTATATGTCATAGGTTGGTGGAAGAAACTAGAACATTCAGACTATTCCAGGGTTAGAGATTATATGTTATAGGTTGGTGGAAGAAACTAGAACATTCAGAGTATTCCAGGGTTAGAGATTATATGCTATAGGTTGGTGGAAGAAACTAGAACATTCAGACTATACCAGGGTTAGAGATTATATGTTATAGGTTGGTGGCAGAAACTAGAACATTCAGACTATACCAGGGTTAGAGATTATATGTTATAGGTTGGTGGCAGAAACTAGAACATTCAGACTATTCCAGGGTTAGAGATTATATGTCATAGGTTGGTGGAAGAAACTAGAACATTCAGACTATTCCAGGGTTAGAGATTATATGTTATAGGTTGGTGGAAGAAACTAGAACATTCAGAGTATTCCAGGGTTAGAGATTATATGCTATAGGTTGGTGGAAGAAACTAGAACATTCAGACTATACCAGGGTTAGAGATTATATGTCATAGGTTGGTGGAAGAAACTAGAACATTCAGACTATACCAGGGTTAGAGATTATATGTTATAGGTTGGTGGCAGAAACTAGAACATTCAGACTATACCAGGGTTAGAGATTATATGTTATAGGTTGGTGGCAGAAACTAGAACATTCAGACTATTCCAGGGTTAGAGATTATATGCAATAGGTTGGTGGAAGAAACTAGAACATTCAGACTATTCCAGGGTTAGAGATTATATGTTATAGGTTGGTGGCAGAAACTAGAACATTCAGACTATTCCAGGGTTAGAGATTATATGTTATAGGTTGGTGGCAGAAACTAGAACATTCAGACTATTCCAGGGTTAGAGATTATATGCAATAGGTTGGTGGAAGAAACTAGAACATTCAGACTATTCCAGGGTTAGAGATTATATGTTATAGGTTGGTGGCAGAAACTAGAACATTCAGACTATTCCAGGGTTAGAGATTATATGCTATAGGTAAGTGGAAGAAACTAGAACATTCAGACTATTCCATCGTTAGGGGTTATATGCTATAGGTTTGTGGAAGAAACTAGAACATTCAGAGTATTCTAGGGTTAGGGATTATAGAGCTCGAGGAAGCTAGAGTATTCAGAATATTCTAGGGTTAAGGGTTATATTACGGATATGACATCTTCTGTGTCACGAAGATTAAATATATTATGTAAAATGTTCAATATTAAAGCGTTCGCTATAATAAAGCTGTTGACCTGGTTATGTGAGGGTTGGCATATTACTAACACGTGGAAAACACTTGTATGACCGTATTATTTAACTAAGAGGAAGGTTTGGGCCCATACAAAATAGCTTAACCCCTCCACCTTTTATTGAAGTGCCTGTACCAAGCCAGGAATATGAGAGGTCCTGCCTGGTAAGGGGTATCAATTTTGTTTCTTTCTATGATTTTCATATTTAATGTTTGAGTTGTGCTGAAAGTGGAATATTTTTTGTTTTTAATTTTATTACACTAAAAATATTAATGCTTGCGATGATCCTTAATATATGTAATCCATACGACTTCCCTCAAACGCCAGAACAAGATGTAAAAGTTGAAAAATTAGAGTGAAACACTGATGGTCGGCAACTAAATGCAACGCAGTAATTCTCTGGCTCATAAAAACAATGAGACGAAACACTTTTTTGGCTCACAGCACGTAGTACTTCTTTGAATCACAACCACAACAACATGAAAACCCTTCTTGTTCACTATTACAATAATTAAGAAATAAATCATGGAAGCCAGAATATGCTGGGAGTTTTAACATGGATTGGCGGATATTATTATTTTATCCCGAGCCAGAAGCGAGGGATAAAATTTACTAATATCCGCCAATCCATGTTAAAACTCAAAACACATTCTGGCTTCCATGATTTATTTCCATTCTGATATGTCTAAGAGTACAAATACGGTAGCATACATGTACTTTGATTGGAAGACGATAATTTATATTTACTCTTGCGGAAAATGTCGCACACAATTTATGTAACTCGAATAATACTGCGCCCTCTATCTGCATTATTAGAGTTACAATTTATGCTGCCAATGGAAAAGTCGGTCACATTCACCGGCGCATGTGCTAATGAGATTATACCGAATGGATAACTCGCTCGTTTGTTAACAAAGCGAAAGAAGGAGGTAATGTTAGAATATGAAATACTTTTCATTTCCATGATCTACGGCACTCAAACAGAGCACGTTAACTAGTTAACTAGTTAACCGGTGTGAAGTGGATATGACACAGTTTGAAGATATCAAAGAGGTAATCAGAATCCGTATATCGAAGAAGAACAGACAACACACTAAAAACCGGGGCTGAACTCTGGTGCTCCGGAAGGGTAAGCAGTTCCTGCCCCACTAGTGACACCTGTCGTGTAACATAAAAATCAATGAATTTACACGATTTTCAATATGACATGTTCGATATGTCTTATAGTTGATATGTCGTGTAGCATAAAATTGAATGATCTACAAATGTCCTCGCATCGACGAAGTAGATATGATTGACAGATGCTATGTCGTGTAACATAGCATTCATTGAGTTACAATATTGACATCCTCGCTTTAATGAAGTACAGTTGAGATGCCGTGTAACATATAACAGTCGGTGAACTACACGATTGACCTATTAATTCTGGCTAAAGAAATATGATTTACAGTTGAAATATCATGAAGCAAAGTAATTATTGCAGTACAATACTTTTGAATACTTTTTGGTGTATATAACTCTCAGTTGATACGATATTCCAGAGCTTGTGGTTCATATCAGGATGTTGTAAGCACTTCCCGGTCTTTTCCTCATTCATGATTTATCACCGGGTTTTGGCGCTTTAAAATCTGATTCAACCCACCATTTCTTTAGAAATGCCTGTACCAAGTCAGGGTCATTACGGTTTTCACAGTTTTCCGGTTGTTGACTGATTTTGTCTGTTTATATACTTATGAGTTTTGACTTTCCCTTTGTAAGGTTGCTCGGAGTTCGGTAATTTTGTTATTACCCTTATTGACTGTAACTTAATAGAGGTGGTCACTAAAGCAGGTTTGACTGTAACTTAATAGAGGTGGTCACTAAAGCAGGCTTGACTGTAACTTAATAGAGGTGGTCACTAAAGTAGGCTTGACTGTAGCTTAATAGAGGTGGTCACTAAAGCAGGTTTGACTGTAACTTAATAGAGGTGGTCACTAAAGCAGGCTTGACTGTAACTTAATAGAGGTGGTCACTAAAGCAGGCTTGACTGTAACTTAATAGAGGTGGTCACTAAATCAGGCTTGACTGTAGCTTAATAGAGGTGGTCACTAAAGCAGGTTTGACTAACTTAATTCTGGCTAAAGAAATATGATTTACAGTTGAAATATCATGAAGCAAAGTAATTATTGCAGTACAATACTTTTGAATACTTTTTGGTGTATATAACTCTCAGTTGATACGATATTCCAGAGCTTGTGGTTCATATCAGGATGTCCTTAATAGAGGGTTGCTGCTAACAGGGAAGCTACTGAACCAAGGATTCCTCTTGGTAAGGCTGAAGTCATCACTTCGAAAATGTTACTGTCGCCACCAAGACTTGGTTGACCGTTATGGAATATCTGTGTCACAAATGACCACGGATATGTTTCACTTGTTGTAAGCACTTCCCGGTCTTTTCCTCATTCATGATTTATCACCGGGTTTGTAACTAGATTAACACGACGGGTGCCACTATTGGAGCAGGAGCTGCTTACCACTCCAGAGAGTGTAACATAACATTCAGTGAATTACAATATTCACATCCTCTCTCCGACGAAGAAGATATGAATTACAGTTGATATGTCGTGTAACGTAACAGTCAGTGAATTACAATATTCACGTCCTCTCTCCGACGAAGAAGATATGAATTACAGTTGATATGTCGTGTAACGTAACAGTCAGTGAATTACAATATTCACGTCCTCTCTCCGACCAAGAAGATATGAATTACAGTTGATATGTCGTGTAACGTAACATTCAGTAAATTACAATATTGATGTCCTACCTCGTACGACAAAGTAGATATGAACTACAGTTGATATGTCGTGTAACGTAACATTCAGTGAATTACAATATTGACATCATCGCTCCATTGAGGTATACTATGTACAGTTGAGATGTCGTGTAACATAACAGACGGTAAACTACACGATTGACGCATTAATTCTGTTTAAAAAGATATGATTTACAGTTAATATATCATGAAACAAAGTAATTATTGCAGTACAATACTTTTGAAGTAAATATGATCTACAGTAGATATGCCATGTAACGTAACACTATGTATACCACGCCATTAATATGCTGGTTCATAAGAATTGCAAATAACGTCATCTTCAAATTTAACAGTTTGTGACTCTTCACATAACCAATAGGTTGTCATCACACCTTTGCCCTAAATAAACATCAACATACAATATTAGTACAGTGTCTCAAACTTAGAATTTACGTAAATGAGTTTGAATCACGGAGACAAATACGAGGTTTAACGAGTATTTTCTCAGATTTGTACTGAATATACATCATTTTCAAAATATATTTTTTAGACAATGATATTGTGTTTATTCTGTAGAAAGATCAACTTTCTCCTTGGACGTTTACATCTTGAATTTTGTCTTATATATGTTATTTGTGTTTGTTTTCTTATAGTTGCGTCCAACATTTTGTTATATGAAGTGTCTTTTCGTTCGTAATTCCGTGTTGTGATATCCGTTTTGGTTCGTGTTAACCCCAGTTGTTTGTAGGAAGGTTCATGTCTTACTTATGTTTCCTTTGTAACATTTTGTAGATCGTTGTTTGTCCTTTTGTTCTTTTTCTTTTGGCCACTGAGTTGGCTGTTCTTCTTCGAGTGATGGTTTCTGATTACCCTTTGGTATCTTCAAGCTTTTATAGACGACAAAGATTTCTGGCTGTAGCGTTTATCGACATAAAATAGATTGCTGCTGAATTGCAGTCTATGGAAGGTTTAGGGTATCTGTTTTTATGCTCATTATTTAAGACCGTATTGTGACTGTGAATCGTAGAACACCAATAAAAGTGCCATTCCTTTACTTTGTTTTGTGTTGATATCTGAAGTTGGATAGTCTTCCAATTTCATTAACAGCCATGTTCTTTCTTTTTACATTGTTAAATACCTTTATTAAAATATCTCCTCTGTTTTCTAACGTAAACAATTCAAACGTGTCTAAGAGAGCTTTATCTTGTGGACTTAAATGAATTTTCATCGCTGAAAATAAGATTTATATTAAAGCCAAATATAATTGTTTCTAACCTCATACTATAGTCTAATTGAACTTGACCTAAATACCTCAATATCTACATCAATATTACAAATCCACCAAGAAATAAACGTCAAACATCTACGTATGTACACGTGTCGTATGTGACAGCATGTCTTTTTATATTTAAAAAACCTTCCGAGGGGGTGCAAAGTTATTCTGGCCGCACCCGCGTTCAAATCTGTATAACAGATATTTACAGGGTTAGAGTTATGGTGTTTAACGCCCATGTGAACAATATTTCAGCTATATCGTGGATGTAAGCTTTAATGGCAGAGGAAACCGGAGTACCCCCCCCCCCCCCCCCCCCCCCCCCCCTCCGCAACCACCGAACTGCAGCAAGTCACTGACTGACAAATTTTATCACATAATGTATCGAGTACACCTCACCATGAGTAAAATTCGAACTCACAACTTTAGTGGTGATAGACACTGATTGGACGGCTAGTTGGTAATTCAACTACCATGCGATCACGATTACGACGACCCTTTCATTATTTATACTGATAAAAACAATACTTAGAGTAGCAATTTAGTTATATTTATTGTCATATAAATACCGAACAAGTTAAATATGTTTTTTCTTATCCTCATTGTGCAAATTGTATTTATATACAGAAAAGGTGACTCTTTTATAAACATAACGTATAATGCAATCTTGTTTAACTTCCCTATTTGTCTTATTGGAATCGCCCCTTGATTCAATACACAATTCCATAGTAAAGAGTTATCTACCCATAATTCCCTAATAAAGAGTTATCTACCTTGCCCATATGATTCCATTCTAGAGGCAGTGTTCACTGTATCTCCAAACAGACAATATCTTGGCATTTTCTTTCCAACAACACCAGCACAAACAGGTCCTGAAAACGTAATTCTCTAAATAAACTTGAGAGAATACCGAAGGGACAATCAAAACTGAACAATCCAAAGAAACTGGCAACAAGACGAACAAAAAAAACCCACAAAACACAATATGTGTTGGACATCACAACACGCAAACAAACACAAATAACGTAAATAAGACACGAGCCCTCTTACAAACCGGAGGCAAAGACGAACAAACCATCGTTTTTATGCGGAAATCGCAACGGACACCACAACACGGAACTCAGAACGCAAAGACACATAATATGACAACACAAAAAAACTAAAAAGATGATAAATTGATTAAAAAAGGCTTTCTGGTTTCCGATCAAAAGTAATTAACTTTCAAACAAGGCTACGTTACTCCTATGTCGAAGTCATCGTTACAAAATATATATGGTCGTCATCACGAACTGGTTGACCGTTACGGAATATCCATTTCCCAAATGGCGATGAATTTTTTTGCTTACTGATTTATTTCTCTATGACCATCAAAACGTTTGGCAGACTCGACTAAATGTTTACCCTTCGCGAGTACCTGGGATAACCCCGGATTTTGGTGGTATCAGTGATGTTCATCTTTTGTGTTTTCCGTGTTGTTCTGTGTCTCTGAATTGTCCATTCTTGATTGACTCTTCGGTTTTCTCTAACGTCTGCGTCTCTGGATTGTCCATTCTTGATTGACTCTTCGGTTTTCTCTAACATCTGCGTCTCTGGATTGTCCATTCTTGATTGACTCTTCGGTTTTCTATAACGTCTGCGTCTCTGGATTGTCCATTCTTGATTGACTCTTCGGTTTTCTCTAACGTCTGCGTCTCTGGATTGTCCATTCTTGATTGACTCTTCAGTTTTCTCTAACGTCTGCGTCTCTGGATTGTCCATTCTTGATTGACTCTTCGGTTTTCTCTAACGTCTGCGTCTCTGGATTGTCCACTCCTGATTGACTCTTCGGTTTTCTCTAACGTCTGCGTCTCTGGATTGTCCATTCTTGATTGACTCTTCGGTTTTCTCTAACGTCTGCGTCTCTGGATTGTCCATTCTTGATTGACTCTTCGGTTTTCTCTAACGTTTGTTAACAATCATATCTCATTACAATTGAATATCAAAATTCATCAAGAAGTATGATAGTTGGATTTACAACTACCTTTGCAATCAGTGTCAATGACCACTAACGTTGTGAGTTCGAATTCCGTTCATCGCGAGGTGTACTCGATCCAACATTATGTGATAGAGTTCTCCAGTTACTTGCGACATGTTGGTGTTTTTCTCTGCCACGATATAACTGCAATATTGTTGAAAGTGGCACTAACACCATAAACAAAGCCAAACCAAACCAAGCCAATTGAATAGAACACTGCAATAAAAGCTAGTGGAAACGATATCTAATACTGTATTGGTTTAAGACAGGCATGAAAAGGTTGTATAAAGATAATTACGAGACATATGTATTTGTAACTAACAACGTCCATAACAAGGTTGTATATAGATAATTACGAGAAATATGTATTAGTAACTAATAACGTCCATAACAAGGTTGTATAAAGATAATTAAGAGAAATATGTATTAGTAACTAACAACGTCCATATCAAGGTTGTATAAAGATAATTACGAGACATATGTATTAGTAACTAACAACGTCCATAACAAGGTTGTATAAAGATAATTACGAGACATATGTGTTAGTAACTAACAACGTCCATAACAAGGTTGTATAAAGATAATTACGAGACATATGTATTAGTAACTAACAACGTCCATAACAAGGTTGTATAAACATAATTACGAGAAATAGATATTAGTAACTAACAACGTCCATAACAAGGTTGTATAAAGATAATTATGAGACATATGTATTAGTAATTAACAACGTCCATAACAAGATTGTATAAAGATAATTACGAGACATGTGTGTTAGTAACTAACAACGTCCATAACAAGGTTGTATAAAGATAATTACGAGACATATGTGTTAGTAACTAACAACGTCCATAACAAGGTTGTATAAAGATAATTACGAGACATGTGTGTTAGTAACTAACAACGTCCATAACAAGATTGTATAAAGATAATTACGAGACATATGTGTTAGTAACTAACAACGTCCATAACAAGGTTGTATAAAGATAATTACGAGACATATGTGTTAGTAACTAACAACGTCCATAACAAGGTTGTATAAAGATAATTACGAGACATATGTGTTAGTAACTAACAACGTCCATAACAAGGTTGTATAAAGATAATTACGAGACATGTGTGTTAGTAACTAACAACGTCCATAACAAGATTGTATAAAGATAATTACGAGACATATGTGTTAGTAACTAACAACGTCCATAACAAGGTTGTATAAAGATAATTACGAGACATATGTGTTAGTAACTAACAACGTCCATAACAAGGTTGTATAAAGATAATTACGAGACATGTGTGTTAGTAACTAACAACGTCCATAACAAGGTTGTATAAAGATAATTACGAGACATATGTGTTAGTAACTAACAACGTCCATAACAAGGTTGTATAAAGATAATTACGAGACATGTGTGTTAGTAACTAACAACGTCCATAACAAGGTTGTATAAAGATAATTACGAGACATATGTGTTAGTAACTAACAACGTCCATAACAAGGTTGCATAAAGATAATTACGAGACATGTGTGTTAGTAACTAACAACGTCCATAACAAGGTTGTATAAAGATAATTACGAGACATATGTATTAGTAACTAACAACGTCCATAACAAGGTTGTATAAAGATAATTACGAGACATATGTATTAGTAACTAACAACGTCCATAACAAGGTTGTATAAACATAATTACGAGAAATAGATATTAGTAACTAACAACGTCCATAACAAGGTTGTATAAAGATAATTATGAGACATATGTATTAGTAATTAACAACGTCCATAACAAGGTTGTATAAAGATAATTACGAGACATGTGTGTTAGTAACTAACAACGTCCATAACAAGGTTGTATAAAGATAATTACGAGACATATGTGTTAGTAACTAACAACGTCCATAACAAGGTTGTATAAAGATAATTACGAGACATATGTGTTAGTAACTAACAACGTCCATAACAAGGTTGCATAAAGATAATTACGAGACATGTGTGTTAGTAACTAACAACGTCCATAACAAGGTTGTATAAAGATAATTACAAGACATATGTGTTAGTAACTAACAACGTCCATAACAAAGTTGTATAAAGATAATTACGAGACATGTGTATTAGTAACTAACAACGTCCATAACAAGGTTGTATAAACATAATTACGAGAAATAGATATTAGTAACTAACAACGTCCATAACAAGGTTGTATAAAGATAATTATGAGACATATGTGTTAGTAATTAACAACGTCCATAACAAGGTTGTATAAAGATAATTACGAGACATATGTGTTAGTAACTAACAACGTCCATAACAAGGTTGTATAAAGATAATTACGAGACATATGTATTAGTAACTAACAACGTCCATAACAAGGTTGTATAAAGATAATTACGAGACATATGTATTAGTAACTAACAACGTCCATAACAAGGTTGTATAAAGATAATTATGAGACATATGTGTTAGTAATTAACAACGTCCATAACAAGGTTGTATAAAGATAATTACGAGACATATGTGTTAGTAACTAACAACGTCCATAACAAGGTTGTATAAAGATAATTACGAGACATATGTGTTAGTAACTAACAACGTCCATAACAAGGTTGTATAAAGCACACGTCGTCGTGGAGCCAACCACGAGATTTCATAGCGAAAAGTTTGAAGACACCAAAATAATGGTCGACAAAAATATTAAGCAGAAAACCAAAGATTAAACAACAGGCACAACACAACTAAATTGGAGTGAAAGTGTAATCAGAAGCTGTAAGTCAGACAGATAATACAATGGTCAAAAGTAAAAACGTACAAAAATACTAACAATGATCTACAAAATACTACACAGCAAACTAAAAATTGAACAACGTGAACACAACTATGCACAAATTATGTCAATTTCCAGTCACGTGAGATGTCACAGTTCAATCGACCAATCAGCAATTATTATTATAAATGTTGAAAGGTTATACGATATTGTGAATAGATTTCCTGACACGACTCAGGACCGATTGTCGATTGTCGTTAGATGGTATTTAATCGTCAGACAAAGAAGAATAAATGCACAGATTAAACAAATAGATGTACAAACATCTTAATTCCGAATCAATTGTCTTTTTAATCCAACGATGACAGTTATAATTTGACAATGCTATAGATTATAGACATTAATAGCACACTGGCATATCATTCGGAACCTGCAACCGGATTTACACGTTAGTAGACTTTTAAAACGGAAGTGATTATCTAATGATGTACATGCGTATTACTAATATCTATATTTGATAACACGATCAAATTACGATTTATTTATCATAATATTTGATGTACAGCAGAAATATATTCCTTTACATACTTATTGATATCAGTATTATGACAAAATGATTAAACCTGATGTAGAGCGGAACTATATTTCTTTGACAAATTAATCATGACAAATGAGTAAACAGACTTGGCTTAGACTAAGCACATTATATCTGGTGGTGATTAGCATACCATGCTTTTAATCAGCTAAATTTAAATTGATTGCAAAATATACAAAAAGAATAAATTTTGGTTTTATGGTGTTTAATGCCACTTTCAACAATATTTCAGTTATATCGCAAAAAGAATAAATATGATGGTGAAGCTGTAAAGAGTTCGAATTATATCTCCGTTTCAAATTATGGACACCTAGTTTAACCCTGCCACTTGTAATGTAAGTATCTATACCTCGCCAGAAAAGTAGTAGAGGTATGATTTCTCTCTATTTATTTTGAAATGTTCCAACAGTTGATATTTCTTGTTTTACATTTTATTGGAATTTATTTATGAAGAATACAAACGGAAAACGTATTAAAATCAGACGAAAAATGAACCCTCAATATCCCAATCTATGAAAATACCCCCTCATATCCCCCCCCCCCCCCCCCCCCCCCATTTTTTTCTATATGCCCACTCCAGAAACATTATAATTAATAAATACTGACACACACTCAAACACAAATAAAAATATGACATTTGAACTTCTGAAATTTTGTCGGCAAGCAAACCCGACTTGAATTGAGTTGCAGATAATGTACGTGAGGAGTACTGTAACGGACAGACATGCAAGATGGGTTTCCCGGTTATAATTAATCAAAATTATTGTATTTAAAAAATCGAATTATCTTTTTTTTTATTACTTTATTTCGTTTTGTCTTTTATTTTTTTCCTTCCATTTTCTTCATATCAGTCTATTTCGCTTTGTTTTCGTTGATTTCGTTTTGCTTTCGTTGGTTTCGTTTGATTTCGTTTTCATTTCGTTGATTTCGTTTCGTTTCGTTTCGTTTTTGTTGATTTCGTTTCGTTTCGTTTTCGTTGATTTCGTTTCGTTTCGTTTCGTTTCGTTCCTATTTCGTTTCGCACTTTATAGGTACCCATGTCTAGGGCCCTAGACCACGCGGCCAAATCCGTTATGTGTACTTTTTATACTGTTTGTGGTTACGCTTGTACCCATTTATCACCTACAGTCAAACTTGCTTATGTGACCTTCCAAAGGAACAATGAAATATGGTCACATAAGACAGGTGGTCGCTTAATACAGGTTTAATCAATATGAAATGCACAATGAAGGAAAATAAAAATTAAGGTCACATAATACATTTTATTGCTTAATAGAAGTGGTCACTAAAGCAGGCTTGACTGTAACTTAATAGAGGTGGTCACTAAAGCAGTTTTGGTGCTTTAAAATCTGATTCAACCCACCATTTCTTTAGAAATGCCTGTACCAAGTCAGGGTCATTACGGTTTTCACAGTTTTCCGGTTGTTGACTGATTTTGTCTGTTTATATACTTATGAGTTTTGACTTTCCCTTTGTAAGATTGCTCGGAGTTCGGTAATTTTGTTATCACCCTTATTGACTGTAACTTAATAGAGGTGGTCACTAAAGCAGGTTTGACTGTAACTTAATAGAGGTGGTCACTAAAGCAGGCTTGATTGTAACTTAATAGAGGTGGTCACTAAAGTAGGCTTGACTGTAGCTTAATAGAGGTGGTCACTAAAGCAGGTTTGACTGTAGCTTAATAGAGGTGGTCACTAAAGCAGGCTTGACTGTAACTTAATAGAGGTGGTCACTAAAGCAGGCTTGACTGTAACTTAATAGAGGTGGTCACTAAAGCAGGCTTGACTGTAGCTTAATAGAGGTGGTCACTAAAGCAGGTTTGACTAACTTAATAGAGGTGGTCACTAAAGCAGGCTTGACTGTAACTTAATAGAGGTGGTCACTAAAGCAGGTTTGACTAACTTAATAGAGGTGGTCACTAAAGCAGGTTTGACTAACTTAATAGAGGTGGTCACTAAAGCAGGATTGACTGCAACTTAATAGAGGTGGTCACTAAAGCAGGCTTGACTGTAACTTAATAGAGGTGGTCACTAAAGCAGGCTTGACTGTAACTTAATAGAGGTGGTCACTAAAGCAGGCTTGACTGTAACTTAATAGAGGTGGTCACTAAAGCAGGTTTGACTGTATAACTTAATAGAGGTGGTCACTAAAGCAGGCTTGACTGTAACTTAATAGAGGTGATCACTAAAGCAGGTTTGACTGTAACTTAATAGAGGTGATCACTAAAGCAGGTTTGACTGTAGCTTAATAGAGGTGGTCACTAAAGCAGGCTTGACTGTAACTTAATAGAGGGGATCACTAAAGCAGGTTTGACTGTAACTTAATAGAGGTGGTCACTAAAGCAGGCTTGACTGTAACTTAATAGAGGTGGTCACTAAAGCAGGCTTGATTGTAGCTTAATAGAGGTGGTCACTAAAGCAGGTTTGACAAACTTAATAGAGGTGGTCGCTAAAGCAGGCTTGACTGTAACTTAATAGAGGTGGTCACTAAAACAGGTTTGACTAACTTAATAGAGGTGGTCACTAAAGCAGGTTTGACTAACTTAATGGAGGTGGTCACTAAAGCAGGATTGACTGCAACTTAATAGAGGTGGTCACTAAAGCAGGCTTGACTGTAACTTAATAGAGGTGGTCACTAAAGCAGGTTTGACTAACATAATAGAGGTGGTCACTAAAGCAGGTTTGACTGTAACTTAATAGAGGTGGTCACTAAAGCAGGCTTGACTGTAACTTAATAGAGGTGGTCACTAAAGCAGGTTTGACTAACTTAATAGAGGTGGTCACTAAAGCAGGTTTGACTAACTTAATAGAGGTGGTCACTAAAGCAGGATTGACTGCAACTTAATAGAGGTGGTCACTAAAGCAGGCTTGACTGTAACTTAATAGAGATGGTCACTAAAGCAGGCTTGACTGTAACTTAATAGAGGTGGTCACTAAAGCAGGCTTGACTGTAACTTAATAGAGGTGGTAACTAAAGCAGGTTTGACTAACTTAATAGAGGTGGTCACTAAAGCAGGCTTGACTGTAGCTTAATAGAGGTGGTCACTAAAGCAGATTTGACTAACTTAATAGAGGTTGTCGATAAAGCAGGCTTGACTGTAACTTAATAGAGGTGGTCACTAAAGCAGACTTGACTGTAGCTTAATAGAGGTGGTCACTAAAGCAGGCTTGACTGTAGCTTAATAGAGGTGGTCACTAAAGCAGGTTTGACTGTATAACTTAATAGAGGTGGTCACTAAAGCAGGCTTGACTGTAGCTTAATAGAGGTGATCACTAAAGCAGGTTTGACTGTAGCTTAATAGAGGTGATCACTAAAGCAAGCTTGACTGTAACTTAATAGAGGTGGTCACTAAAGCAGGCTTGACTGTAGCTTAATAGAGGTGATCACTAAAGCAGGTTTGACTGTAGCTTAATAGAGGTGGTCACTAAAGCAGGTTTGACTGTAGCTTAATAGAGGTGGTCACTAAAGCAGGCTTGACTGTAACTTAATAGAGGGGATCACTAAAGCAGGTTTGACTGTAACTTAATAGAGGTGATTACTAAAGCAGGTTTGACCGTAGCTTAATAGAGGTGGTCACTAAAGCAGGCTTGACTGTAACTTAATAGAGGGGATCACTAAAGCAGGTTTGACTGTAACTTAATAGAGGTGGTTACTAAAGCAGGTTTGACTAACTGAATAGAGGTGGTCACTAAAGCAGGTTTGACTGTAGCTTAATAGAGGTGGTCACTAAAGCAGGTTTGACTGTATCTTAATAGAGGTGGTCACTAAAGCAGGTTTGACTAACATAATAGAGGTGGTCACTAAAGCAGGTTTGACTGTAACTTAATAGAGGTGGTCACTAAAGCAGGCTTGACTGTAGCTTAATAGAGGTGGTCACTAAAGCAAGCTTGACTGTATAACTTAATAGAGGTGGTCACTAAAGCAGGTTTGACTGTAGCTTAATAGAGGTGATCACTAAAGCAGGTTTGACTGTAACTTAATAGAGGTGGTCACTAAAGCAGGCTTGACTGTAGCTTAATAGAGGTGATCACTAAAGCAGGTTTGACTGTAGCTTAATAGAGGTGGTCACTAAAGCAGGCTTGACTGTAACTTAATAGAGGTGGTCACTAAAGCTGGTTTGACTGTAGCTTAATAGAGGTGGTCACTAAAGCAGGTTTGACTGTAGCTTAATAGAGGTACTTTATATACTGTTTGAGGTTAATCAGTTTCTGTGTGGTAACATTATGCTGATTGAGTCACGTTTGCGAGTAAATAAATTTCGTTAATGAGTTGAACTGAAATACAATTGTAAAGGAAACGTTTTACTGTTTGTTGTCTTAACAAAACAAATCAGAAATGAACAGTAATAACGATGGTAACCATGGTAATCTATAAAGATTTTAATTATCTTTTTATTCTGTCTCTATAAAATTAGTCTATCTTAGTTTTAACTATCGTGGTATCCTGCCAAAATAAGTATCTTAAAGGTTTGGTTAAATCGACTTAATGGCTTGTAATTACCGGAATGACTTGGAATAAACTAACAACATGAAAATTAAACGTTTACTATTTTGAAAAGCTTTAAGGTGTTGATTGTAAATACTTGTGACACAGATATTCCGTAAAGGTAAAAGA
This sequence comes from Bathymodiolus septemdierum, assembly GCA_963383655.1. Taxonomy (NCBI): domain Eukaryota; kingdom Metazoa; phylum Mollusca; class Bivalvia; order Mytilida; family Modiolidae; genus Bathymodiolus; species Bathymodiolus septemdierum. The sequence continues at coordinate 3,319,470 of OY726531.1, forward strand.
AGCCATGAAGTCTAGAGTAAAACTTTGAAAATAATGTGTTCAACTAGGAACCATTGGCTTAGTAGCATCCTTGATAGCAGCAACCCTCTATCAAGGATATGGCCCGGGTGGCTCAATATGTTAGGTAGTTGGATTACCTAACTACTCATACAAGCCTATCACCAATACGGTGTGGGTTCACGCCCGGCTTTGTAAATTACAAAAATGGTGCATTCGACTCGCAGCCGCAAGTGATAAAGTTTACCAGTTGCTTGCCCATGGTCGGTGGTTCTCTCCGGCTACTACGGCTTTTTCCACCATTAAAAACTGGTCACCATGATATAGCTGAAATATCGCTAAAAGTGGCGTTAAACACCAAAAATCAAATCAAATTATCAATCAAAGTAATGAGTTCAACTAGGAAACTTGGCTATCCTGTTTTGTTGCTCCCAAATACTTTTATATGGCTTTCCGATATTTCGATATTGAGCGCACGTGATGAAGGTTATTCTAGAAACGCATCGTGCACACTCAAGTTATTTATCCTGCAATTGGGTTATTTTTTGTCATACTAAATGGGGAGAAAAAAACTGTTGCTTTATTAAGACAGTGTCATAATAACATTAGCCTAATAAAGCCATTAAGCCACAAACCCTGTCATAATAACACTTTTCATATTAGCCTAATAAAGTTATTAAACCACACCCCTGTCATAATAACGCTTTTCATATTAGCATAATAAAGCAATTAAGCCACGCCCCTTACCGGAACTACTATTGAGGTATCAATGGGGTTTCCGTTATCTTTTATTTTAAGATTAGATTAAATAACAGTTTTTTGGGGCAAATTTTATTGCAGGATAGATACAATATTGGTGTATTGACGGTAAATATAGAATGTATGTGGCTCTGCACGAAATGGATGGAAATATTCGCTAAAGCTCGCCTTTCACCCGTTTCTAAGCCTCACCATATAAATTCTATATTTACCGTCAATACACCAATAATGTATATATCTACGTTTTCATTGCATTGTTTAAAGATGTGGATTATGCATAAGTCTATCAGAAAAGGAAGCTAAGTCCTTTTGTTGTTTCTTGTTGCATAATGATGTCATGTTTGTCAAGATGTATATCAGCGGTGCAATGTCTGCTTCCCCATGAGATATTTTCATGTTATATCGACGGCACAACGTATGTTGTCAATAATCTGGGAAAAGCATATTAAAATTAAACAAAATTCCAGTTTCAACGATCCTTAAGAACCATTCATAAATATTCGGGTTTTTTTTCTGTCTTTTCGTTAGTTTAAATTTCCGAATATTTTGAGAAGTCGAATTTAATCCTAATCTTAATGTAAGAAATTATAAAAAAAAATTAATATATATCATCCTTCGTTTTGGTTTTCTTTCTCCCGTGGGTTTCTGAATATTTTGAGAAGTCTACCATCTTAACGTAATAACATAATTAAAAAAAAAAACCACACAATATATCATTCTCCGTTTTGGTCGTGAATCTTGAGATAGGTTTTAATTTAAGAAAGACATAAAATAGAAAAACGTTGGATGATATCATGTCGTGCGCCTTGTGTCATTTAATTAAAACCCTAATCCGCCACATGATTAGAAGAACATTTTTTCTAATGATAAGTACATTGTATGTTCAATTTGTATTGCAATTATTGAATTGTTTTGTTTTTCTAGTTTACCAGGTATCAATATATACAATAATGACATACCGCATGAAAAACACACTGAGGAAATTGTCCAGTTGTTAAGTTCACTTTTGTATCAACAACAGTTTGAAGATAGCAAAGGTGTAATCAGAATCCGTAAATCGAAGAAGAACAGACAACACAATGGTCAATAGAAAAGAGACAAAAGGACAAACAACGATCAACTTAGGTGCATGTTTTGCTGTGTTCGATGATATCATCCATTTTTGTATATTTAACAATATAATTTGTTCGTCAATACGCATGTGCTAATTAAAAAATATCAGTAGTTTTATCATGGCATTATTCATATAGTTAATGAAGGACGTCGTGCTAGAATTAAGAAATCAATCATGGTAGTCAGAATGTGTTTTGACTTTTAACCTGAGTTGGCGGATATTAGTATTTTATCCCGAGCCATGAATTATTTCGATTCTGATATGTCTAAGAGTACAAATACGGTAGTATACTTTGATTGGAAGACTGTAATCTATATTTACGCTTGCGGACAATGTCGCACAAAATGTATGCTGCCAAATTCGAGCAGACGATAATTCATCAACATGTACATTCACGGCGCATGTGCTAATGAGATTATACCCAATCGATAAGTCGCTCGTTTGTTTACAAAGCGAAAGAAGGACTTCAGTAGTGACAGGCACTGATTGCACATTCGATCACGACCGCGACTGCCATCGATAATGATCTACAATCAATGGTGTGTTTATCGTTTACATAGTTGTTAATTAATAAGGTTATGCCCATCAGATTAACCCCGTGAAGTGCCTGTATCCAGACAGGACAGTAAGCGGTCATGTATTTGTGTGTTAGGATATCGATTTTGTCTCTTTCTACGATTTTCTGTTTATTGGATTTTAGAACTGTTCCGTAAGTGTGGCATTGTGGCTTCTTTCATGATTTTAGAACTGTTCCGTAAGTGTGGTATTGTGGCTTCTTTCATGATTTTAGAACTGTTCCATAAGTGTGGTATTGTGGCTTCTTTCATGATTATCTTTTTATTGGATTTTAGAACTGTTCCGTGAGTGTGGTATTGTGGCTTCTTTCATGATTTTAGAACTGTTCCATAAGTGTGGTATTTTGGCTTCTTTCATGATTTTAGAACTGTTCCATAAGTGTGGTATTTTGGCTTCTTTCATGATTTTAAAACTGTTCCGTAAGTGTGGTATTTTGGCTTCTTTCATGATTTTAGAACTGTTCCATAAGTGTGGTATTTTGGCTTCTTTCATGATTTTAGAACTGTTCCATAAGTGTGGTATTGTGGCTTCTTTCATGATTTTAGAACTGTTCCATAAGTGTGATATTTTGGCTTCTTTCATGATTATCTTTTTATTGGATTTTAGAACTGTTCCGTGAGTGTGGTATTGTGGCTTCTTTCATGATTTTAGAACTGTTCCATAAGTGTGGTATTTTGGCTTCTTTCATGATTTTAGAACTGTTCCATAAGTGTGGTATTGTGGCTTCTTTCATGATTTTAGAACTGTTCCATAAGTGTGATATTTTGGCTTCTTTCATGATTATCTTTTTATTGGATTTTAGAACTGTTCCGTGAGTGTGGTATTGTGGCTTCTTTCATGATTTTAGAACTGTTCCATAAGTGTGGTATTTTGGCTTCTTTCATGATTTTAGAACTGTTCCATAAGTGTGGTATTTCGGCTTCTTTCATGATTTTAGAACTGTTCCATAAGTGTGATATTTTGGCTTCTTTCATGATTATCTTTTTATTGGATTTTAGAACTGTTCCGTGAGTGTGGTATTGTGGCTTCTTTGATGATTTTAGAACTGTTCCGTAAGTGTGGTATTGTGTCTTCTTTGATGATTTTAGAACTGTTCCGTAAGTGTGGTATTGTGTCTTCTTTGATGATTTTAGAACTGTTCCGTAAGTGTGGTATTGTGTCTTCTTTGATGATTTTAGAACTGTTCCGTAAGTGTGGTACTGTGTCTTCTTTGATGATTTTAGAACTGTTCCATCAGTGTGGTATTTTGGCTTCTTTCATGATTTTAGAACTGTTCCGTACGTGTGGTATTGTGGCTTCTTTCATGATTTTAGAACTGTTATGTAAGCGTGGTATTGTGGCTTCTTTCATGATTTAAGAACTGTTCCGCAAGTGTGGTATTGTGGCTTCTTTCATGATTTTAGAACTGTTCCGCAAGTGTGGTATTGTGGCTTCTTTCATGATTTTAGAACTGTTCCATAAGTGTGGTATTTTGGCTTCTTTCATGATTTTAGAACTGTTCAATAAGTGTGGTATTTTGGCTTCTTTCATGATTTTAGAACTGTTCCATAAGTGTGGTATTGTGACTTTTTTCATGATTTTAGAACTGTTCCATAAGTGTGGTATTTTGGCTTCTTTCATGATTTTAGAACTGTTCCGCAAGTGTGGTATTGTGGCTTCTTTCATGATTTTAGAACTGTTCCATAAGTGTGGTATTTTGGCTTCTTTCATGATTTTCTTTTTATTGGATTTTAGAACTGTTCTGTAAGTGTGGTATTGTGGCTTCTTTCATGATTTTAGAACTGTTCAATAAGTGTGGTATTGTGGCTTCTTTCATGATTTTAGAACTGTTCAATAAGTGTGGTATTGTGGCTTCTTTCATGATTTTAGAACTGTTCCATAAGTGTGGTATTGTGGCTTCTTTCATGATTTTAGAACTGTTCCGTAAGTGTGGTATTGTGGCTTCTTTCATGATTTTAGAACTGTTCCATAAGTGTGGTATTGTGGCTTCTTTCATGATTTTAGAACTGTTCCGTAAGTGTGGTATGGCGGCTTCTTTCATGATTTTAGAACTGTTCCATAAGTGTGGTATTGTGGCTTCTTTCATGATTTTAGAACTGTTCCATAAGTGTGGTATTGTGGCTTCTTTCATGATTTTAGAACTGTTCCGTAAGTGTGGTATTGTGGCTTCTTTCATGATTTTAGAACTGTTCCATAAGTGTGGTATTGTGGCTTCTTTCATGATTTTAGAACTGTTCAATAAGTGTGGTATTTTGGCTTCTTTCATGATTTTAGAACTGTTCCATAAGTGTGGTATTTTGGCTTCTTTCATGATTATCTTTTTATTGGATTTTAGAACTGTTCCGTGAGTGTGGTATTGTGGCTTCTTTCATGATTTTAGAACTGTTCCATAAGTGTGGTATTTTGGCTTCTTTCATGATTTTAGAACTGTTCCTTAAGTGTGGTATTGTGGCTTCTTTCATGATTTTAGAACTGTTCCGTAAGTGTGGTATTGTGGCTTCTTTCATGATTTTAGAACTGTTCCTTAAGTGTGGTATTGTGGCTTCTTTCATGATTTTAGAACTGTTCCTTAAGTGTGGTATTGTGGCTTCTTTCATGATTTTAGAACTGTTCCTTAAGTGTGGTATTGTGGCTTCTTTCATGATTTTAGAACTGTTCCGCAAGTGTGGTATTGTGGCTTCTTTCATGATTTTAGAACTGTTCAATAAGTGTGGTATTTTGACTTTTTTCATGATTTTAGAACTGTTCCATAAGTGTGGTATTTTGGCTTCATTCATGATTTTAGAACTGTTCCATAAGTGTGGTATTTTGGCTTCTTTCATGATTATCTTTTTATTGGATATTAGACCTGTTCTGTAAGTGTGGTATTGTGGCTTCTTTCATGATTTTAGAACTGTTCGATAAGTGTGGTATTGTGGCTTCTTTCATGATTTTAGAACTGTTCCGCAAGTGTGGTATTGTGACTTCTTTCATGATTGTAGAACTGTTCCGCAAGTGTGGTATTGTGGCTTCTTTCATGATTTTAGAACTGTTCCATAAGTGTGGTATTTTGGCTTCTTTCATGATTTTAGAACTGTTCAATAAGTGTGGTATTTTGACTTTTTTCATGATTTTAGAACTGTTCCATAAGTGTGGTATTTTGGCTTCATTCATGATTTTAGAACTGTTCCATAAGTGTGATATTTTGGCTTCTTTCATGATTTTCTTTTTATTGGATATTAGAACTGTTCTGTAAGTGTGGTATTGTGGCTTCTTTCATGATTTTAGAACTGTTCGATAAGTGTGGTATTGTGGCTTCTTTCATGCATTTAGAACTGTTCCATAAGTGTGGTATTTTGGCTTCTTTTATGATTATCTTTTTATTGGATTTAGAACTGTTCCGTGAGTGTGGTATTGTGGCTTCTTTCATGATTTTAGAACTGTTCCATAAGTGTGGTATTGTGGCTTCTTTCATGATTATCTTTTTATTGGATTTAGAACTGTTCCGTGAGTGTGGTATTGTGGCTTCTTTCATGATTTTAGAACTGTTCCATAAGTGTGGTATTGTGGCTTCTTTCATGATTTTAGAACTGTTCCATAAGTGTGGTATTTTGGCTTCTTTTATGATTATCTTTTTATTGGATTTAGAACTGTTCTGTGAGTGTGGTATTGTGGCTTCTTTCATGATTTTAGAACTGTTCCATAAGTGTGGTATTGTGACTTCTTTCATGATTTTAGAACTGTTCCGCAAGTGTGTTATTGTGGCTTCTTTCATGATTTTAAAACTGTTCCATAAGTGTGGTATTGTGGCTTCTTTCATGATTTTAGAACTGTTCCATAAGTGTGGTATTGTGGCTTCTTTCATGATTTTAGAACTGTTCTGTAAGTGTGGTATTGTGGCTTCTTTCATGATTTTAGAAATGTTCCTTAAGTGTGGTATTTTGGCTTCTTTCATGATTTTAGAACTGTTCCGCAAGTGTGGTATTGTGGCTTCTTTCATGATTTTAGAACTGTTTAATACGTGTGGTATTGTGGCTTCTTTCATGATTTTAGAACTGTTCTGTAAGTGTGGTATTGTGGCTTCTTTCATGATTTTAGAACTGTTCCGCAAGTGTGGTATTTTGGCTTCTTTCATGATTTTAGAACTGTTCTGCAAGTGTGGTATTGTGGCTTCTTTCATGATTTTAGAACTGTTCTGTAAGTGTGGTATTGTGGCTTCTTTCATGATTTTAGAACTGTTCCGCAAGTGTGGTATTGTGGCTTCTTTCATGATTTTAGAACTGTTCCATAAGTGTGGTATTTTGGCTTCTTTCATGATTTTAGAACTGTTCCATAAGTGTGGTATTGTGGCTTCTTTCATGATTTTAGAACTGTTCGTAAGTGTGGTATTGTTGCTTCTTTCATGATTTTAGAACTGTTCCGCAAGTGTGGTATTGTGGCTTCTTTCATGATTTTAGAACTGTTCCATAAGTGTGGTATTTTGGCTTCTTTCATGATTTTAGAACTGTTCAATAAGTGTGGTATTTTGGCTTCTTTCATGATTTCAGAACTGTTCCGCAAGTGTGGTATTGTGAATTTTTTCATGATTTTAGAACTGTTCCATAAGTGTGGTATTTTGGCTTCTTTCATGATTTTAGAACTGTTCCACAAGTGTGGTATTGTGGCTTCTTTCATGATTTTAGAACTGTTCCGTAAGTGTGGTATTGTGGCTTCTTTCATGATTTTAGAACTGTTCCGCAAGTGTGGTATTGTGACTTTTTTCATGATTTTAGAAGTGTTCCGCAAGTGTGGTATTTTGGCTTCTTTCATGATTTTAGAACTGTTCCGCAAGTGTGGTATTGTGGCTTCTTTCATGATTTTAGAACTGTTCCATAAGTGTGGTATTTTGGCTTCTTTCATGATTTTAGAACTGTTCCACAAGTGTGGTATTGTGGCTTCTTTCATGATTTTAGAACTGTTCCGTAAGTGTGGTATTGTGGCTTCTTTCATGATTTTAGAACTGTTCCGGAAGTGTGGTATTGTGGCTTCTTTCATGATTTTAGAACTGTTCCGCAAGTGTGGTATTGTGGCTTCTTTCAAGATTTTAGAACTGTTCCATAAGTGTGGTATTTTGGATTCTTTCATGATTTTAGAACTGTTCAATAAGTGTGGTATTTTGGCTTCTTTCATGATTTTAGAACTGTTCCGCAAGTGTGGTATTGTGACTTTTTTCATGATTTTAGAACTGTTCCATAAGTGTGGTATTTTGGCTTCTTTCATGATTATCTTTTTATTGGATTTTAGAACTGTTCTGTAAGTGTGGTATTGTGGCTTCTTTCATGATTTTAGAACTGTTCCGCAAGTGTGGTATTGTGGCTTCTTTCATGATTTTAGAACTGTTCCGCAAGTGTGTTATTGTGGCTTCTTTCATGATTTTAAAACTGTTCCATAAGTGTGGTATTGTGGCTTCTTTCATGATTTTAGAGCTGTTCCATAAGTATGGCATTGTGGCTTCTTTCATGATTTTAGAACTGTTCCGCAAGTGTGGTATTGTGGCTTCTTTCATGATTTTAGAACTGTTCCGTAAGTGTGGTATTGTGACTTCTTTCATGATTATAGAACTGTTCCTTAAGTGTGGTATTATGGCTTCTTTCATGATTTTAGAACTGTTCCATAAGTGTGGTATTGTGGCTTCTTTCATGATTTTAGAACTGTTCTGTAAGTGTGGTATTGTGGCTTCTTTCATGATTTTAGAACTGTTCCTTAAGTGTGGTATTGTGGCTTCTTTCATGATTTTAGAACTATTCCTTAAGTGTGGTATTGTGGCTTCTTTCATGATTTTAGAACTGTTCTGTAAGTGTGGTATTGTGGCTTCTTTCATGATTTTAGAACTGTTCCGCAAGTGTGGTATTGTGGCTTCTTTCATGATTGTAGAACTGTTCAATAAGTGTGGTATTGTGGCTTCTTTCATGATTATCTTTTTATTGGATTTTAGAACTGTTCCGTGAGTGTGGTATTTTGGCTTCTTTCATGATTTTAGAACTGTTCCATAAGTGTGGTATTTTGGCTTCTTTCATGATTATCTTTTTATTGGATTTTCCGTGAGTGTGGTATTTTGGCTTCTTTCATGATTTTAGAACTGTTCCATAAGTGTGGTATTGTGGCTTCTTTCATGATTTTAGAACTGTTCCGCAAGTGTGGTATTGTGGCTTCTTTCATGATTTTAGAACTGTTCCATAAGTGTGGTATTTTGGCTTCTTTCATGATTTTAGAACTGTTCCATAAGTATGGCATTGTGGCTTCTTTCATGATTTTAGAACTGTTCCGCAAGTGTGGTATTGTGACTTCTTTCATGATTTTAGAACTGTTCCGTAAGTGTGGTATTGTGGCTTCTTTCATGATTTTAGAACTGTTCCTTAAGTGTGGTATTGTGGCTTCTTTCATGATTTTAGAACTGTTCCTTAAGTGTGGTATTGTGGCTTCTTTCATGATTTTAGAACTGTTCCATAAGTGTGGTATTGTGGCTTCTTTCATGATTTTAGAACTGTTCTGTAAGTGTGGTATTGTGGCTTCTTTCATGATTTTAGAAATGTTCCTTAAGTGTGGTATTTTGGCTTCTTTCATGATTTTAGAACTGTTCCGCAAGTGTGGTATTGTGGCTTCTTTCATGATTTTAGAACTGTTTAATACGTGTGGTATTGTGGCTTCTTTCATGATTTTAGAACTGTTCTGTAAGTGTGGTATTGTGGCTTCTTTCATGATTTTAGAACTGTTCCGCAAGTGTGGTATTTTGGCTTCTTTCATGATTTTAGAACTGTTCTGTAAGTGTGGTATTGTGGCTTCTTTCATGATTTTAGAACTGTTCTGTAAGTGTGGTATTGTTGCTTCTTTCATGATTTTAGAACTGTTCCGCAAGTGTGGTATTGTGGCTTCTTTCATGATTTTAGAACTGTTCCATAAGTGTGGTATTTTGGCTTCTTTCAAGATTTTAGAACTGTTCCATAAGTGTGGTATTGTGGCTTCTTTCATGATTTTAGAACTGTTCGTAAGTGTGGTATTGTTGCTTCTTTCATGATTTTAGAACTGTTCCGCAAGTGTGGTATTGTGGCTTCTTTCATGATTTTAGAACTGTTCCATAAGTGTGGTATTTTGGCTTCTTTCATGATTTTAGAACTGTTCAATAAGTGTGGTATTTTGGCTTCTTTCATGATTTCAGAACTGTTCCGCAAGTGTGGTATTGTGAATTTTTTCATGATTTTAGAACTGTTCCATAAGTGTGGTATTTTGGCTTCTTTCATGATTTTAGAACTGTTCCACAAGTGTGGTATTGTGGCTTCTTTCATGATTTTAGAACTGTTCCGTAAGTGTGGTATTGTGGCTTCTTTCATGATTTTAGAACTGTTCCGCAAGTGTGGTATTGTGACTTTTTTCATGATTTTAGAAGTGTTCCGCAAGTGTGGTATTTTGGCTTCTTTCATGATTTTAGAACTGTTCCGCAAGTGTGGTATTGTGGCTTCTTTCATGATTTTAGAACTGTTCCATAAGTGTGGTATTTTGGCTTCTTTCATGATTTTAGAACTGTTCCACAAGTGTGGTATTGTGGCTTCTTTCATGATTTTAGAACTGTTCCGTAAGTGTGGTATTGTGGCTTCTTTCATGATTTTAGAACTGTTCCGGAAGTGTGGTATTGTGGCTTCTTTCATGATTTTAGAACTGTTCCGCAAGTGTGGTATTGTGGCTTCTTTCAAGATTTTAGAACTGTTCCATAAGTGTGGTATTTTGGATTCTTTCATGATTTTAGAACTGTTCAATAAGTGTGGTATTTTGGCTTCTTTCATGATTTTAGAACTGTTCCGCAAGTGTGGTATTGTGACTTTTTTCATGATTTTAGAACTGTTCCATAAGTGTGGTATTTTGGCTTCTTTCATGATTATCTTTTTATTGGATTTTAGAACTGTTCTGTAAGTGTGGTATTGTGGCTTCTTTCATGATTTTAGAACTGTTCCGCAAGTGTGGTATTGTGGCTTCTTTCATGATTTTAGAACTGTTCCGCAAGTGTGTTATTGTGGCTTCTTTCATGATTTTAAAACTGTTCCATAAGTGTGGTATTGTGGCTTCTTTCATGATTTTAGAGCTGTTCCATAAGTATGGCATTGTGGCTTCTTTCATGATTTTAGAACTGTTCCGCAAGTGTGGTATTGTGGCTTCTTTCATGATTTTAGAACTGTTCCGTAAGTGTGGTATTGTGACTTCTTTCATGATTATAGAACTGTTCCTTAAGTGTGGTATTATGGCTTCTTTCATGATTTTAGAACTGTTCCATAAGTGTGGTATTGTGGCTTCTTTCATGATTTTAGAACTGTTCTGTAAGTGTGGTATTGTGGCTTCTTTCATGATTTTAGAACTGTTCCTTAAGTGTGGTATTGTGGCTTCTTTCATGATTTTAGAACTATTCCTTAAGTGTGGTATTGTGGCTTCTTTCATGATTTTAGAACTGTTCTGTAAGTGTGGTATTGTGGCTTCTTTCATGATTTTAGAACTGTTCCGCAAGTGTGGTATTGTGGCTTCTTTCATGATTGTAGAACTGTTCAATAAGTGTGGTATTGTGGCTTCTTTCATGATTATCTTTTTATTGGATTTTAGAACTGTTCCGTGAGTGTGGTATTTTGGCTTCTTTCATGATTTTAGAACTGTTCCATAAGTGTGGTATTTTGGCTTCTTTCATGATTATCTTTTTATTGGATTTTCCGTGAGTGTGGTATTTTGGCTTCTTTCATGATTTTAGAACTGTTCCATAAGTGTGGTATTGTGGCTTCTTTCATGATTTTAGAACTGTTCCGCAAGTGTGGTATTGTGGCTTCTTTCATGATTTTAGAACTGTTCCATAAGTGTGGTATTTTGGCTTCTTTCATGATTTTAGAACTGTTCCATAAGTATGGCATTGTGGCTTCTTTCATGATTTTAGAACTGTTCCGCAAGTGTGGTATTGTGACTTCTTTCATGATTTTAGAACTGTTCCGTAAGTGTGGTATTGTGGCTTCTTTCATGATTTTAGAACTGTTCCTTAAGTGTGGTATTGTGGCTTCTTTCATGATTTTAGAACTGTTCCTTAAGTGTGGTATTGTGGCTTCTTTCATGATTTTAGAACTGTTCCATAAGTGTGGTATTGTGGCTTCTTTCATGATTTGAGAACTGTTCTGTAAGTGTGGTATTGTGGCTTCTTTCATGATTTTAGAAATGTTCCTTAAGTGTGGTATTTTGGCTTCTTTCATGATTTTAGAACTGTTCCGCAAGTGTGGTATTGTGGCTTCTTTCATGATTTTAGAACTGTTTAATACGTGTGGTATTGTGGCTTCTTTCATGATTTTAGAACTGTTCTGTAAGTGTGGTATTGTGGCTTCTTTCATGATTTTAGAACTGTTCCGCAAGTGTGGTATTTTGGCTTCTTTCATGATTTTAGAACTGTTCTGTAAGTGTGGTATTGTGGCTTCTTTCATGATTTTAGAACTGTTCTGTAAGTGTGGTATTGTTGCTTCTTTCATGATTTTAGAACTGTTCCGCAAGTGTGGTATTGTGGCTTCTTTCATGATTTTAGAACTGTTCCATAAGTGTGGTATTTTGGCTTCTTTCAAGATTTTAGAACTGTTCCATAAGTGTGGTATTGTGGCTTCTTTCATGATTTTAGAACTGTTCGTAAGTGTGGTATTGTTGCTTCTTTCATGATTTTAGAACTGTTCCGCAAGTGTGGTATTGTGGCTTCTTTCATGATTTTAGAACTGTTCCATAAGTGTGGTATTTTGGCTTCTTTCATGATTTTAGAACTGTTCAATAAGTGTGGTATTTTGGCTTCTTTCATGATTTCAGAACTGTTCCGCAAGTGTGGTATTGTGAATTTTTTCATGATTTTAGAACTGTTCCATAAGTGTGGTATTTTGGCTTCTTTCATGATTTTAGAACTGTTCCACAAGTGTGGTATTGTGGCTTCTTTCATGATTTTAGAACTGTTCCGTAAGTGTGGTATTGTGGCTTCTTTCATGATTTTAGAACTGTTCCGCAAGTGTGGTATTGTGACTTTTTTCATGATTTTAGAACTGTTCCGCAAGTGTGGTATTTTGGCGTCTTTCATGATTTTAGAACTGTTCCGCAAGTGTGGTATTGTGGCTTCTTTCATGATTTTAGAACTGTTCCGGAAGTGTGGTATTGTGGCTTCTTTCATGATTTTAGAACTGTTCCGCAAGTGTGGTATTGTGGCTTCTTTCAAGATTTTAGAACTGTTCCATAAGTGTGGTATTTTGGATTCTTTCATGATTTTAGAACTGTTCAATAAGTGTGGTATTTTGGCTTCTTTCATGATTTTAGAACTGTTCCGCAAGTGTGGTATTGTGACTTTTTTCATGATTTTAGAACTGTTCCATAAGTGTGGTATTTTGGCTTCTTTCATGATTATCTTTTTATTGGATTTTAGAACTGTTCTGTAAGTGTGGTATTGTGGCTTCTTTCATGATTTTAGAACTGTTCCGCAAGTGTGGTATTGTGGCTTCTTTCATGATTTTAGAACTGTTCCATAAGTGTGGCATTTTGGCTTCTTTCATGATTTTAGAACTGTTCCATAAGTGTGGTATTGTGGCTTCTTTCATGATTTTAGAACTGTTCCGCAAGTGTGGTATTGTGGCTTCTTTCATGATTTTAGAACTGTTCCGTAAGTGTGGTATTGTGGCTTCTTTCATGAGTTTAGAACTGTTCCATAAGTGTGGTATTGTGGCTTCTTTCATGATTTTAGAACTGTTCCATAAGTGTGGTATTTTGGCTTCTTTCATGATTTTAGAACTGTTCCATAAGTGTGGTATTGTGGCTTCTTTCATGATTTTAGAACTGTTCCATAAGTGTGGTATTTTGGCTTCTTTGATGATTTTAGAACTGTTCCGTGAGTGTGGTATTTTGGCTTCTTTCATGATTTTAGAACTGTTCCATAAGTGTGGTATTTTGGCTTCTTTGATGATTTTAGAACTGTTCCGCAAGTGTGGTATTGTGGCTTCTTTCATGATTTTAGAACTGTTATGTAAGTGTGGTATTTTGGCTTCTTTCATGATTTTAGAACTGTTCCATAAGTGTGGTATTTTGGCTTCTTTGATGATTTTAGAACTGTTCCGCAAGTGTGGTATTGTGGCTTCTTTCATGATTTTAGAACTGTTCTACAAGTGTGGTATTGTGGCTTCTTTCATGATTTTAGAACTGTTCCATAAGTGTGGTATTGTGGCTTCTTTCATGATTTTAGAACTGTTCCGTAAGTGTGGTATTGTGGCTTCTTTCATGATTTTAGAACTGTTTAATAAGTGTGGTATTGTGGCTTCTTTCATGATTTTAGAACTGTTCCATAAGTGTGGTATTTTGGCTTCTTTCATGATTTTAGAACTGTTTCATAAGTGTGGTATTGTGGCTTCTTTCATGATTTTAGAACTGTTCCATAAGTGTGGTATTTTGGCTTCTTTCATGATTTTAGAACTGTTTCATAAGTGTGGTATTTTGGCTTCTTTCATGATTATCTTTTTATTGGATTTTAGAACTGTTCTGTAAGTGTGGTATTGTGTCTTCTTTCATGATTTTAGAACTGTTCCATAAGTGTGGTATTTTGGCTTCTTTCATGATTTTAGAACTGTTTCGCAAGTGTGGTATTTTGGCTTCTTTCATGATTTTAGAACTGTTCCATAAGTGTGGTACTGTGGCTTCTTTCATGATTTTAGAACTGTTCCATAAGTATGGCATTGTGGCTTCTTTCATGATTTTAGAACTGTTCCGCAAGTGTGGTATTGTGACTTCTTTCATGATTTTAGAACTGTTCCGTAAGTGTGGTATTGTGACTTCTTTCATGATTTTAGAACTGTTCCGCAAGTGTGGTATTTTGGCTTCTTTGATGATTTTAGAACTGTTCCGTGAGTGTGGTATTTTGGCTTCTTTCATGATTTTAGAACTGTTCCATAAGTGTGGTATTGTGGCTTCTTTCATGATTTTAGAACTGTTCCATAAGTGTGGTATTTTGGCTTCTTTCATGATTTTAGAACTGTTTCATAAGTGTGGTATTTTGGTTTCTTTCATGATTATCTTTTTATTGGATTTTAGAACTGTTCTGTAAGTGTGGTATTGTGTCTTCTTTCATGATTTTAGAACTGTTCCATAAGTGTGGTATTTTGGCTTCTTTCATGATTTTAGAACTGTTCCGCAAGTGTGGTATTTTGGCTTCTTTCATGATTTTAGAACTGTTCCATAGGTGTGGTACTGTGGCTTCTTTCATGATTTTAGAACTGTTCCATAAGTATGGCATTGTGGCTTCTTTCATGATTTTAGAACTGTTCCGCAAGTGTGGTATTGTGACTTCTTTCATGATTTTAGAACTGTTCCGTAAGTGTGGTATTATGGCTTCTTTCATGATTTTAGAACTGTTCCATAAGTGTGGTATTATGGCTTCTTTCATGATTTTAGAACTGTTCCATAAGTGTGGTATTGTGGCTTCTTTCATGATTTTAGAACTGTTCTGTAAGTGTGGTATTGTGGCTTCTTTCATGATTTTAGAACTGTTCTGTAAGTGTGGTATTGTGGCTTCTTTCATGATTTTAGAACTGTTCCATAAGTGTGGTATTGTGGCTTCTTTCATGATTTTAGAACTGTTCCGCAAGTGTGGTATTGTGGCTTCTTTCATGATTTTAGAACTGTTTAATAAGTGTGGTATTGTGGCTTCTTTCATGATTTTAGAACTGTTCTGTAAGTGTGGTATTGTGGCTTCTTTCATGATTTTAGAACTGTTCCGCAAGTGTGGTATTGTGGCTTCTTTCATGATTTTAGAACTGTTCCGTAAGTGTGGTATTGTGGCTTCTTTCATGATTTTAGAACTGTTCCGGAAGTGTGGTATTGTGGCTTCTTTCATGATTTTAGAACTGTTCCATAAGTGTGGTATTGTGGCTTCTTTCATGATTTTAGAACTGTTCCATAAGTGTGGTATTGTGGCTTCTTTCATGATTTTAGAACTGTTCTACAAGTGTGGTATTGTGGCTTCTTTCATGATTTTAGAACTGTTCCGCAAGTGTGGTATTGTGGCTTCTTTCATGATTTTAGAACTGTTCCATAAGTGTGGTATTGTGGCTTCTTTCATGATTTTAGAACTGTTCCGGAAGTGTGGTATTGTGGCTTCTTTCATGATTTTAGAACTGTTCCATAAGTGTGGTATTGTGGCTTCTTTCATGATTTTAGAACTGTTCCATAAGTGTGGTATTGTGGCTTCTTTCATGATTTTAGAACTGTTCTACAAGTGTGGTATTGTGGCTTCTTTCATGATTTTAGAACTGTTCCGCAAGTGTGGTATTGTGGCTTCTTTCATGATTTTAGAACTGTTCCATAAGTGTGGTATTGTGGCTTCTTTCGTGATTTTAGAACTGTTCCGTAAGTGTGGTATTGTGGCTTCTTTCATGATTTTAGAACTGTTCCGCAAGTGTGGTATTGTGTCTTCTTTCATGATTTTAGAACTGTTCCGTAAGTGTGGTACTGTGGCTTCTTTCATGAATTTAGAACTGTTCCGCAAGTGTGGTATTGTGGCTTCTTTCATAATTTTAGAACTGTTCCGCAAGTGTGGTATTGTGGCTTCTTTCGTGATTTCTTTCATAGAGGGTTACTGCTAACAAGGAAGTTACTGAACCAAGGTTCCTAGTGGATACGTTAAAGCCATTACTTCGGAAGCCTAGTGGTTACGTTGAAGTCATTACTTTGGAAGGTTTTCTTGTTTGACTGTTACGGAATATCTGTATCACAAAGGACCAAATATTCCCTTTGTCGTAATCACAACCAGTCCCTTTCTTCATTCATTACTTAACATTGAGTTTGTAATAAAAGTAACACGATGGGTACTATATGTGGAGCAGGAACTGCTTAACGGCCGAAGCATGTGACGGGGTTTATGTTAATGGGCGTTGGTACGCTTTTATTGCTATGATTGCGGTAACCAATGCGAACTGGGTGCTTGCATTGTTTCATTACTGGGGATTTATGTTGTCCATGGCAACAGTACGTCCCTATTCATATGACTGGATGTAGGTTCATGCTAATCAGGTCATGTGATAGACTTGTCTTGTGATACGCATTGCTTAATAAGTGGTAGTGCAATTGAGGACACTGATATGCTTTGCCTTGTCAGAATGTCGGTCATGTTGTCATTGGGTTGTGCGTTGTTCCAAGTCTGTGATGGAACATTGTGATTAGTCCAATATATTTAAAATTAAATGTTTGTTGTATCTTTTTTCCCCATTTATTTCTTTGGCGATACATTAAGATGCTGTTTGACCTTTTGTTCACCTTCGATCGTCCAATCATATGCAGTGCCTTCGATTTACAGCTTTTTATTAACCCTTTGGTATATTCAAATTTTTCTGAAATATCCTTAACCAGTCCCATGACATCTATTGACGTGTATTCGGCTTAAAAAGTAAGCTCATCGCTGATTGGTCGGTTGAAAATATTAACCTTGACATGATCCCAAACGAGATGCTGTTGGGCAATAGTGTATCGCCAAACATAAAGATAAAACAGACATCTAATTTCAGCTGGAATGTGATTGGTCCAGTTGTCGGTCACGTGTTTATTCAGACTAAAAATTAATATTAATTTAGTGTATCACCAAAAATAAAGATAAAACAGACATATAATTTTAACTGGATTGTGATTGGTCCAGTTGTCGGTCACGTGTTTATTCAGACTAAAAATTAATATTAATTTAGTGTATCACCAAGAATAAAGATAAAGCAGACATCTAATTTCAGCTGGATTGTGATTGGTCCAGTTGTCGGTCACACGTTTATTCAAAGCTAAAAATAGATATGATAAGAGTTTAGCAGTACTGGTTTACCTGAATGACTAATGATTTCTCAGCAGAAGTAACAATAGGATTCTTGTAAATTAATGGCGTTCAGAGCTTTAACTTCCGCTTCATTTCTTTACAATAATTAGATAGATAAAATTCTATAAGTATTGCTGTAGCGAGCGATTGTCTTCGTGATGTCATTCTGATGTTGTTAAATGATCATTAAAAAGGTCTTTACGAGCAAGCAGGTCAAAGACTCTAAATCGGATACAGGTACCTACACCTGAAATGTATTGACCTTTGCTTAAATAAATTACATTATTTAGGAACTGTAAATTTCAGAGATTGACAAAAAGAGTTTGAAGATACCAAAAGGGTAATCAAAATCCGTAAATCGAAAAAGGACAAACAACACAATAACCAACAGAAAAAGGACAAACAACACAATAGCCAAAAGAAAAAGGACAAACAACACAATAACCAAAAGAAAAAGGACAAACAACACAATAACCAAAAGAAAAAGGACAAACAACACAATAACCAACAGAAAAAGGACAAACAACACAATAACAAACAGAAAAAGGACAAACAACACAATAACCAAAAGAAAAAGGACAAACAACACAATAACCAAAAGAAAAAGGACAAACAACACAATAACCAACAGAAAAAGGACAAACAACACAATAACAAACAGAAAAAGGACAAACAACACAATAACCAAAAGAAAAAGGACAAACAACACAATAGCCAAAAGAAAAAGGACAAACAACACAATAGCCAAAAGAAAAAGGACAAACAACACAATAACCAACAGAAAAAGGACAAACAACACAATAGCCAAAAGAAAAAGGACAAACAACACAATAACCAACAGAAAAAGGACAAACAACACAATAACCAACAGAAAAAGGACAGACAACACAATAACCAACAGAAAAAGGACAGACAACACAATAACCAACAGAAAAAGGACAAACAACACAATAACCAACAGAAAAAGGACAGACAACACAATAACCAAAAGAAAAAGTACAAACAACACAATAACCAACAGAAAAAGGACAAACAACACAATAGCCAAAAGAAAAAGGACAGACAACACAATAACCAAAAGAAAAAGGACAAACAACGCAATAACCAACAGAAAAAGTACAAACAACACAATAACAAACAGAAAAAGTACAAACAACACAATAACCAAAAGAAAAAGGACAAACAACACAATAACCAAAAGAAAAAGGACAAACAACACAATAACCAAAAGAAAAAGGACAAACAACACAATAACCAAAAGAAAAAGGACAAACAACACAATAACCAACAGAAAAAGGACAAACAACACAATAGCCAAAAGAAAAAGG
The DNA here is from genome assembly GCA_963383655.1 of Bathymodiolus septemdierum. Classification (NCBI taxonomy): domain Eukaryota; kingdom Metazoa; phylum Mollusca; class Bivalvia; order Mytilida; family Modiolidae; genus Bathymodiolus; species Bathymodiolus septemdierum. Next base: position 3,338,080 of record OY726531.1, read on the forward strand.
ACAAACAACACAATAGCCAAAAGAAAAAGGACAAACAACACAATAGCCAAAAGAAAAAGGACAAACAACACAATAGCCAAAAGAAAAAGGACAAACAACACAATAACCAACAGAAAAAGGACAAACAACACAATAGCCAAAAGAAAAAGTACAAACAACACAATAACCAACAGAAAAAGTACAAACAACACAATAACAAACAGAAAAAGTACAAACAACACAATAACCAAAAGAAAAAGGACAAACAACACAATAACCAAAAGAAAAAGGACAAACAACACAATAACCAACAGAAAAAGGACAAACAACACAATAACCAAAAGAAAAAGGACAAACAACACAATAACCAACAGAAAAAGGACAAACAACACAATAACCAAAAGAAAAAGGACAAACAACACAATAACCAACAGAAAAAGGACAAACAACACAATAGCCAAAAGAAAAAGGACAAACAACACAATAACCAAAAGAAAAAGGACAAACAACACAATAACCAAAAGAAAAAGGACAAACAACACAATAACCAACAGAAAAAGGACAAACAACACAATAGCCAAAAGAAAAAGGACAAACAACACAATAACCAACAGAAAAAGTACAAACAACACAATAACAAACAGAAAAAGGACAGACAACACAATAACCAACAGAAAAAGGACAAACAACACAATAACCAACAGAAAAAGTACAAACAACACAATAACCAACAGAAAAAGTACAAACAACACAATAACAAACAGAAAAAGTACAAACAACACAATAACCAAAAGAAAAAGGACAAACAACACAATAACCAAAAGAAAAAGGACAAACAACACAATAACCAAAAGAAAAAGGACAAACAACACAATAACCAAAAGAAAAAGGACAAACAACACAATAACCAACAGAAAAAGTACAAACAACACAATAACCGAAAGAAAAAGGACAAACAACACAATAACAAACAGAAAAAGGACAAACAACACAATAACCAACAGAAAAAGGACAAACAACACAATAACCAAAAGAAAAAGGACAAACAACACAATAACCAAAAGAAAAAGGACAAACAACACAATAACCAAAAGAAAAAGGACAAACAACACAATAACCAACAGAAAAAGGACAAACAACACAATAGCCAAAAGAAAAAGGACAAACAACACAATAACCAACAGAAAAAGTACAAACAACACAATAACAAACAGAAAAAGTACAAACAACACAATAACCAAAAGAAAAAGGACAAACAACACAATAACCAAAAGAAAAAGGACAAACAACACAATAACCAACAGAAAAAGTACAAACAACACAATAACCGAAAGAAAAAGGACAAACAACACAATAACAAACAGAAAAAGGACAAACAACACAATAACCAACAGAAAAAGGACAAACAACACAATAACCAAAAGAAAAAGGACAAACAACACAATAACCAACAGAAAAAGGACAAACAACACAATAGCCAAAAGAAAAAGGACAAACAACACAATAACCAACAGAAAAAGTACAAACAACACAATAACAAACAGAAAAAGTACAAACAACACAATAACCAAAAGAAAAAGGACAAACAACACAATAACCAACAGAAAAAGTACAAACAACACAATAACCGAAAGAAAAAGGACAAACAACACAATAACAAACAGAAAAAGGACAAACAACACAATAACCGAAAGAAAAAGGACAAACAACACAATAACCAACAGAAAAAGGACAGACAACACAATAACCAACAGAAAAAGGACAGACAACACAATAACCAACAGAAAAAGTACAGACAATACAATAACCAACAGAAAAAGGACAAACAACACAATAACCAACAGAAAAAGGACAAACAACACAATAACCAACAGAAAAAGGACAAACAACACAATAGCCAAAAGAAAAAGGACAAACAACACAATAACCAACAGAAAAAGTACAAACAACACAATAACAAACAGAAAAAGTACAAACAACACAATAACCAAAAGAAAAAGTACAGACAATACAATAACCAACAGAAAAAGGACAAACAACACAATAACCAACAGAAAAAGGACAAACAACACAATAACCAACAGAAAAAGTACAGACAATACAATAACCAAAAGAAAAAGGACAAACAACACAATAACCAACAGAAAAAGGACAGACAACACAATAACCAACAGAAAAAGTACAGACAATACAATAACCAACAGAAAAAGGACAAACAACACAATAACCAACAGAAAAAGGACAAACAACACAATAACCAACAGAAAAAGGACAAACAACACAATAGCCAAAAGAAAAAGGACAAACAACACAATAACCAACAGAAAAAGTACAAACAACACAATAACAAACAGAAAAAGTACAAACAACACAATAACCAAAAGAAAAAGTACAGACAACACAATAACCAACAGAAAAAGGACAAACAACACAATAACCAACAGAAAAAGGACAAACAACACAATAACCAACAGAAAAAGTACAGACAATACAATAACCAAAAGAAAAAGGACAAACAACACAATAACCAACAGAAAAAGGACAAACAACACAATAACCAACAGAAAAAGGACAAACAACACAATAACCAACAGAAAAAGTACAGACAATACAATAACCAAAAGAAAAAGGACAAACAACACAATAACCAACAGAAAAAGGACAAACAACACAATAACCAACAGAAAAAGGACAAACAACACAATAACCAACAGAAAAAGTACAGACAACACAATAACCAAAAGAAAAAGGACAAACAACACAATAACCAAAAGAAAAAGGACAAACAACACAATAACCAACAGAAAAAGGACAAACAACACAATAACCAAAAGAAAAAGGACAAACAACACAATAACCAAAAGAAAAAGGACAAACAATACAATAACCAAAAGAAAAAGGACAAACAACACAATAACCAAAAGAAAAGGACAAACAACACAATAACCAACAGAAAAAGGACATACAACACAATAACCAAAAGAAAAAGGACAAACAACACAATAACCAACAGAAAAAGTACAAACAACACAATAACCAACAGAAAAAGTACAGACAACACAATAACCAAAAGAAAAAGGACAAACAACACAATAACCAAAAGAAAAAGGACAAACAACACAATAACCAAAAGAAAAAGGACAAACAACACAATAACCAACAGAAAAAGGACAGACAACACAATAACCAAAAGAAAAAGGACAAACAACACAATGACCAACAGAAAAAGGACAGACAACAAAATAACCAACAGAAAAAGTACAGACAACACAATAACCAAAAGAAAAAGGACAAACAACACAATAACCAAAAGAAAAAGGACAAACAACACAATAACCAAAAGAAAAAGGACAAACAACACAATAACCAACAGAAAAAGTACAAACAACACAATAACCAACAGAAAAAATACAGACAACACAATAACCAAAAGAAAAAGGACAAACAACACAATAACCAAAAGAAAAAGGACAAACAACACAATAACCAAAAGAAAAAGGACAAACAACACAATAACCAACAGAAAAAGGACATACAACACAATAACCAAAAGAAAAAGGACAGACAACACAATAACCAAAAGAAAAAGGACAAACAACACAATAACCAAAAGAAAAAGGACAAACAACACAATAACCAACAGAAAAAGGACAAACAACACAATAACCAACAGAAAAAGTACAAACAACACAATAACCAACAGAAAAAGTACAGACAACACAATAACCAAAAGAAAAAGGACAAACAACACAATAACCAAAAGAAAAAGGACAAACAACACAATAACCAACAGAAAAAGGACATACAACACAATATCCAAAAGAAAAAGGACAGACAACACAATAACCAACAGAAAAAGGACAGACAACACAATAACCAAAAGAAAAAGGACACACAACACAATAACCAACAGAAAAAGGACAGACAACACAATAACCAACAGAAAAAGGACAAACAACACAATAACCAAAAGAAAAAGGACAGACAACACAATAACCAACAGAAAAAGGACAGACAACACAATACCCAAAAGAAAAAGGACAAACAACACAATAACCAACAGAAAAAGGACAGACAACACAATAACCAACAGAAAAAGGACAGACAACACAATAACCAAAAGAAAAAGGACAAACAACACAATAACCAACAGAAAAAGGACATACAACACAATATCCAAAAGAAAAAGGACAAACAACACAATAACCAACAGAAAAAGGACAGACAACACAATAACCAAAAGAAAAAGGACACACAACACAATAACCAAAAGAAAAAGGACAGACAACACAATAACCAACAGAAAAAGGACAAACAACACAATAACCAAAAGAAAAAGGACAGACAACACAATAACCAACAGAAAAAGGACAGACAACACAATAACCAAAAGAAAAAGGACAAACAACACAATAACCAACAGAAAAAGGACAGACAACACAATAACCAACAGAAAAAGGACAGACAACACAATAACCAAAAGAAAAAGGACAAACAACACAATAACCAACAGAAAAAGGACAGACAACACAATAACCAACAGAAAAAGGACAAACAACACAATAACCAAAAGAAAAAGGACAGACAACACAATAACCAAAAGAAAAAGGACAGATTGATTGGTTGATTTTTTTGTGTTTTAAAGCCACTTTCAGCAATAGTTCAGCTATATCATGGTGACCAGTTTTAGTGGTGGAAGAGGCCGGAGTACCCGGAGAGAACTACATGTGAGTCGAATGCACCCTTTTTGTAATTTACAAAGCCGGGCGCGAACCCACGCAGTATTGGTGATTAGCTTGTTCATACAAAATACATTTAATATACAATACAAAAGATATATAAGAAAAACAGTTAATCTACTCAGTTTTAATGGTAGTGTTTTTTATGTTTATCCTATTATGTGTCTTTACTTTCTGAGTTCCGTGTTATGATGTCAGCTACGATGTCTGCATCAAAACGATGTACGGTTCGTCTTCCCCTCCAGTTGTTTGTAGGAGGACGCATGCCTTATTTACTTTATTTGTGTTTGTTTGCGTATAGTGATGTCCACACATATTGTGTTGTGTTTTTGTTTGTTTGTCTTTGTCTTGCGTCTTCTGCACCCTATCTCTCCAGTTTCACCAGAATGTCAATTTTTAATTGACCCTTCAGTATTCTCTAACGTTTATTTTCGTCCTGTGTCTTGTGTGCCCTGTGTTGCCAGTTTCCCCTACATTTTCCATTTCTATTGCCCCTTCGGTATTCTCTAACGTTTAGCTATAAAAGAAGTAAACCGTTTTAACATCAAAAGGTGTTGATCAATTTCAAAGCTTTTTGTAGTTTATCAACATTTGAACAGATTTAAAAAAAATTATATTCCTTCTACTTTTAGTTATCAAAATGAAATATATTACTACGCCGTATGTCAATATATTATCCGGACCAATTCCGTCGTATGTCAATATCTTATCCGGGCTAATTCTTCATTTCCGGTGTAAATCAAATTTTGTTTGGACATATTAATGTTGTAATATTTACCAATAATAGTGTCACTGATTTACAGTTTAATTTACTAGATTGTTTAATTACTTATCAAAATCTTTATAACAATATAGGTAAAATACAGGTAAAATTAATTAAAAGTAATACCTTTATTAGATATTGATCTGTGTATTACTTCTCCGTCGATACCATGAACTTTCACAATCTGAATTCATTTGAATAAATGTCGTGATAAATAGAGAGTCACATAATGAACCCAATCTTAAGCTTATGTCATGTGTCATACGTCATATGTCAGGTGGCATATGTCATATGTCATATATCATGTTTCATATGTCAGGTGTCATATATCATGTGTCATATGTCATGTGTCATATGTCATATGTCATATGTCATATATGTTAGGGACACGAAGTTATATTTTTTTTTATCATAAGGTCTTGTCTAATGAGAGAAGGGAGAACACTATTTTGGGCAAACAAAAAAATCGAAAATTGGTTTTCCATCTCCATGACTGCACGACAAGCGATTCACACTTCTCGTGTACAATATAATATTAATGTATCTACATTGTTTTCTTGTCGACTTGACATGTACGACAGTAAGTAAGTGGACATCTTTTTGATGAGTGTGATTGGTTTTGATTTATTTAAGTTCAGAATCTGCACAAGTAATATTCATTAATAAGCCTATTGAAAAAGAAGTAGTTCGTGGAATAGATGGTCTAAAAGTAATCATTGTAGGACTGTTTGTTCAAGGCAGATCAGAAATATGCTGTGGAAAGTGAAAAAACGAGTACCCGATCAAAGTTTATAACTACCAGAATACAAGCAAAAGCTGTCATTAATTGATAAGTGATTTCGTTCTCGTGAAAATGAACGGTATGAAGTTACTAACGCTGGTTTTCGCTCTTTTCTATTCAGCATACAAAGGCGACTGTATCCCGGTATTAAATATGCTGACTTTGGATAAAAATGATAATTTTGGACACATCGTGAAATCAGTAACTAATATATCGCTAGAACAAGTGGACAGATTGTATGGACAGTTCTTCAAAATAAATTATACGTTCACTTCCGCCGGAGATCGTTGTACCCCGAAGAGAAAGATGACCACCATAGCTGAAGCTCATTTTACCACTGGTATAGATGTCATGATGGGGCCAGGTTAGTAAAAGAAAAAGAAAAGTTTGAAGATACCAAAGAAGTAAACAGACGCCATTAACATACAGACAATACAATGACGGGTTAGGTCCTGATGGGGCCAGGTTAGTAAAAGAAAAAGAAAAGTTTGAAGATACCAAAGAAGTAAACAGACGCCTTTAACATACAGACAATACAATGATGGGTTAGGGGTCATGGTGTTTAACGCAACTTTCAACAATATTTCAGTTATTTCGTGGCGGTCAGTTTTATTGGTGGAGGAAACCGGAGTACCCGGAGAAAACCACCGACCTGCCGCAAGTCACCGACAAACTTTATCAAATAATGTTGAATAGAGTACACCTCGCCTGAATTTGGGTTCGAACTCGCAACGTTAGTGGTGATAGGCACTGATTACATAGGTAGTCATAAATCCATCTACCATACAATACAATGACCAAAGGAAACAGAAGAAAAGGACAAACAATAATCTACAAAACGCAACACAGAAAAAGACAATACAATGGTCAAAGAAACAGAAGAAAAGGACAAACAATAATCTACAAAACACAACACAGAAAAAGACAATACAATGGTCAAAGGAAACAGAAGAAAAGTACAAACAATAATCTACAAAACACAACACAGAAAACAAAAAATTGAGAAACAAGGTTATTAAACTAGTAGGGTTAAGTTGACCACTTGAGGAGATGTCTGATAATTCAAGACGATAGCTCTCTTGATGGACAAGGTGAGTAATGATTACAATTCTATATGAATTTCACCAACGGAAATGATAGATTCGATATTAAATGGAATATGCACATTGATGAGTCCGATATGAAATGGAATATGTACATTGGTAAATCCGACATTAAATGGATTATGTACATTGACGAGTCCGATATTAAATAGAATATGTACATTGATGAGTCCGATATTAAATAGAAATAGAATATGTACATAGTGTTGTGTACATGTATTCATATATGCATTTCTATTGGTCAAAAGACTGATTCTAACACTGTTTGGTTTAACTTTTAGACGCATATAAATACAGTATTTGTGGATTCGTGTTGCTCAATCATTAGTCTTATGTGCAGTGTTTGTTCATTTGTCCTTTTTCTTTTGGGCATTGTATTGTACGCCCCTTTCTGATTTACGCCTTCTGTTGACCTCTTTGGTATCTTTAAACATATTACGAAATTTTACAATGTTAAGAAGCAACATAATCAATTTCAATATATGTAAGTATGGCATCGTTACTGATAATACTGACTGGGTTTGATTTTCAATAGAAATTAATTTATATATAACATTGACATGACCCCTGCCACATTTTGGTGCCTATTAAAAATCAGGATCTGGATTTTGGACGTCATGTGTGTGTGTATATATGAAGTCTAGAAGATTGTGCAACGATACCGATAGAGATGTTACAAAAAATATATTGACAAAATTTTCGATCAACAAATGACCTTCTTCAATGTCTTTCAAAATTAGACTGAGTTTGTAAGGATTAGATGGTATAATTACAACTGACTAAATAGTCAGGTGACAAAGTGTGACGCATTTGAGAATGTTAAAGATTATCGTTAATTAAATCCTTAACTTTGTGACAGTAGTAACATCTTCTAGACTTCTATAATTTATTTTGTTTGTGCTGCATCGTCATGTCTCGACGATCCGTTACTCATTAAGTTCTCTGGTTGGTAAATTCCCTTAGACTTTATATATCGTCTGAAAATTAAACCAAACAGTGTTAGAATTAGATCTTTGAGCTGACAAATTTTTGTTCTTCCCTCGACGGGATTTGAACTCACACCATTGATACACTGCAGCACCAATCGCTTAGCCTTATGTCCAGCGTCCTAGACCACTCGGCCACATCCGCTATATATATATGAAATTGTTGATCATCACTGTTCATATTTTCCTTTCATAATCTATTTATAGTTTGTGGTTCTGATATTGAGATCGCGGCATGTATGGCCTCGTCTTGGAATATACCAATAATATCTCCTTCCGGATCAAGCGCAAGAGTTACGGATAAAACAGAGTTCACTACCCTTACAAACATGGCGTTCACAATGGAGAAATTTGCTACGTTTTATATGAACATCTACAACGAATATCAATGGAAAGATATAGCATTAATATTTGACGATGATACCTCTCTGCTGGATCTACTCGCTCGGAGTTTACACAGTGAGTTCCGGAAGTCAAATTTTACGACATTCCTGCTTCCGTTTCAGGATAAAAGCTTCCGGTCTATTCTGAGAGAGGCGAGTAAATACTCGAGAGGTGAGTTGAACAATAAATTTATGTAAGCTTCATGGGTTCTTATCAGAAATCATCAAATGTTGTCACGTGACTACTTGATAAATATTATACATGAGACAACTTCTGTGTCATGAAGATTAAATAAGGGTAATAAAAAAATTACCAAACTGCGAACAATCTTACAAAGGGAAAGTAAAAACTCATAAGTATATACACACAAAATCAGTCAACAACCGGAAAACTGTGAAAACCATAATGACCCTGACTTGGTACAGGCATTTCTAAAGAAATGGTGGGTTGAATCAGATTGTAAAGCGCCAAACCTCTCGCTTTCATTACGGCTCAAAAATTCATTACGTATACAATTGAAGATTTTGCTACAACAACACTGCTCACTCAGTTATATGCGAGGTTCTATGTAGCTTAAAATTATATACACTATTCATTAATATGAATAATGAGACTGCCTTTTATAGACAGTGATTTGTTATATAGATGTGCCCTTTATAGACAGTGATTTGTTATATATAGAGGTGCCCTTTATGGCAGGTTTGACTATGTGTATTTTGACCAATCACCTGTACGATAGAAACATGGCTTGTCCAATGATTTACTTTTGACATAATAGAGTATTCTGGTTATCCAGAATAAGTTGGAAGTTATATCTTCCATGAATGGACACATTTTGTTACCTTAAGCTATACAACGAAACGACTCATCCGATTTCGATACAACGGTATTGAACTACATTACATCAATCATCTACACTATCTGTGACGTCACATGACATCCACCATCTACACTATCTGTGACGTCACATTACATCCATCATCTACTCTATCTGTGACGTCACTGTATATATATACAATATACGTGTATCATATTTATTTGTATGAGATTAGAAATAGGTAAAAGCGAACCACTGCCCAAATTACCGGGCCTGTTTCGCAGCGAGTGCAAATTAATTTGATATTCACCGATAATGTACGTATATTATGGCTTTTGGCTATCCCGTTTAGGCCATTTTGTTTTATTGATCCCAAAACTTTAAATTATTTGGCTTTCCAATCTTTTGATTTTGAGCGTACTCGATGAAGGTTATTCCAGAAACGTGTCGTGTGCACTAAATTTGATATCTACGTTTTCATTATGTTTATCCTGCAATATCAAAAAGTTCAAAAGTCCAAATTGTCTGAAAAGAGCAAAAAGAAGCGTCTATTAACTAGTTTTCAATAAAGTCCTCTGTAAAGTACGCGTTTATCCTGTTACCGTTTGCTTCCGTCGCTGTACATTATTCGTGTACAAAGAAAGCTTTATTAGGTCCATGACAAAATAAAGCTAAAGTTTATCTGACCCCTTTATTAGTACTCAAAATCACCCTATTGCAGGATAAATCTAATTAATCATACATTTACAGTTTTTGCTACAGTCTGCACTGCAAATGACTTCCGGGAAATGATGTTAACTGCACAGTCGCTGGATATGACCAGTGGAGACTACGTTTACTTGTACATTCGTTTCTATGAAGTCGAGAAAATCGAAAAACAGTCATGGAAACGTGGTGATGAATACGACAAGGTCAGTCAGTCTTAGATATATGAAAATGATTTTTATGCAAGGAATAACACATGGTTTATGCATGTTTGTTTTAATCATTTGTTTGTAAGGGTATTGCCGTTGGAAGTTCTGGCTTGGGACAGGCATACCAATATGACGAGATTAAAGTGGTTGATGGGATTACTGAACGTACCCGATGGAGATTATTGCACACTCTTCTTGCGCACTAAATTATATCTCCACTTTTACTAAAGGCAACAAATTTCATGAAAATCGAGTAAAGAATGTCTTGACTTTGTTTTTTAAATCATTTTTTATTTGAAATAATATTGGAAATATTTCGGGTGCGGAATGATTTTTGACCCATGACTCTCTCATGATTTTTTAACCATGTCTCTCTCATGATTTTTGACCCATGAATCTCTTATGATTTTTGACCCATGACTTTCTCATGATTTTTGACCCATGACTCTCATGATTTTTTACCCATGTCTCTCATGATTTTTGACCCATGACTATCATGATTTTTGACCCATGACTCTCTCATGATTTTTGACCTATGACTATCTCATGATTTTTGACCCATGACTCTCATGATTTTTGACCCATGACTCTCTCATGATTTTTGACCCATGACTCTCTCATGCTTTTTGACCCATGACTCGCTCATGATTTTTGACCCATGACTCTCATGATTTTTGACCCATGACTCTCTCATGCTTTTTGAACCATGACTCATGATTTTTGACCCATGACACTCTCATGATTTTTGACCCATGAATCTCTCATGATTTTTGACCCATGTCTCTCATGATTTTTGACCCATGACTCATGATTTTTGACCCATGACTCTCTCATGATTTTTGACCCATGACTCTCTCATGATTTTTGACCCATGACTCTCATGCTTTTTGACCCATGACTCTCTCATGATTTTTGACCCATGACTCTCTCATGATTTTTGACCCATGACTCTCTCATGATTTTTGAACCATGACTCTCATGATTTTTGACCCATGACTCGCTCATGATTTTTGACCCATGACTCTCATGATTTTTGACCCATGACTCTCTCATGCTTTTTGAACCATGACTCATGATTTTTGACCCATGACACTCTCATGATTTTTGACCCATGAATCTCTCATGATTTTTGACCCATGTCTCTCATGATTTTTGACCCATGACTCATGATTTTTGACCCATGACTCTCTCATGATTTTTGACCCATGACTCATGATTTTTGACCCATGACTCTCATGCTTTTTGACCCATTACTCTCTCATGATTTTTGACCCATGACTCTCTCATGATTTTTGACCCATGACTCTCTCATGCTTTTTGAACCATGACTCTCATGATTTTTGACCCATGACTCTCTCATGATTTTTGACCCATGACTCTCTCATGATTTTTGACCCATGACTCTCTCATGATTTTTGACCCATGACTCTCTCATGCTTTTTGAACCATGACTCTCATGATTTTTGACCCATGACTCTCTCATGATTTTTAACCCATGACTCTCTCATGCTTTTTGAACCATGACTCATGATTTTTGACCCATGACACTCTCATGATTTTTGACCCATGAATCTCTCATGATTTTTGACCCATGTCTCTCATGATTTTTGACCCATGACTCATGATTTTTGACCCATGACTCTCTCATGATTTTTGACCCATGACTCTCTCATGATTTTTGACCCATGACTCTCATGCTTTTTGACCCATGACTCTCTCATGATTTTTGACCCATGACTCTCTCATGATTTTTGACCCATGACTCTCTCATGCTTTTTGAACCATGACTCTCATGATTTTTGACCCATGACTCTCTCATGCTTTTTGAACCATGACTCTCATGATTTTTGACCCATGACTCTCTCATGATTTTTAACCCATGACTCTCTCATGCTTTTTGAACCATGACTCATGATTTTTGACCCATGACACTCTCATGATTTTTGACCCATGAATCTCTCATGATTTTTGACCCATGTCTCTCATGATTTTTGACCCATGACTCATGATTTTTGACCCATGACTCTCTCATGATTTTTGACCCATGACTCTCTCATGATTTTTGACCCATGACTCTCATGCTTTTTGACCCATGACTCTCTCATGATTTTTGACCCATGACTCTCTCATGATTTTTGACCCATGACTCATGATTTTTGTTATTTACAGGCGGCAAGATCAGCTTACGACTCAGTGTTAGTGGTGCAGCCCAGTAGTGAAAGTAGTGCCGAGTTTAAGGACTTTGTACAACGTGTGAAAATAAGGACATTAGATATGTTTAATTATACCATGAGAGATGATGAGGTAGATATTATTAGCTATACTCTCGGGTGATTCCGTCAAATGTTCCGATAAATAGTAATACTCTCGGGTGATTCCGTGAAATGTTTCGGTAAAATTCGGAATTGTTCATTTGTTTTTTTATTATGGAAAATTTCATGAACAACAGGATTTGATAAATGTAATATACATAATAAAAACACGATTAAAACATGTTATTTGATAATGAACGTTGTTAAACAGTTACCATGAACACTTGCAACGTAGCTAAATATTACAAGGATATATATACACAATCGAATCTTATTGCTATATGTCTATGGCTTTTTCTTATGCTTAACGTCACTTGTGTGTAAATTATCAAATTGTTCTGTCCTTAGGTTTGTGTCTTTCATATGTCTTGTGTGTCCAATGTTGCTAGTTTCTTTATATTCATTCTTGATTGTCCTTCGGGTTTCTCTAACGTTTATCATCTCTTGTCTGTACTACTTCGATTTGGGGGTTCTGCTTACCCCTTTGGTTTGTTTGTTTGTTTGTTTGATGGTGTTTAGCGCCACTTCCAACAATAGTTCAGCTATATTGTGGCGGTCAGTTTTATTGGTGGAGGAAATCGGAGGATCCCGAGAAAACCATCGACCTGTCGCAAGTCACCACTGAAAAACTATTCCTTTGGTATTTTCAAGCTTTGTTCTATTAATATTTCCAGGTTAATATATTCATGATGGCATTCTACGATTCCATCAATATTTATAGTAAAATCATCAATGAAACCCTGGCAGAAGGAGGCGATATCAGAGATGGGGGTCACATCAGTAATAAAATGAAGGGTCGAACGTTTGATGGTAAGTAATTACTGTCAGTTTTAACATGAAAACATTTTACAAAAAAATTATTCTCAGTTGATACGATATTGCAGAGCTTATGGTTCCCATCAGAATTTCCTTGATAGGGTGTTGCTGCTGAACTACTAAAAGCTTTATGGTCACCTCCATGACTTGGTTGACCGCTATGGAATATTTCTGTCACAAATGACCACGGAAATGTTCCACTGGTAGTAAGGACTTCCCAGTCCTTTGCTCATTCAAGACTTATCATCGGGTTTGTAGCTTGATTAACACGACGGGTGCCACTAGTGGAGCAGGAACTGCTTACCCTTCCGGAGCACCAGAGTCCATCATAGGGTTTGCGTTACTTGATCCTTAGTTTTATGTGCATAGTAACTTAATTATGGACCATTGTTTGTCTTTCTGTCCTGACTATTTTGTACATTGTATGTATTATCTGACCTTTGATTTATGACCTCTAATGACCCTTTGGTATCGTAAAGGACTGTATACATCAAGGAACAGATCGCAACGAAGAGGATCACAGTGAGTGTCACTAGTGGAACAGGAACTGCTTACTGTTTCGAACCCCCGAGTTTTAGTGAGATTGTTTTTACTTTTCTGTTTAGTCTCTTATGGGTTTGTAACTTGATTAACACGACGGGTGACACTAGTCGAGCAGGAACTGCCTACCCTTCCGGAGCACATGAGTCCATCCCGGGGTTCGCGTTACTCGATCTTTAGTTTTATGTGCATGTTTTGTAGATCTTTGTTTGTCCTTTTTCTGTTGACCATTGCATTGTTTGTCTTTAACTTTATGTCTTCTGAATACCCCTTCAAACTTTTTTTAAAGTAATTTAGTTATTTCACAGGTATCAGCGGTAAAGTTTTTATGGACGACAACGGAGACCGGAAACCAAACTTTCAAATGTTAGATATGGACAGACGCTCGGGAGAATTTGTTGTAAGTATCACATACTAGTATTTGTGGAGAATTTGTTGTAAGCATCACATAATTAGGGAGAATTTGTTGTAGGAATCAAATAATTAGGGGGAATTTGTTGTAAGTATCAAATAATTAGGGAGAATTTGTAGTAAGTAGCACATAATTAGGGAGAATTTGTTGTAAGTATCACATAATTAGGGCGAATTTGTTGTAAGTATCACATAATTAGGGAAAATTTGTAGTAAGTAGCACATAATTAGGGAGAATTTGTTGTAAGTATCACATAATTAGGGAGAATTTGTTGTAAGTATCACATAATTAGGGAGAATTTGTAGTAAGTAGCACATAATTAGGGAGAATTTGTTGTAAGTATCACATAATTAGGGATAATTTGTTGTAAGTATCACCTAATTAAGGAGAATTTGTAGTAAGTATCACATAATTAGGGAAAATTTGTTGTAGGTATCACATAATTAGGGAGAATTTGCTGTAAGGATCATATAATTAGGGAGAATTTGTTGTAAGTGTCACCTAATTAGGGAGAATTTGTAGTAAATATCACATAATTAGGGAAAATTTGTAGTAAGTAGCACATAATTATGGAGAATTTGTTATAAGTATCACATAATTAGGGAAAATTTGTAGTAAGTAGCACATGATTAGGGAGAATTTGTTGTAAGTATCACATAATTTAGGGAGAATTTGTTGTAAGTATCACATAATTAGGGAGAATTTGTTGTAAGTGTCACATAATTAGGGAGAATTTGTTGTAAGTGTCACATAATTAGGGAGAATTTGTAGTAAGTATCACATAATTAGGGAGAATGTGTTGTAAGTATCACATAATCAGGGAGAATTTGTTGTAAGTATCACATAATTAGGGAGAATTTGTTGTTTGTATCTCATAATTAGAGTGTGTTTTATTATTATCTCTGCGTTGGTTCATCTAGTTAATGTCTATTTTTGGTCACGTTCAATTATTGTCATTATTAAATTGCAAAGATATGAATTGTGGTCATTCAATTTTTGGTTGTCAAGGGTAACATTTCATGCAAAACTTTTAATACACTTCATCTAGGATCTCTGAGTTAGTGCCATAATATTCATGCTAATAAGTAAAACCATATTTATCATGTTTTATATGTTTCATTCGTTGCTTCAACTGTGACGAGGGCCCGGGTGGCTCAATGAGTTAGGTAGCTGGATTACCTAGCAACTCATACAAGCCTATCACAAATACGGCATGGATAGCTCCCGTTTTTATAAATTACAAAAAGGTGCACTCGACTCGCAGCCGCAAGTAATAAAGTTTACCAGTTGCTTGCCCATGGTCGGTGGTTCTCTCCGGGTACTCTGGCTTCTTCTACCATTAAAACTGGTCACCATGATATAGCTGAAATATTGCTGAAAGTGGCGATAAACACCAAAAATCAAATCAATCATCCAACAATACGATGAACGTGTTATTTCTTTTCCAGGTGGTAGCGGATTATGTTGGTTCATCTAGCAATATGGTATTCAGAAATGATGTTATTATTTACTGGCCAGGCAATGATGGGCCACCTAAAAACATACCGTTTTGTGGATTCATGGGAGATAATCCTGCTTGTAAAAAACATGGTAGATAATTAAAACATACTGTTCTGTGGATTCATGGGAGATAATCCTGCGTGTAAAACACGTGGTAAAATAATTAAAACATCGCTCTGTGAATTCATGGGATATAATCGTGTGTGTAAAAGCATGGTAAATTAATATACATAATAAACAAAAACACATAAGAAATCACTACCACTAATATAATGAACAACAAAGAACGCCACACTGTCAGAACAGTTCCTAAGTCCAATAGAAAAATCTTAGAAAGACAACTTTGGCTATCCTGTTTAGGCCCTTTGGTTTACTTAATTTACCATATAGCATATTGTAGTAGTTAATTCATCATAACATTACAATCCTGAGCTGTAGGTGATACAATTGTAGTAGTTAATTCATCATAACATTACAATCCTCAGCTGTAGGTGATACAATTGTAGTAGTTAATTCATCATAACATTACAATCCTGAGCTGTAGGTGATACAATTGTAGTAGTTAATTCATCATAACATTACAATCCTGAGCTGTAGGTGATACAATTGTAGTAGTTAATTCATCGTAACATTACAATTCTGAGCTGTAGGTGATACAATTGTAGTAGTTAATTCATCGTAACATTACAATCCTGAGCTGTAGGTGATACAATTGTAGTAGTTAATTCATCATAACATTACAATCCTGAGCTGTAGGTGATACAATTGTAGTAGTTAATTCATCATAACATTACAATCCTGAGCTGTAGGTGATACAATTGTAGTAGTTAATTCATCATAACATTAAAATCCTGAGCTGTAGGTGATACAATTGTAGTAGTTAATTCATCATAACATTACAATCCTCAGCTGTAGGTGATACAATTGTAGTAGTTAATTCATCATAACATTACAATCCTGAGCAATAGGTGATACAATTGTAGTAGTTAATTCATCATAACATTACAATCCTGAGCTGTAGGTGATACAATTGTAGTAGTTAATTCATTATAACATTACAATCCTCAGCTGTAGGTGATACAATTGTAGTAGTTAATTCATCATAACATTACAATCCTGAGCTGTAGGTGATACAATTGTAGTAGTTAATTCATCATAACATTACAATCCTGAGCTGTAGGTGATACAATTGTAGTAGTTAATTCATCATAACATTACAATCCTGAGCTGTAGGTGATACAATTGTAGTAGTTAATTCATCATAACATTAAAATCCTGAGCTGTAGGTGATACAATTGTAGTAGTTAATTCATCATAACATTACAATCCTGAGCTGTAGGTGATACAATTGTAGTAGTTAATTCATCATAACATTACAATCCTGAGCAATAGGTGATACAATTGTAGTAGTTAATTCATCATAACATTACAATCCTGAGCTGTAAGTGATACAATTGTAGTAGTTAATTCATTATAACATTACAATCCTCAGCTGTAGGTGATACAATTGTAGTAGTTAATTCATCATGACATTACAATCCTGAGCTGTAGGTGATACAATTGTAGTAGTTAATTCATCATGACATTACAATCCTCAGCTGTAGGTGATACAATTGTAGTAGTTAATTCATCAAAACATTACAATCCTGAACTGTAGGTGATACAATTGTAGTAGTTAATTCATCATGACATTACAATCCTGAGCTGTAGGTGATACAATTGTAGTAGTTAATTCATCATAACATTACAATCCTCAGCTGTAGGTGATACAATTGTAGTAGTTAATTCATCATAACATTACAATCCTGAGCTGTAGGTGATACAATTGTAGTAGTTAATTCATCATAACATTACAATCCTGAGCTGTAGGTGATACAATTGTAGTAGTTAATTCATCATTACATTACAATCCTGAGCTGTAGGTGATACAATTGTAGTAGTTAATTCATCATAACATTACAATCCTGAGCTGTAGGTGATACAATTGTAGTAGTTAATTCATCATAACATTACAATCCTCAGCTGTAGGTGATACAATTGTAGTAGTTAATTCATCATAACATTACAATCCTGTGCTGTAGGTGATACAATTGTAGTAGTTAATTCATCATAACATTACAATCCTGAGTTGCAGGTGATACAATTGTAGTAGTTAATTCATCATAACATTACAATCCTCAGCTGTAGGTGATACAATTGTAGTAGTTAATTCATCATAACATTACAATCCTGAGCTGTAGGTGATACAATTGTAGTAGTTAATTCATCATAACATTACAATCCTCAGCTGTAGGTGATACAATTGTAGTAGTTAATTCATCATAACATTACAATCCTGAGCTGTAGGTGATACAATTGTAGTAGTTAATTCATCATAACATTACAATCCTCAGCTGTAGGTGATACAATTGTAGTAGTTAATTCATCATAACATTACAATCCTCAGCTGTAGGTGATACAATTGTAGTAGTTAATTCATCGTAACATTACAATCCTGTGCTGTAGGTGATACAATTGTAGTAGTTAATTCATCATAACATTACAATCCTGTGCTGTAGGTGATACAATTGTAGTAGTTAATTCATCATAACATTACAATCCTCAGCTGTAGGTGATACAATTGTAGTAGTTAATTCATCATAACATTACAATCCTGTGCTGTAGGTGATACAATTGTAGTAGTTAATTCATCATAACATTACAATTCTCAGCTGTAGGTGATACAATTGTAGTAGTTAATTCATCATAACATTACAATCCTGAGCTGTAGGTGATACAATTGTAGTAGTTAATTCATCATAACATTACAATCCTCAGCTGTAGGTGATACAATTGTAGTAGTTAATTCATCATAACATTACAATCCTCAGCTGCAGGTGATACAATTGTAGTAGTTAATTCATCATAACATTACAATCCTCAGCTGTAGGTGATACAATTGTAGTAGTTAATTCATCATAACATTACAATCCTGAGCTGTAGGTGATACAATTGTAGTAGTTAATTCATCATAACATTACAATCCTCAGCTGTAGGTGATACAATTGTAGTAGTTAATTCATCATAACATTACAATCCTCAGCTGTAGGTGATACAATTGTAGTAGTTAATTCATCATAACATTACAATCCTGAGCTGTAGGTGATACAATTGTAGTAGTTAATTCATCATAACATTACAATCCTCAGCTGTAGGTGATACAATTGTAGTAGTTAATTCATCATAACATTACAATCCTCAGCTGTAGGTGATACAATTGTAGTAGTTAATTCATCATAACATTACAATCCTGAGCTGTAGGTGATACAATTGTAGTAGTTAATTCATCATAACATTACAATCCTCAGCTGTAGGTGATACAATTGTAGTAGTTAATTCATCATAACATTACAATCCTCAGCTGTAGATGATACTTGATACAATCTAATGAAGATGATTTCCTGACAACTTTCTAGAATTTATATTAATCTCTATCCGTAGTCATACAGTTCATTTAACACATATAATGGAGAAATAAAAGCATACCACTCTGTAGAAGCAGTTCCAAATTCCAATCGACTAATCGTAGAAACAGATGCAAAAGTGGATACCCCTAACAAACAGATACATGATTACTCATTTTCCTGGCTTTGTGATAGCATGTTGTCCTTTTGGGTGGACGCAAATATGCGTGGGTATTCTATCGTTTGGCTGTATATGTATTGCCATTGGAGATCCATGTATGAAGACAGGAGTGATGCATGAAGACAGGAGTGTTGTATGAAGACAGGAGTGTTGCATGAAGACAGGAGTGTTGTATGAAGACAGGAGTGATGCATGAAGACAGGAGTGTTGTATGAAGACAGGAGTGTTGTATGCATACAGGAGTGTTGTATGAAGACAGGAGTGTTGTATGAAGACAATAGTGTTGTATGCAGACGGGAGTGTTGTATGAATACAGGAGTGTTGCATGAAGACAGGAGTGTTGTATGAAGACAGGAGTGATGCATGAAGACAGGAGTGTTGTATGAAGACAGGAGTGTTGTATGAATACAGGAGTGTTGTATGAAGACAGGAGTGTTGCATGAAGACAGGAGTGTTGTATGAAGACAGGAGTGATGCATGAAGACAGGAGTGTTGTATGAAGACGGGAGTGTTGTATGAATACAGGAGTGTTGTATGAAGGCAGGAGTGTTGTATGAAGACAGGAGTGATGCATGAAGACAGGAGTGTTGTAAGAAGACATGAGTGTTGTATGAAGACAGGAATGTAGTATGAAGACAGGAGTGTTGTATGAAGACAGGAGTGTTGTATGAAGACATGAGTGATGTATGAGGACAGGAGTGTTGTATGAAGACATGAGTGATGTATGAAGACAGGAGTGTTGTATGAAGACAGGAGTGTTGTATGAAGACATGAGTGATGTATGAAGACAGGAGTGTTGTGTGAAGAAGGGAGTGTTGTATGAAGACAGGAGTGTTGTATGAAGACAGGAGAGTTGTATGAAGACAATAGTGTTGTATGAAGACGGGAGTGTTGTATGAAGACAGGAGTGTTGTATGAAGACAGGAGTGTTGTATCAAGACAGGAGTGTTGTATCAAGACAGGAGTTTGTATGAAGACAGGAGTGTTGTATGAAGACAGGAGTGTTGTATGAAGACAGGAGTGATGCATGAAGACAGGAGTGTTGTATGAAGACGGGAGTGTTGTATGAATACAGGAGTGTTGTATGAAGGCAGGAGTGTTGTATGAAGACAGGAGTGATACATGAAGACAGGAGTGTTGTAAGAAGACATGAGTGTTGTATGAAGACAGGAATGTAGTATGAAGACAGGAGTGTTCTATGAAGACAGGAGTGTTGTATGAAGACATGAGTGATGTATGAAGACAGGAGTGTTGTATGAAGACATGAGTGATGTATGAAGACAGGAGTGTTGTATGAAGACATGAATGTTGTATGAAGACATGAGTGATGTATGAAGACAGGAGTGTTGTGTGAAGAAGGGAGTGTTGTATGAAGACAGGAGTGTTGTATGAAGACAGGAGAGTTGTATGAAGACAATAGTGTTGTATGAAGACGGGAGTGTTGTATGAAGACAGGAGTGTTGTATGAAGACAGGAGTGTTGTATCAAGACAGGAGTGTTGTATGAAGACAGGAGTTTGTATGAAGACAGGAGTGTTGTATGAAGACAGGAGTGTTGTATGAAGACAGGAGTGATGCATGAAGACAGGAGTGTTGTATGAAGACGGGAGTGTTGTATGAATACAGGAGTGTTGTATGAAGGCAGGAGTGTTGTATGAAGACAGGAGTGATACATGAAGACAGGAGTGTTGTAAGAAGACATGAGTGTTGTATGAAGACAGGAATGTAGTATGAAGACAGGAGTGTTCTATGAAGACAGGAATGTTGTATGAAGACATGAGTGATGTATGAAGACAGGAGTGTTGTATGAAGACATGAGTGATGTATGAAGACAGGAGTGTTGTATGAAGACATGAGTGTTGTATGAAGACATGAGTGATGTATGAAGACAAGAGTGTTGTGTGAAGAAGGGAGTGTTGTATGAAGACAGGAGTGTTGTATGAAGACAGGGGAGTTGTATGAAGACAATAGTGTTGTATGAAGACGGGAGTGTTGTATGAAGACAGGAGTGTTGTATGAAGACAGGAGTGTTGTATGAAGACAGGAGTGTTGTATGAAGACAGGAGTTTGTATGAAGACAGGAGTGTTGTATGAAGACAGGAGTGTTGTATGAAGACGGGAGTATTGTATGAAGACAGGAGTGTTGTATGAAGACGGGAGTGTTGTATGAAGACAGGAATGTAGTATGAAGACAGGAGTGTTGTATGAAGACAGGAGTGAAGACGGGAGTGTTGTATGAAGACAGGAGTGTTGTATGAAGACGTGAGTGTTGTATGAAGACGGGAGTGTTGTGTGAAGACAGGAGTGTTGTATGAAGACAGGAGTGTTGTATGAAGACAGGAGTGATATATGAAGACAGGAGTGTTGTATGAAGATGGGAGTGTTGTATGAAGACATGATTGTTGTATGAAGACAGGAGTGTTGTATGAATACAGGAGTGTTATATGAAGACGGGAGTGTTGTATGAAGACGGGAGTGTTGTATGAATACAGAAGTGTTGTATGAAGACGGGAGTGTTGTATGAAGACGGGAGTGTTGTATGAAGACAGGAGTGTTGTATGAAGACAGGAATGTTGTATGAAGACAGGAGTGTTGTATGAAGACAGGTGTGTTGTATGAAGACAAGTGTTGTATGAAGACAGGTGTGTTGTATGAAGACAGGTGTGTTGTATGAAGACAGGAGTGTTGTATGAAGACGGGTGTGTTGTATGAAGACAGGAATGTTGTATGAAGACAGGAGTGGTGTATGAAGACGGGAGTGTTGTATGAAGACAGGAGTGTTGCATGAAGACAGGAGTGTTGTATGAAGACGGGAGTATTGTATGAAGACGGGAGTGTTGTATGGAGACAGGAGTGTTGTATGAAGACATGAGTGATGTATGAAGACAGGAGTGTTGTATGAAGACAGAAGTGTTGTATGAAGACAGGAGTGTTGTATGAAGACGGGAGTGTTGTATGAAGACAGGAGTGTTGTGTGAAGACGGGAGTGTTGTATGAAGACAGGAATGTTGTATGAAGACAGGAATGTTGTATGAAGACAGGAGTGTTGTATGAAGACAGGTGGCATCCCATTAATCGGTTTAACCCCGCCACATGATTGTGCCTGTCCTAAGCCAGGACATTTATATTCAATTTGATATGTCGTGGTGTTTTTTGCGCTCAGTGGGTTCGGGTAGGATGAGAAGTGATTTTGCGCTTTTTAGGTATTTGTGAAAATGATATCATAACAGCTTAAACTTTCATTTCATTATTAGTTTTATTTTGTTTTTGTTTTTCCCCAATTAACATCTTTAATGAATCTTATTATTTGTTAGTGAAAAACATAAGTACCAGTACCTAATCCTGGACTCGTTAATATTAGTAGCATATTATATAAATAATGTAAGTCATTTTAGTACAATATAAGTAAAATGTATCAATGAATGCAATACGGATTTTGAGAGTCATTTCATAAGTGTTACTAATTTTAGACTTGTTTGTTTACTTCCTATTGTAGCGTATATGCACCCTCGTTTTTGACCCACGTGTTGGGCGATATGAAAAGTCTAAAATGTTTGTGGCAAGTTTGTTATAATATAGTTATGTATGTGTTGTCATGGAGATCCAATTTCCAAGAAGGGAATATTAAGATTCCATTACTCGGTGTAAACTCGCCACATTTCTGTGCCCGTTCCAAGCTAGGACATGTATTTCCAAATTGATATGTCGTGGTCTTTTTTTTTGTGTTCAGTGAGTTCGGTTAGGATGAGAGGTGGTTATACGTTCTGTTGATATCGATGAAATTGACATCCATCACTCTTTTCATTATTGGTACAGGCACTCCAATAAAATATGACGAGTTAAAGATGTAATAAAGTATACATTCCGTCTACTTAAAAACTATTAATATTATTTCAGTGTTGAATACGACTGGAATAGTGGCGGGTGTTTTAGCAATGGTGATTGTTGGCGTCACTGCAGGTTGTTTATTTATTTACAGGTAATTATATAAAATTTAGTTTATTTCTGTAATTGTTTTTTGCTTCTGTATAATCTGTATCATGATCGTTCGTTGCCGGAAAATTTCCATTGTGATTCCAGATATATATGAAAAGTTTGAAGATACCAAAGGAGTAATCAGAATCCATAAATCGAAGAACAGACAAACCAATGGCCAAAAGAAAAAGTACAAAAGGACAAACAACGATCTACAAAACATGCATATAAAACTAAAGATCGAGTAAAAAGAACCCCACTAAACCCGAGGATGAACGCAGGCGCTCCGGAAGGGTAAGTGGTTCCTGCTCCACTAGCTACAAATCTAGCTATAAATTGAACAGACTATATATACCGCTTGATTTTAAAGCGAAATGGTCAATAACAGTAATGAAAATACGAAATATCTACCTGTCAGAATAATTCCAAAATCCAATAGAAATTTTGTAGAAAGATGCACGATTGACAATCGTAGCACAGCAATACACAACCGCTCACTTACCTCAATACACGACTGCTCACCTACCTGTCTTGGTACAGAAACTGTATTCAGTGCCGGATTTACCTATAGGCTGGATAGGCTGAAGCCTAGGGCCTCAACATTTAGGGGGCCTCCGGCCAAGGTCTATTTTCTTTTTAGCGTTTTTATTGGACTTTCACACTTATGCTGTCATAACGTACTGTACCTTCTAAGCAACCCTTCAGTAATTTTCCTTACACAGTTGGACTCCATTTCAGAATATTGCAGAATTTGAAACATCCCTCATCATCTTCACCTTTATTCAAATTGATTAAACACAATTCCATCTTTCTCCAGTCGTGAAAGCGGGGAATTGGGAGGGGCCTCACACGTACAATAGCATAAGGCCTCCCTTTATCTAATTTCTGCACTGGGAATACACGACCACTCACTTACCTATCTTGGTACAGACACGTTATTGAAAAGAAGCGAGGGCAGATAGTTTTATAGTAATGATCACCAATATAACCAACTACACGACACCACTATTTAGCAAACTCAAAGCACTTTATCGTTAGAAATGCATAAACACAATGACATAACCACTAGTCAAATAAACCTCAACATGATTAACAATATAAGCAGTCATAGAACACAACAACTCTACTCTCAACCCAAAAACCTCAAAACCTACAAAATCTAATTTATTGGGAAATGTAAAATAATGTTAATTGTAAATGAAGTTATAGTTTTATGACTTACTTGACTTGACTTATTCCACTTCATCACATGGGGGACACAGGGCAACCACAGTTTCTTTCCACCTCGTCCTGTCTTGGTCTTTCCTCTTTGCCTCTCCCCATGTTGTATGTATGGCCTGCAGCTCTGAGATAACACCTCTGCGCCATGAATTCTTTGGTCTACCTCTCTTTTTGTTTCCTTGGGGGTTCCATTCTAAGGCCTGTTTTGTAATGTTGTTATTTGCCTTTCTGAGTGTGTGCCCTATCCACTTCCATCGTCTTGATCTTATTGTCATATATAGTTTCATACTACTTCAACATTATAATTTAATGAGTTGGAAGCATGGGCTGTGAAAAAAGAAACAAACAAAGAAACTAAAAAACAGAAGACTATAGAAATATTGATCTTACCCTACGGTAGGGAAAAAAGGCGCGGGTTTATCTAGCTATTCAAATATCAATGCTACCTATTCATAAGTATTGCTAAAATATATTGCGCATGACTAAGCCCCAACAAATGGGACCCGGTGAGCTCAATGAGTTAGGTAGTTGGATTACCTAACAACTAATACAAGCGAATTCCCATAGGCTAAAAAAAACATTCCAAAATCAAAGGCGCAATTAGAAGAAGTAAAACGCAGCATAGACAACAACCTGACCAATGGAAAATCGACAAAAAGACCAACAATTTTCAACAATGCACTATACAGTAAGCTAACTCTTTATTAGCTATGAAGGAGAGTAATCATGCCACAATCGCTGAAGGACAGATCAAACAGTGGCCAAAAGATAAAGGACAAACGGACAAACAACGATCTACAACAAAACATTACACATAAAATTAACGATCGAGTAACACGTACCCCACTAAAAACCGGAGATAAACTCATGTGCTCCGGAAAGGTACAGTTCCTGCTTCACTAGTGACATCTGTCGTGTTAATCTAGTAACAAACCCGGTAATAAATCATGAATGAGGAAAGAACCGGGAAGTGCTTACGACAAATGGAACATATCCGAGGTCATTTGTGAAACCGATATTTTCTAGCGAAAAAGAAAGTTTAAACAGTGATGGTCAACAATTCCACCAATATTCAAGAAAACGAATAATCACCTTTCACCTAAAGCCATTCAACACGAACAAGACCATGGCATGTGGCGTAAGAAATCCAGGACACAGTTTAGGACATTCATACCAATCTGCCAGTATCAATTTAAATATTATCATTGGACGTACATTGTATCTCTTTTCTAACATATGTATCTTTCTCTTTCAATTCTGATCATAATACTTTGAAGAGTGAGTGAGCAATTTGTCAGCTATATCATGGCGAGAACAAGTTAATTTTCAATGAGATAATGATAAGGTCCTCTTTGTACTAGACCAACACGCTTAGCTGGATTTATATAGTGCTAGTTCACTGAAACAACAGTCCGCGGATAGACATATCGGCCCACGCGGACACATTATCTTGGTTCAACCAGTCTTTGCTCATTCTCATTAATGCTGCGCTTAGCGGAGAAGTAGCAAATGCCAATTTTATAGTCTCGAACCCACGATCTACTGTACTGGAAGAGAGCACGCTAACAATTATATCACCGATGCGGTTAAAACTTTGAAGATACCGAAGGGTAAATCAAATGCGTAAATCAAAATTTGTAACATCTTGAATTTTTGTAATTTCTAAATCAGACGAATAAAACAGGAGACAGACTTGAAGAGTCAGTGGTGGAACATAAAGAATAAAGATCTAATATTTACCTCCCAGTTGAAAGGAAGCCGACGAAGCAAGCTATCTATGTTAATGGTAATAATATCCGGATTTATATCAGTTCTATGCCGTCAAATCTCTATTATTTCTAACATTTTGAAAACGTGAAATATGTTATTATAGTAAAGAAGGCATTAAACAATACAATTTTACACACCTTTCAATGTTAATAATGTTTAGTTCTGATTCTGTTTAGTTCGTCATTTACTGTATTGTATTTAATATTATACTTCATGTTACACTGTATAGTGTCTGAGTGTTGTTCAATAAAGTTCTAAAGTTCTTGAAATAATTACTTCTAAAATCTAGACTTATATGAAGTTAAAGATATTTATTTTTTTACTCTGTTTTTGTTTTTGTTTTTGTTTTGTTTTATTGTTTTATTGTTTGCTTTCTGGTTTATTGTTTTTTGTTTTTTTATATTTTGCTTTGTTTTTTGTTTGTTTGTTTTTTTGGATTATTTTATTTTCTGATTTAAAACAGTGGAATATAGATTATTGTAACATCGTTTTATCAAATATGCTTTTTCCAGAGTACAGACGAAATACACTCATTAAGATTTGATAGAGCTAGTACCACAGATTTCACTTCTGAAAACAAAATGTGCGGTTATTATAAGGTAACATATATCATAACTATATATCATAATATAAAGTAAACACCATCTGCATTTGGAATCGCACCGAAGCATGAAGGAGAAGTAAAAAAAAACATGTTTCCGAAATCAGGATAATGTGCCCAAGTGGCACGACATATTAGAAGCCGTAAATCGTCGAAGGACAGACAAAGCAATGTTCAGAGAACAAGGACAAAAGGACAAACAATGATCTAGAAAAGATTACACAGAAAACTCGAGCAACATGAATCTCAATAAAAACCACCTGGGGTGAACACATGGAGGCCCCTGTACGTAGTCTGCCTAGTACGAATAAAATAACAAGCCGGCGAGAAATGTACCTACTGTCTGTTGAAAAACAAGTCAACCAAACAAAACACATATGTTGTTATTAAAACAAACTCGACCAGTTTGATAATACTAGTTTCAGATAACTTTTTCGTAGAATCAGAGTGTGTTGTTTTTTTGTGTTTTCTTTTTTTGCAAAATAAGATATGTCCCTTCATTTCTTTGGAAATGCCTGTACCAAGTCAGGGTCATTGCCGTTTTCCCAGTTTTCCGGTTGTTGACTGATATTGTCTGTTTGCTGACTTATGAGTTTTGCCTTTCTCTTTGTAAGATTGCTCGGTGTTTGGTAATTTTGTTATTATCCTTATTTACTAAGACAAGATACTTGAATCTACGTTGGTCATTCTTTTTAATAAACACATGTGGACTAATTCTTTAATCTGTCTTTTAGTTAAACAGTTTTGGTCAATAATCTTACCAATATCAACGAAACGAACAATCTCCTCTTATCTCAAGTGTTTAGACACAAAAAAAAACAACCAAAACACGACCATGGCCTAGGACAGGCACACAATTGATCAGCCGGTTTAGTGAGTTACCAATCCTCTCCTCTTGAAAACTGAATCTCCAACTGCAATACATGCAAAAGAAAGCAATGGGAAATATGTTCACAGTCTTGATATTTCACGAATTTTGGTTTTTGGTTTTCAAAAATGTCATTGTACTGCATTTTAACTTGTTTTTGTAGGGAAGCATCGTATCGCTAATAAAAACCAAAGTAACTAATCTGGCGATAACCAGAAATCTCCTTAAAGAATTCAAACAGGTAAAAATTAATATAATTATAATATGAAAACAACGTTTAAGCAATGACAGCCAACAATTCTACCAATATCAGCAAAAGGAACAATCACATCTCACCTAAGGAAAGTTTAAACAGTGATGGTCAACAATTCTACCAATATAAGCAAAACGAACAATCACATCTCACCTAAAGAAAGTTTAAACAGTGATGGTCAACAATGCCACCAATATCAACAAAGCAAAAGAAAGTTTAAACAGTGATGGTCAACAATGCCACCAATATCAACAAAGCGAACAAACACCTCTCACCTAAAGAAAGTTTAAACAGTGATGGTCAACAATTCTACCAATATAAGCAAAACGAACAACCACCTCTCACCTAAAGAAAGTTTAAACAGTGATGGTCAACAATTCTACCAATATCAACAACACGAACAATCCCCTCTCACATAGATATAGGTTAAGCAGTAATGGTCAACAATTCTACCAATATCAAGAAAACAAAAGAAAGTTTAAATAGTGACGGTTAACTATTCTACCAATATCAACATAACGAACAACCACTTCTCACCTAAGGAAAGTTTAAACAGAGATGGACAACAATTCTACCAATATCAACAAAACAAAAGAAAGTTTAAATAGTGACGGTTAACTATTCTACCAATATCAACATAACGAACAACCACTTCTCACCTAAAGAAAGTTTAAACAGAGATGGACAACAATTCTACCAATATCAACAAAACAAACAATCACCTCTCACCTAAAGAAAGTTTAAACAGTGACGGGCAACAATTCTACCAATATCAACAAAACGAACAATCCTCTCTCACCTAAAGATAGGCTAAACAGTGATGGTCAACAAATCTACCAATATCAACAAAACGAACAATCACCTCTCACCTACAGAAAGCTTAAACAGTGATGGTCAACAATGCCACCAATATCAACAAAACGAACAATCCCCTCTCACCTAAAGAAAGTTTAAACAGTGATGGTCAACAATTCTACCAATATCAACAAAGCGAACAACCACCTCTCACCTAAAGAAAGTTTAAACAGAGATGGACAACAATTCTACCAATATCATCAAAACGAACAATCACCTCTCACCTAAAGAAAGTTTAAACAGTGACGGTCTACAATGCCACCAATATCAACAAAACGAACAATCCTCTCTCACCTAAAGATAGGCTAAACAGTGATGGTCAACAAATCTACCAATATCAACAAAGCGAACAACCACCTCTCACCTAAAGAAAGTTTAAACAGAGATGGACAACAATTCTACCAATATCAACAAAACGAACAATCCCCTCTCACCTAAAGAAAGTTTAAACAGTGACGGTCTACAATGCCACCAATATCAACAAAACGAACAATCCTCTCTCACCTAAAGATAGGCTAAACAGTGATGGTCAACAAATCTACCAATATCAACAAAACGAACAATCACCTCTCACCTACAGAAAGCTTAAACAGTGATGGTCAACAATGCCACCAATATCAACAAAACGAACAATCCCCTCACACCTAAAGATAGGCTAAACAGTGATGGTCCACAATTCTACTAATATCAACAAAACAAAAGAAAGTTTAAACAGTGACGGTCAACAATTCTAACAATATCAACAAAACGAACAATCACATCTCACCTAAAGAAAGTTTAAACATTGCTGGGCAACAATTCTACCAATATCAGCAAAAGGAACAATCCCCTCTCACCTATATAAAGCTTAAACAGAGATGGACAACAATTCTAACAATATCAACAAAACGAACAATCCCCTCTCACCTAAAGATAGGCTAAGCAGTGATGGTCAACAATTCCACCAATATCTACAAAACGAACAACCACCTCTCACCTAAAGAAAGTTTAAACAGTGATGGTCAACAATTCTACCAATATCAACAAAACGAACAATCCCCTCTCACCTAAAGAAAGTTTAAACAGTGACGGTCTACAATGCCAACAATATCAACAAAACGAACAATCCTCTCTCACCTAAAGATAGGCTAAACAGTGATGGTCAACAAATCTACCAATATCAACAAAACGAACAATCACCTCTCACCTACAGAAAGCTTAAACAGTGACGGTCAACAATGCCACCAATATCAACAAAACGAACAATCCCCTCACACCTAAAGATAGGCTAAACAGTGACGGTCAACAATTCTAACAATATCAACAAAACGAACAATCACATCTCACCTAAAGAAAGTTTAAACATTGCTGGGCAACAATTCTACCAATATCAACAAAGGGAACAATCCCCTCTCACCTATATAAAGTTTAAACAGAGATGGACAACAATTCTAACAATATCAACAAAACGAACAATCCCCTCTCACCTAAAGATAGGCTAAGCAGTGATGATCAACAATTCCACCAATATCTACAAAACGAACAACCACCTCTCACCTAAAGAAAGTTTAAACAATGATGGTCAACAATTCTACCAATATTAACAAAACGAACAATCCCCTCTCACCTAAAGAAAGTTTAAACAGTGACAGTCAACAATGCCACCAATATCAACAAAACCAACAACCACCTCTCATCTAAAGAAAGTTTAAACAGTGATGGTCAACAATACCACCAATATCAACAAAACGAACAATCCCCTCTCACCTAAGGATAGGTTAAACATTGATGGGCAACAATTCTACCAATATCAACAAAACGAACAACCACCTCTCACCTAAACAAAGTTTAAACAGTGATGGGCAACAATTCCTTCAATATCAACAAAACGAACAATCCCCTCTCACCTAAGGATAGGTTAAACATTGATGGGCAACAATTCTACCAATATCAACAAAACGAACAACCACCTCTCACCTAAAGAAAGTTTAAACAGAGATGGACAACAATTCTACCAATATCATCAAAACGAACAATCCCCTCTCACCTAAAGAAAGTTTAAACAGTGACGGTCTACAATGCCACCAATATCAACAAAACGAACAATCCTCTCTCACCTAAAGATAGGCTAAACAGTGATGGTCAACAAATCTACCAATATCAACAAAGCGAACAACCACCTCTCACCTAAAGAAAGTTTAAACAGAGATGGACAACAATTCTACCAATATCAACAAAACGAACAATCCCCTCTCACCTAAAGAAAGTTTAAACAGTGACGGTCTACAATGCCACCAATATCAACAAAACGAACAATCCTCTCTCACCTAAAGATAGGCTAAACAGTGATGGTCAACAAATCTACCAATATCAACAAAACGAACAATCACCTCTCACCTACAGAAAGCTTAAACAGTGATGGTCAACAATGCCACCAATATCAACAAAACGAACAATCCCCTCACACCTAAAGATAGGCTAAACAGTGATGGTCCACAATTCTACTAATATCAACAAAACAAAAGAAAGTTTAAACAGTGACGGTCAACAATTCTAACAATATCAACAAAACGAACAATCACATCTCACCTAAAGAAAGTTTAAACATTGCTGGGCAACAATTCTACCAATATCAGCAAAAGGAACAATCCCCTCTCACCTATATAAAGCTTAAACAGAGATGGACAACAATTCTAACAATATCAACAAAACGAACAATCCCCTCTCACCTAAAGATAGGCTAAGCAGTGATGGTCAACAATTCCACCAATATCTACAAAACGAACAACCACCTCTCACCTAAAGAAAGTTTAAACAGTGATGGTCAACAATTCTACCAATATCAACAAAACGAACAATCCCCTCTCACCTAAAGAAAGTTTAAACAGTGACGGTCTACAATGCCAACAATATCAACAAAACGAACAATCCTCTCTCACCTAAAGATAGGCTAAACAGTGATGGTCAACAAATCTACCAATATCAACAAAACGAACAATCACCTCTCACCTACAGAAAGCTTAAACAGTGACGGTCAACAATGCCACCAATATCAACAAAACGAACAATCCCCTCACACCTAAAGATAGGCTAAACAGTGACGGTCAACAATTCTAACAATATCAACAAAACGAACAATCACATCTCACCTAAAGAAAGTTTAAACATTGCTGGGCAACAATTCTACCAATATCAACAAAGGGAACAATCCCCTCTCACCTATATAAAGTTTAAACAGAGATGGACAACAATTCTAACAATATCAACAAAACGAACAATCCCCTCTCACCTAAAGATAGGCTAAGCAGTGATGATCAACAATTCCACCAATATCTACAAAACGAACAACCACCTCTCACCTAAAGAAAGTTTAAACAATGATGGTCAACAATTCTACCAATATTAACAAAACGAACAATCCCCTCTCACCTAAAGAAAGTTTAAACAGTGACAGTCAACAATGCCACCAATATCAACAAAACCAACAACCACCTCTCATCTAAAGAAAGTTTAAACAGTGATGGTCAACAATACCACCAATATCAACAAAACGAACAATCCCCTCTCACCTAAGGATAGGTTAAACATTGATGGGCAACAATTCTACCAATATCAACAAAACGAACAACCACCTCTCACCTAAACAAAGTTTAAACAGTGATGGGCAACAATTCCTTCAATATCAACAAAACGAACAATCCCCTCTCACCTAAGGATAGGTTAAACATTGATGGGCAACAATTCTACCAATATCAACAAAACGAACAACCACCTCTCACCTAAACAAAGTTTAAACAGTGATGGGCAACAATTCCTTCAATATCAACAAAACGAACAATCCCCTCTCACGTAAGGTTAGGTTAAATATTGATGGTCAACAATTCCTTCAATATCAACAAAACGAACAATCCCCTCTCACGTAAGGATAGGTTAAACATTGATGGTCAACAATTCTACCAATATCAACAAAACGAACAACCACCTCTCACCTAAAGAAAGTTTAAACAGTGATGGTCAACAATTCTACCAATATCAACAAAACGAACAATCCCCTCTCACCTAAGGATAGGTTAAACATTGATGGGCAACAATTCTACCAATATCAACAAAACGAACAACCACCTCTCATCTAAAGAAAGTTTAAACATTGATGGTCAACAATTCTACCAATATCAACAAAACGAACAACCACCTCTCACCTAAAGAAAGTTTAAACAGTGATGGTCAACAATTCTACCAATATCAACAAAACGAACAACCACCTCTCACCTAAAGAAAGTTTAAACAGTGATGGTCAACAATTCTACCAATATCAACAAAACGAACAACCACCTCTCACCTAAAGAAAGTTTAAACATTGATGGTCAACAATTCTACTAATATCAACAAAACGAACAATCCCCTCTCACGTAAGGATAGGTTAAACATTGATGGTCAACAATTCTACCAATATCAACAAAACGAACAACCACCTCTCACCTAAAGAAAGTTTAAACAGTGATGGTCAACAATTCTACCAATATCAACAAAACGAACAATCCCCTCTCACCTAAGGATAGGTTAAACATTGATGGGCAACAATTCTACCAATATCAACAAAACGAACAACCACCTCTCATCTAAAGAAAGTTTAAACATTGATGGTCAACAATTCTACCAATATCAACAAAACGAACAACCACCTCTCACCTAAAGAAAGTTTAAACAGTGATGGTCAACAATTCTACCAATATCAACAAAACGAACAACCACCTCTCACCTAAAGAAAGTTTAAACAGTGATGGTCAACAATTCTACCAATATCAACAAAACGAACAACCACCTCTCACCTTTCTTCTTAACACACTGAACAATAAAGAAGACCATGACATATAACGTAGGAGATCTAGGTCCAGGTTTTGGACAGGAACAACAATGTACATGCTGCAATAGCTAACTGTCTAAGGCTGAGAACAGTTTGAAGATACCAAAGGGGTAATCAGAATCCTTAAATCGAAGGACATACATCACAATTGCAAAAAGAAAAAGGACAAACGACAAACAACGCTCTACAAGACATACACATAAAACTAATGATCGAATACCATGAACACTACTAAAAACCTGGGGTGAACTCATGTGTTCCGAAAGGGTAGGCAGGTGCAATGGTATTGATAGACATTTTGCAATAACTAGTAATCCCCTAAATTATTGCATGTCTCTGATGTCACACCATTGTTCGGACAATGGATTAATTGTAAGAATCCAGAATGTTTATTATTATTATTATTATTTGTTCTTGCCTATTTGAATTTTAAACTTTTACTAGTATAGCGTTAATCACAAAGTGTTATCATGTTTTTATACCAATAATCTTGAGGACTTCGAACATCTGCTGGATGTTGGAAGCAGTTTCCTAAGTTTCAAAACTTCCGTCTGACCACCAGTCCACGGTTTTCAAACTAGTATACTACATAATTGATATATAAATAACTCTTGGCTTTTCATTTGAGTTTGAACTATCCCCGGATCTATAAAGGGAGCTGCTATTTTGTTCCATTAGTGGAGCAGGAACTGCTTACCCTTCCGGAACACCTGAGTTCACCCTCGGTTTTTAGTGGGGTTCGTGTTACTCGATCTTTAGTTTTATTTGTATGTTTTGTAGATCGTTGTTTGTCCTTTTGTTCTTTTTCTTTTGGCCATTGTGTTGTCTGTTCTTCTTTGATTTACGGATTCTGATTACTCCTTGGTATCTTCAAACTCTCTTTGTTCATAATTTTATAATAATGGTATATAATATTTTAGATGAAGGACATCCATTGTACTAACCTGGCCAGGTTTATAGGTGTATACAGAACACCAAAGGAAATATCTATTGTGATGGAACATTGTACAAGAGGAAGTTTACAGGTGATTGAATAATATATATTTATTATTGAAATTTACAGTTCCTATGTAATGTAATTATTAATAAAACTAAGGTTCTCCTCTCTCGGGCAGTGATCTTAGCCAATTTACCTGTTTAGACCCTTTGGTTTACTTACTCCCAAAACTTTATATTATTTGACTTTCCAATCCTTCGATTTTGGACGTACCTGATGACGGTTATTCCAGAAACGTACCTGATGACGGTTATTCCAGAAACGTACCTGATGACGGTTATGCCAGAAACGTACCTGATGACGGTTATTCCAGAAACGTACCTGATGACGGTTATGCCAGAAACGTACCTGATGACGGTTATTCCAGAAACGTACCTGATGACGGTTATTCCAGAAACGTACCTGATGACGGTTATGCCAGAAACGTACCTGATGACGGTTATGCCAGAAACGCGATGTGCGCACTAAATTTGATATCTACGCTTTCATCAATAATTCACAAATTAGTTATCGAATGTGTCTGTTGTGTAGTTATTGATAAAGAAGGGAAAACAGAACTATATGAAGAATAGTCATAATTCCAGTCTTCCGTTACTTTAAATTTCTTTTTACTTGTATTTGTCAGGGAGCACTTTTCTCACCTATGGTGAATTGTACTTCGTACATATTTAAATAATATTGGAAGCCAAATAATACCACACTGTCGGAACAGTTCCAAGATCAAATATCAATATCGCAGAAAGATACAAAATCGATACACCCAACACACAACTACATGGCCACTCATTATCCTGGTTTGGTAAATAAAGGTAATAACAAAATTACCGAACTCCGAACAATCTTACAAAGGGACTTCAATAAAAGGTATCGGGGTTAAACTAGTTTTTATGGACCCGAACCTTCCCAATCGTAACTACTCGGCCATTCTCACTACCCTTCCAATAACCTCGTAAGTATATACTGTAGTAGAAATTCTTCTTGAATTGTTTGTCGGAAGATAAGCCGCACACAAATATAGTCCACGAAAATCCAATATGGAAGACATCCTAAGTAAAATCTAATCATGCAAATCTAATTAAAACTTTAACTTTTATCCATGAAAATAATTGAAATATAGAAAATTGCTTAAAATATAACTTTATCAAACTTTCATGTAACTGACATGTGAAAAATAATTCTATTTATCCGCCACCTACTTACGAGGTTATATATATTATATGGCCGAGTAGTTACGATTGGAACCTCCCCTCTAAGTAAAATGATTGACTCATGCAAGTGTTTTCGACATGTAAGTAGCATATAACAGGGCAAACAGTGTTATTAAAAAGAACGATATTATCTTGAGCATTTAAATTATGTCATAAAGTTGACCGGTGACTTGCGACAGGTCAGTGTTTTTCCAGGTATCCGAGTTTCATTTTTATTGTGTTACTCTTGTTAGAAAAAAACCATGAACGAACTAATTTTCAGGTCGAAATATTCAAGCAATGGTATCATTATTTTCGATCTATACTATTATTTGTTCTTGTACATATTACATAAAAATACACACAATATACAGTATGTCTATGCGGCCACTTTTATTAAGCTAAAAAAAACAAATTTTGCTTGTCCTGTCATAGAAAAAAGATCACCTGTCTTATAAGGCCACTTGTCCTTTGTCCCGAAGGTGACCTCTTGATACATGTTTCAGTGTGTTATGTATCGGAGTAGTTCCAAAATCCAATCACACATATATATCATCACTCACTCTCATGGCATGAAACATGCACTTCAATAAAATAAAAAAAATGTGTGGCGGTTTAATTACAAATGTAGTTTCTTGGGCCCAAACTTAGTTACAGTTTACACTACGTTTATTTTCAGGATATCTTACAAAATGATTCCTTGGATCTTGATTGGGACTTCAAAGCAGCACTACTTACAGACCTGACTAATGTAATTCTATAATAGATATTGTGTAAAATAAAAAAAAATATCACACCTTCAGAATAGTTCCAAAGGCGAATTCAAATATCGTAGAAAGAGAGGTAAAATAGATATCCTTAATACACATGTACATGATCTCTTAATACACATGTACATGACCTCTTACTGCACATGTACATGACCTCTTACTGCACATGTACATGACCTCTTAATACACATGTACATGATCCCTTAATACACATGTACATGATCCCTTAATACACATGTACATGACCTCTTACTACACATGTACATGACCTCTTAATACACATGTACATGACCTCTTAATACACATGTACATGACCTCTTAATACACATGTACATGACCTCTTAATACACATATACATGACCTCTTAATACACATGCACATGACCTCTTAATACACATGTACATGACCTCTTAATACACATGTACATGACCTCTTAATACACATGTACATGACCTCTTAATACACATGTACATGACCTCTTAATACACATGTACATGACCTCTTAATACACATATACATGACCTCTTAATACACATGCACATGACCTCTTAATACACATGTACATGACCTCTTAATACACATGTACATGACCTCTTAATACACATGTACATGACCTCTTAATACACATGTACATGACCTCTTAATACACATGTACATGACCTCTTAATACACATGTACATGACCTCTTAATACACATGTACATGACCTCTTAATACACATGTACATGACCTCTTAATACACATGTACATGACCTCTTAATACACATGTACATGACCTCTTAATACACATGTACATGACCTCTTAATACACATGTACATGACCTCTTAATACACATGTACATGATCTCTTAATACACATGTACATGACCTCTTAATACACATGTACATGACCTCTTAATACACATGTACATGACCTCTTAATACACATGTACATGACCTCTTAATACACATGTACATGACCTCTTAATACACATGTACATGACCTCTTAATACACATGTACATGACCTCTTAATACACATGTACATAACCTCTTAATACACATGTACATGACCTCTTAATACACATATACATGACCTCTTAATACACATGCACATGACCTCTTAATACACATGTACATGACCTCTTACTACACATGTACATGACCTCTTAATACACATGTACATGACCTCTTAATACACATGTACATGACCTCTTAATACACATGTACATGACCTCTTAATACACATATACATGACCTCTTAATACACATGCACATGACCTCTTAATACACATGTACATGACCTCTTAATACACATGTACATGACCTCTTAATACACATGTACATGACCTCTTAATACACATGTACATGACCTCTTAATACACATGTACATGACCTCTTAATACACATGTACATGACCTCTTAATACACATGTACATGACCTCTTAATACACATGTACATGACCTCTTAATACACATGTACATGACCTCTTAATACACATGTACATGACCTCTTAATACACATGTACATGACCTCTTAATACACATGTACATGACCTCTTAATACACATGTACATGACCTCTTAATACACATGTACATGATATCTTAATACACATGTACATGACCTCTTAATACACATGTACATGACCTCTTAATACACATGTACATGACCTCTTAATACACATGTACATGACCTCTTACTACACATGTACATGACCTCTTAATACACATGTACATGACCTCTTAATACACATGTACATGACCTCTTAATACACATGTACATAACCTCTTAATACACATGTACATGACCTCTTAATACACATGTACATGACCTCTTGATACACGTGTACATAATCTCTTAATACACATGTACATGACCTCTTACTACACATGTACATGATCTCTTAATACACATGTACATGACCTCTTAATACACATGTACATGATCTCTTAATACACATGTACATGACCTCTTAATACACATGTACATGACCTCTTAATACACATGTACATGACCTCTTAATACACATGTACATGATCTCTTAATACACATGTACATGACCTCTTAATACACATGTACATGACCTCTTAATACACATGTACATGACCTCTTAATACACATATACATGACCTCTTAATACACATGTACATGACCTCTTACTACACATGTACATGATCTCTTAATACACATGTACATGACCTCTTAATACACATGTACATGACCTCTTGATACACATGCACATAATCTCTTAATACACATGTACATGATCTCTTAATACACATGTACATAACCTCTTAATACACATGTACATGACCTCTTAATACACATGTACATGACCTCTTAATACACATGTACATGACCTCTTAATACACATGTACATAACCTCTTAATACACATGTACATGACCTCTTAATACACATGTACATGACCTCTTGATACACGTGTACATAATCTCTTAATACACATGTACATGACCTCTTACTACACATGTACATGATCTCTTAATACACATGTACATGACCTCTTAATACACATGTACATGACCTCTTGATACACATGTACATAATCTCTTAATACACATGTACATGATCTCTTAATACACATGTACATAACCTCTTAATACACATGTACATGATCTCTTAATACACATGTACATGACCTCTTAAGACACCTGTACATGATCTCTTAATACACATGTACATAACCTCTTAATACACATGTACATGACCTCTTAATACACATGTACATGACCTCTTAATACACATGTGCATGACCTCTTACTGCACATGTACATGACCTGTTAATACACATGTACATGACCTCTTAATACACATGTGCATGACCTCTTAATACACATGTGCATGACCTCTTAATACACATGTGCATGACCTCTTACTGCACATGACCTGTTAATACACATGTACATGACCTCTTAATACACATGCACATGACCTCTTAATACACATGTACATGACCTCTTAATACACATATACATGACCTCTTAATACACATGTACATGACCTCTTAATACACATGTACATGACCTCTTAATACACATGTACATGACCTCTTAATACACATGTGCATGACCTCTTATTGTCCTAATAAAGTGGGGCCGTGGTGGCCGTGATCTTATGGTAGCTGGATTTATGACTTCCTATGCAAACAGTACCCATTACCACTAATGTTGTGAGTTCGATTCCCGCTCAGGCGAAGTGTACTCGATACAACATTATATGATACAGTTTGTCAGTGAATTGCGACAGGTAGGAGGTTTTCTCCGGATTTTCCGATTTCCTTCACCAATAAAACTGACCGCCAGGATATAACTGAAATATTGTTGAAAGTGGCCTTAATCATCATAAACCAACCTCTCACTGTCCTTAAAAAGTGAGTCAAGTTTTCAAAATTACAATATGCTGTATATATTTAGATCAAAATGCAAAATCAAAATCACGAAAGGCATTCTCAAGACGAAAAGATTATACAAAGTTTGATAGAAAAAGACAGCAGAAAATACAAGGAATGGTAGACAAATCGCTACAAAGACAAATCTGAGGAAGAACCTCACTAATAATCATCAACGAATTGGTGAATTAAAACAATTAAAGGCAGTATTAAGACGTTACAAACCTTCACGTACATTAATTTTTGTGATGCCACGATTTCATGGTATTTTGGAGATTAGTGTTTCAACTTTTGTCCTTTTTCTTATGACCATTGTATTGTCTGTCCTTCGATTCTCGGTTTCTGATTACTCCTTTGATATTTTCAAACTTTTCTTACAACAATAATCTCTGATTTTGAAATATGACTTTATCTGATTTCGCTTCCGGTGTGTACTTTTACCATTTAGTTTCGTATTTTTTCTTGTTTCAGTTATATTTTCGGATTGTGACATTTATGTACAGTTTAACCTCATTAGTATTTTACTTTAAGTGTATATATGTAAGACTCAGATCGACATCCAGTCTTTAATCGACGTCAAATCCTCAAATCCCTGTCCAATTTCTACGTCACATACATCTGTACCTCAGATTTATGTCCTTTTTCAAATTCTCAAAACGGCATTAAATTCTCAAATCTATAGCTGTTTCTCACTTTCTCAAATCGACGTCCAATGACGTTGATGCCCTAATCCAAACCCTTACCAATAAATCGGCAATTGATCTGAAAATTTGGAAAGGAGGCCAATTTGAGAATATCCTTATATCGGACCGTGATTAGAGATTATGACTTCAGTGGATGTCGATTTGAGTTCAGACGATGATCTGATTCTATCATATTTTGATTTAAACATTTCAGGGTATGACATATCTACATAATACCCCCATCCTAGTTCATGGTCGGCTAAATAGTGAGAGATGTATGATCGACAGTAGGTTTGTTGTGAAAATATCTGATTATGGACTGCCTTCTATTTTCGGACACGACGCACTAAAAAGTGTTGATAATGAAAAAGGTGAGTAATGACACAAACTTCTTGGAATAGGCGGTCTACATCAACCAATACAATCAGTGACTATCACCAATTAAGTTGTAATTTTGATTGAATAGGGGGTCTACATCAACCAATACAATCAGTGCCTATCACCAATTAAGTTGTAATTTTGATTGAATAAGGGGTCTACATCAACCACTACAATCAGTGCCTATCACCAATTAAGTTGTAATTTTGATTGAATAGAGGGTCTACATCAACCAATACAATCAGTGCCTATCACCAATTAAGTTGTAATTTTGATTGAATAGGGGTCTACATCAACCAATACAATCAGTGCCTATCACCAATTAAGTTGTAATTTTGATTGAATAGAGGGTCTACATCAACCAATACAATCAGTGCCTATCACCAATTAAGTTGTAATTTTGATTGAATAGGGTGTCTACATCAACCAATGCAATCAGTGCCTATCACCAATTAAGTTGTAATT
The DNA here is from genome assembly GCA_963383655.1 of Bathymodiolus septemdierum. Classification (NCBI taxonomy): domain Eukaryota; kingdom Metazoa; phylum Mollusca; class Bivalvia; order Mytilida; family Modiolidae; genus Bathymodiolus; species Bathymodiolus septemdierum. The sequence goes on from OY726531.1 coordinate 3,380,002, forward strand.
TTGATTGAATAGGGGGTCTACATCAACCAATACAATCAGTGCCTATCACCAATTAAGTTGTAATTTTGATTCAAAAGGGGGTCTACATCAACCAATACAATCAGTGCCTATCACCAATTAGGTTGTAATTTTGATTGAATAGGGGGTCTACATCAACCAATCGGTGCCCGTCAACAGTTACCTTGTAATTTTAAATTACTGCATATGCCGAAGGTGCACTCGATACAACATTTTATGATTAAATCTTTCAGTGGATTTCTATGACACAGATGAAACTTACAGAATACAACTCGAATCATTTCTAAAAGCGCGTCGTGCCCACTTAATTTGATATCTATGTTTTTATTTCAATGTGGCGTTAATAACCAATAACTCTATCCCTTGTTTGTTAATAACCAATAACTCTATCCCTTGTTTGTTAATAACCAATAACTCTAACCCTTGTTTGTTAATAACCAATAACCCTAACCCTTATTTGTTAATAATCAATAACTCTAACCCTTGTTTGTTAATAACCAATAACTCTAACCCTTGTTTGTTAATAACCAATAACTCTAACCCTTGTTTGTTAATAACCAATAACCCTAACCCTTATTTGTTAATAATCAATAACTCTAACCCTTGTTGGTTAATAACCAATAACCCTAACCCTTGTTTGTTAATAACCAATAACTCTAACCCTTGTTTGTTAATAACCAATAACTCTAACCCTTGTTTGTTAATAACCAATAACCCTTGTTTGTTAATAACCAATAACCCTAACCCTTGTTTGTTAATAACCAATAACTCTAACCCTTGTTTGTTAATAACCAATAACTCTAACCCTTGTTTGTTAATAACCAATAACCCTAACCCTTGTTTGTTAATAACCAATAACTCTAACCCTTGTTTGTTAATAATCAATAACTCTAACCCTTGTTTGTTAATAACCAATAACCCTAACCCTTGTTTGTTAATAACCAATAACTCTAACCCTTGTTTGTTAATAACCAATAACCCTAACCCTTGTTTGTTAATAACCAATAACCCTAACCCTTGTTTGTTAATAACCAATAACTCTAACCCTTGTTTGTTAATAACCAATAACTCTAACCCTTGTTTGTTAATAACCAATAACTCTAACCCTTGTTTGTTAATAACCAATAACCCTTGTTTGTTAATAACCAATAACCCTAACCCTTGTTTGTTAATAACCAATAACTCTAACCCTTGTTTGTTAATAACCAATAACTCTAACCCTTGTTTGTTAATAACCAATAACCCTAACCCTTGTTTGTTAATAACCAATAACTCTAACCCTTGTTTGTTAATAATCAATAACTCTAACCCTTGTTTGTTAATAACCAATAACCCTAACCCTTGTTTGTTAATAACCAATAACTCTAACCCTTGTTTGTTAATAACCAATAACTCTAACCCTTGTTTGTTAATAACCAATAACTCTAACCCTTGTTTGTTAATAACCAATAACTCGTTTGTTAATAACCAATAACTCTAACCCTTGTTTGTTAATAACCAATAACTCTAACCCTTGTTTGTTAATACCCAATAACTCGTTTGTTAATAACCAATAACTCTAACCCTTGTTTGTTAATAACCAATAACCCTAACCCTTGTTTGTTAATAACCAATAACCCTAACCCTTGTTTGTTAATAACCAATAACTCTAACCCTTGTTTGTTAATAACCAATAACTCTAACCCTTGTTTGTTAATAACCAATAACCCTAACCCTTGTTTGTTAATAACCAATAACTCTAACCCTTGTTTGTTAATAATCAATAACTCTAACCCTTGTTTGTTAATAACCAATAACCCTAACCCTTGTTTGTTAATAACCAATAACTCTAACCCTTGTTTGTTAATAATCAATAACTCTAACCCTTGTTTGTTAATAACCAATAACCCTAACCCTTGTTTGTTAATAACCAATAACTCTAACCCTTGTTTGTTAATAACCAATAACTCTAACCCTTGTTTGTTAATAACCAATAACTCTAACCCTTGTTTGTTAATAACCAATAACTCTAACCCTTGTTTGTTAATAACCAATAACTCTACCCCTTGTTTGTTAATAACCAATAACTCTTACCCTTGTTTGTTAATAATCAATAACTCTAACCCTTGTTTGTTAATAACCAATAACTCTAACCTTTGTTTGTTAATAACCAATAACTCTAACCCTTGTTTGTTAATAACCGATAACTCTAACCCTTGTTTGTTAATAACCAATAACTCTAACCCTTGTTTGTTAATAACCAATAACTCTAACCCTTGTTTGTTAATAACCGATAACTCTAACCTTTGTTTGTTAATAACCAATAACTCTAACCCTTGTTTGTTAATAACCAATAACTCTAACCCTTGTTTGTTAATAACCAATAACTCTAACCCTTGTTTGTTAATAACCGATAACTCTAACCCTTGTTTGTTAATAACCAATAACTCTAACCTTTGTTTGTTAATAACCAATAACTCTAACCCTTGTTTGTTAATAACCAATAACTCTAACCCTTGTTTGTTAATAACCAATAACTCTCACCCTTGTTTGTTAATAACCAATAACTCTCACCCTTGTTTGTTAATAACCAATAACTCTAACCCTTGTTTGTTAATAACCAATAACTCTAACCCTTGTTTGTTAATAACCAATAACTCTAACCCTTGTTTGTTAATAACCAATAACTCTAACCCTTGTTTGTTAATAACCAATAACTCTAACCCTTGTTTGTTAATAACCAATAACTCTAACCCTTGTTTGTTAATAACCAATAACTCTAACCCTTGTTTATTAATAACCAATAACTCTAACCCTTGTTTATTAATAACCAATAACTTTAATCTTTGTTTGTTAATAATCAATAACTCTAACCCTTGTTTGTTAATAACCAATAACTCTAACCCTTGTTTGTTAATAACCAATAACTCTAACCCTTGTTTGTTAATAACCAATAACTCTAACCCTTGTTTGTTAATAACCAATAACTCTAACCCTTGTTTGTTAATAACCAATAACTCTAACCCTTGTTTGTTAATAACCAATAACTCTAACCCTTGTTTGTTAATAACCAATAACTCTAACCCTTGTTTGTTAATAACCAATAACTCTAACCCTTGTTTGTTAATAACCAATAACTCTAACCCTTGTTTGTTAATAACCAATAACTCTAACCCTTGTTTATTAATAACCAATAACTCTAACCCTTGTTTATTAATAACCAATAACTTTAATCTTTGTTTGTTAATAACCAATAACTCTAACCCTTGTTTGTTAATAACCAATAACTCTAACCCTTGTTTGTTAATAACCAATAACTCTAACCTTGTTTGTTAATAACCAATAACTCTAACCCTTGTTTATTAATAACCAATAACTCTAACCCTTGTTTGTTAATAACCAATAACTCTAACCCTTGTTTGTTAATAACCAATAACTCTAACCCTTGTTTGTTAATAACCAATAACTCTAACCTTTGTTTGTTAATAAACAATAACTCTAACCCTTGTTTGTTAATAAACAATAACTCTAACCCTTGTTTGAATTTATACTGTCTCAATACAAGAAGCATAACAAGGGTATTTTAGTTTCGATCTATATACATTTATTTTAGAACGCGTGTAACCAGTAAGTTGTACATTCCTGGCTTAGTACAGATACCCAAGGCCTCCAAGAGAAATTTTGCAATGCGGAACAAAACTATTTCTCTCAAAATTGAGGATTTGAGTAGAAAATACCCCCAAAAAATTCAAAAATCAAATTAAAATGTCCATGGCTAAGGCTATGGAGCCCTTCTGAGATTCCGGGCCCCTTCTTGACACTCCGGGTCCAGGAACGATGTACCGCCTGAGCCCCCCTCTCATAGACCCTGCAGATACCTCAGCAAAATGTCGCGGGGTCAAACTATTTTTATGGAACTAACTCTAATTCGATGACAAGTCTGTGTACAGATATAATTGTTAATCCGTGCAGCATATTTATTTTAGAATTCAACTTTAGTAAAACATTGGAAAGTCTTGTCAATTAAACTGAGACATCATTACAACTCATCAACGAATTATAAATTAAGGCAATTAAATGCAGTATTAAGACGTTACTAAGAAGAGTTTGAAGATACTAAAGGGGTAATCATAATCCGTAAATCGAAGAAGGACAGACACCACAATGGCCAAAAGACATAGTACAAAAGCACAAACGACGATTTACAAACTAAAGATCGAGTAACACGGACATCATTAAAACCAGGGTGTGAACATAGGTGCTCCGGACGGGAGGGCAGTTCCTGTTCCCCCAGTGGAACCCGTCTTCTCACACATTAATTTTGTGATTCCACGATTTCATGATACACACGAATTAAATAAACGTTAGAGAATATCGAAGGGGCAATCAAAAATGGACAAGCCAGAGAAACTGGCAACATAGGGCACACAAGACGAAGAAAAGTAAAACAAAAACACAACACAATGAAGTTTGTTAATAAAATAGCAGATAATTTGTAAAAAAGCGACAATTAATTTGCAGAATATCTGTGGGTTGCACCAGAATGTCTCAGAGGAAACAAGACATCGCAAGCATCGGACGTTTACAGTTTCGGCATGATAATGTATGAGGTCCTGACCAGAATGTGTCCTTTTGAAATGGAAACCGGAAGTTGGACCATAAGCGGTAAGTATTTAGAAAGCCTAAAAGCCTTAAAGGTAAGGAAGCAAGGCTTCACAGCCATTAGATATTTATATTTTGGCATAATGATGTTCGAAATGCTAACCAGAATGTTTAATGCTGAATTGCTAACCAGAATGTTTAATGCTGAAATGCTAACCAGAATGTTTAATGCTGAAATGCTAACCAGAATGTTTAATGCTGAAATGCTAACCAGAATGTTTAATGCTGAAATGCTAACCAGAATGTTTAATGCTGAAATGCTAACCAGAATGTTTAATGCTGAAATGCTAACCAGAATGTTTAATGCTGAAATGCTAACCAGAATGTTTAATGCTGAAATGCTAACCAGAATGTTTAATGCTGAAATGCTAACCATAATGTTTAATGCTGAAATGCTAACCAGAATGTTTAATGCTGAAATGCTAACCAGAATGTTTAATGCTGAAATGCTAACCAGAATGTTTAATGCTGAAATGCTAACCAGAATGTTTAATGCTGAAATGCTAACCAGAATGTTTAATGCTGAAATGCTAACCAGAATGTTTAATGCTGAAATGCTAACCAGAATGTTTAATGCTGAAATGCTAACCAGAATGTTTAATGCTGAATTGGAAGCCGGATGTTGAAACATTAGCTGTAAATATTTTAGAATGACACGAAAGAAAACATCGCCCAGACATTTCATTAGTTATTTGCCAACACTCTATATATCGTTCTATCCAGGTATTCAGGGCCCGGGTGGCTGAATGAGTTAGGTAGTTGGATTACCTAACAACTCATACAAGCCTATCACCAATACGGCGTGGGTTCGCCACCGTCTTTGTAAATTACAAGAAAGAGTGCACTCGACTCGCAGCCTCAAGTGATAAAGTTTGCCAGTTGCTTGCCCATGGTCGGTGATTTTCTTCGGGTACTCCGGCTTCTTCCACCACTAAAACTGGTCGTCATGATATAGCTGAAATATTGCTGAAAGTGGCGTTAAGCACAATAAATAAATCAATCAATCAATCCAGGTATTCCGGCTTTCGTTGTCAATACGAAATAACTGTCACATTGATTATTTTCTCCCTCGTTTCACTCCTTCGAAAATGTCTTTTTTTCTTCACTAAAATAATGAAAAATAAATCAAACTAAACACAGTGTAGGGTTTTCCCAGTTTTCCGGTTGTTGACTGATTTTGTCTGTTTGTTGACTTATGAGTTTTGCCTTTCCCTTTGGAAGATTGCTCGGTGTTCGTTAATTTTGTTATTACCTTTATTCGTTACAAGATAGCAATCGTTGTCATTACAAAATAGCTGTCATATTGATAAAAGAACTCTCTTTATAAGGTTCTATCCAGGTATCCCGGCTTTCCAGTCATTACAAAATAGCTGTCATATTGATAAAAGAAGTGTCAATTCAATATGTACTCAAAACAAATTTTGTTCCATTATATTACGTAGATATTGTCAAGAAAATCAAGGAGAAGAATGGGAAGTCTTTTAGACCATCATTACGCACTAATTCAGATAAACCAAAGATAGTAGACTTGATGAAGGCATGCTGGGATGACATTTCTTTCAAACGTCCTACTTTTAAATCCATTAAGAGACAACTGAAGGAAATAACACGGTTTGTAATTATATAACTTATGTTTTATGACAATCTAGTAACACATATACGATCAGTCATTGACCCTAATATTGTACTGTTCATGTTTATATTATCATTCATTTCTGTGATAATATGTGGTCATTTGAATGGCCGTGAATCTGTGCAGGTTTGTGATCGTTTGTTTGTTCATTGACTGGTATAATCCCGCCACCTGATGTGCAGGTTTGTGATCGTTTGTTTGTTCATTGACTGGTGTAATCCCGCCACCTGATGTACAGGTTTGTGATCGTTTGTTTGTTCATTGACTGGTGTAATCCCGCCACCTGATGTGCAGGTTTGTGATCGTTTGTTTGTTCGTTGACTGGTGTAACCCCGCCACCTGATGTGCAGGTTTGTGATCGTTTGTTTGTTCATTGACTGGTGTAATCCCGCCACCTGATGTGCAGGTTTGTGATCGTTTGTTTGTTCATTGACTGGTGTAATCCCGCCACCTGATGTGCAGATTTGTGATCGTTTGTTTGTTCATTGACTGGTGTAATTCCGCCCCCTGATGTGCAGGTTTGTGATCGTTTGTCTGTTCATTGACTGGTGTAATCCCGCCACCTGATGTGCAGGTTTGTGATCGTTTGTTTGTTCATTGACTGGTGTAATCCCGCCACCTGATGTGCAGGTTTGTGATCGTTTGTTTGTTCATTGACTGGTGTAACCCCGCCACCTGATGTGCAGGTTTGTGATCGTTTGTTTGTTCATTGACTGGTGTAATCCCGCCACCTGATGTGCAGGTTTGTGATCGTTTGTTTGTTCATTGACTGGTGTAATCCCGCCACCTGATGTGCAGGTTTGTGATCGTTTGTTTGTTCATTGACTAGTGTAACCCCGCCACCTGATTTCCATTGTCATATATCGTGGTAATTGTTTATGTTCAGTGAGTTAAGATGAGAGGTCGTGTTCGTTTTGTTGATATTAGTGGAATTGTTGACAATCGCTGTTTAATCTTTCTTTTTATAAGTCATATATAGAAGAACGGTTCGGGTTCATCCAATGACTTACTAATTGATAGACTTATCAAAATGAGTTGTTTGTTTTAATCTTTTAGTGATACACTAACATCTAACAATGTTCAATATGGGTCATGGCAGGTAACCTTTTATTGATTTTTGACCGTTAAAGACAATTAAGAAGAATTTGAAGATACCAAATGGGTAATCAGAATCCGTATTTCGAAGAACAGACAACACAATGGCCAAAAGAAAAAGGACAAAAGGACAAACAACGATCTACAAAACATACACATAAAACTAAAGATCGAGTAACACGAACCCCACTAAAAACCGGGGATGAACTCAGGTGCTCCGGAGGAGTGTGCAGTTCCTGCTCCCTTAAATTAAATTAATTGACCAATCAGACAACATCTCTCATCGCGTGCTTGATTTTAGATTTTGTTAGGCTTATCGATGATTGGTCGTTTGAATGTTTTAACCATGACGTGACCTCCTGGGATGTTAATGTATGGAGGGATACAAATATCAAATTTTGATTAAACTATTAAATTTGGATTAACTGCTTCACCACTAAATACGCGATGGGCCGCTGTGGTCTTGATCGTATAGTAGTTGGATTTATAACTACATATGCAATGAATGCCTACCACCACTCAAGTTGTGAGGTCGAATCCCTCTCATGGCGAAGTGTACTCGATACAACATTATGTGATTTAATTTATATCAATGATATTTTAAATGAAAACGGGGAAATAAGTCAGAATTTAATTCTAGATAAATTAAAATACAAGAATAATTGGATATCTGAATTTATCTGCCTAAAAAAAGCGATACCTAATGAATGGTATCATACATTACGGGCTCAAAACTCTATTAAAAGTGTTGTAAATTTTCAAAAAGATAAGTTTATAGTAAATGGAAAATGTATAGATCCGTCACAACTGTCCAACAAATATTTTTATAATGAATATATTAATATAAATTTTTTGAAACCAATAGGTATAAATACATGGTTAAGGTACTTGTCTATAAATGAAAAACCAAACACGAGTCAGCTTTACTCTTTCATTTTTCATTATTTAGAAGAAAATAAGCTAAAAATATTCAGATGGAAATTATTGCAATATATAATTCCTACAAAGAAACTATTAATGAAATGGAGAATTGCTATTAATAGCCAATGTAATTTCTGTAGTCAAGATGAAGACTATCTACATTACTTTATGTCTTGTCCCTATCTCAAAGAATTTTGGGTGAAAATACAACAAATATTGAAAAAATCTAATATAGAAAATTTTGTTACATTAAAACATATTGTTTTTGGGTATAAGATATTTGATAAAGATTATTTTGATTTCAACTATTTTTTAGCAATTTTAGGATTTTCTATATACAAAGCATATTATGTATCTGAACAAAAGACCAAACAAGTAAACATATATTCTTTATTTGTGAGAGAATATATTACGAGAATAAGCCAGGTGCAAAAACTCCAAAATAGTAAACTGTTAGCAAAAATAAGGGAAAATATTGAAATGTAAATATGTATGCATTGTATATATGTATATGTATATGTATGCATGCAGATGTATGTGTGTATATGCATAGATGTATGTGTGTAGATGTAGGTGCGTATGTATAGGTATATTTAATTAAAGTCTGATACTCATCAGTTATATTATATTATTTGAAAGTATTTTAATTATATAAGAAAATATTAATATGAAATACTTCATAAGTAGCTTGGGCTTTTGAAGTAAGAATGTAACAAGCATTTTGAATAAAAATATATTGTTGTTAAGAAAAAAAAAAAACATTATGTGATAAAGTTTGTCAGTGGTTTTCTCCAGGTACTCTGGTTTCCTCCACCAATAACACTGACCGCCACCATTTAGCTGAAATATTGTCAAAAGTGGCGATGAATATCATAATCCCTAGTTCACTAAACACCGGTAACATTGATTTCCTTCACCACAAACATTGTAGTACAGAATCACCCACGACACATTGTTTGTTCAAGCTCATAAGGCTCTAAGGATGTTACGTTTATGGAATAAAGTGCACTCGTGTATTTTTACCGCCGTGTAGAAATAAATACGCAAATCGGTTTCTCAACCTTTAGTTTTATGTGTATGTTTTGTAGATCGTTGTTTGTCTTTTTGTCCTTTTTCTTTTGGCCATTGTGTTGTCTGTTCTTCTTCTATTTACGGATTCTGATTACCCCTTTGGTATCTTTAAACTCTTCTTCCTACACGCGGGATAATATTACGCTTCAACACATAAACATGTAATATTCGGAAACGTTTTCAAAGTGTTGTTTCAGTCACATATATAAAGACTGTGCTTGTCTTGTGTAAAGTAGACACTGTCAACAACATGTGGTTACAAAATTTGAATTTTTCTGGTAATGCTATAGTTAACTACAAAGATGATGTTCGGTTCGTCTTCATCGTTAGTTGTTTGTAGGAGGACTCGTGTCTTATCTACGTTATTGGTGTTTGTTTACGTGTAGTGGCGTCCAACACATATTTTGTTTGTTTTTTTTGTTTTGTTTGTCTTCGTCTTGTGTACTTAATTTTGCTAGTTAGTTCCCTGGATTGTCCATTCGTGATTGCCCTTTCGGTTTTCTCTAACGTTTATTTACAAAATAGCTCACTTTATTTAAAACAACTCATTCAAGCGAATATTTTGTCATTTCATCCCTCTCACTCAGAAAGGAATGCAAACTTTCAAGCCTGTATTTGTAATTCATAATAAGCATTACTGTTGCAGTATTTCAGCTGGTCACAACATTCTGGACGCATTACTTAGAAGAATGGAACAGTATGCTAGCAATTTGGAGGAACTGGTTGGACAGAGAACAGAGGCTTTTCTGGAGGAAAAGAAAAAATCAGACCTATTGCTAGAACAACTGTTACCAAGGTAATTGTGATTGGGCATCGTCGAGAAAAGTTTGAAGATACCAAAGGGGTCAACAGAGGTCGTAATTCTAAGAAAGACTGACAATACAATGGCGGAAAGAAAGACTGACAATACAATGGCCGAAAGAAAGACTGACAACACAATGGCCGAAAGAAAGACTGACAATACAATGGCCGAAAGAAAGACTGACAATACAATGGCCGAAAGAAAGACTGACAATACAATGGCTGAAAGAAAGACTGACAATACAATGGCCGAAAGAAAGACTGACAATACAATGGCTGAAAGAAAGACTGACAATACAATGGCCGAAAGAAAGACTGACAATACAATGACCGAAAGAAAGACTGACAATACAATGGCCGAAAGAAAGACTGACAATACAATGGCTGAAAGAAAGACTGACAATACAATGGCCGAAAGAAAGACTGACAATACAATGGCCGAAAGAAAGACTGACAATACAATGGCCGAAAGAAAGACTGACAATACAATGGCTGAAAGAAAGACTGACAATACAATGGCCGAAAGAAAGACTGACAATGCAATGGCTGAAAGAAAGACTGACAATACAATGGCCGAAAGAAAGACTGACAATACAATGGCTGAAAGAAAGACTGACAATACAATGGCCGAAAGAAAGACTGACAATACAATGGCCGAAAGAAAAAGAACAAAATGACAAACAATTACCTACAATAAACACCTAGATATGGAATTTAGTGAAAACGGACGAAAGGCGAAAGACGATTTACAAAACATCAACAGAAAATTAAAAGTTGGTGAGCAGAAACCACACTAAAAACCGTTGGTTAACTCAGGTGCTCCGGAAGGGTGAGCAGTTCTCGATGAAGCATAGTTAATATCTAGGTAATATAGATTACAAGAGTACTACTAGTTTTCATTATTTTATGGCTCTTTAAATATGAACCAGTTAAAAGAAACGGGAAATTCTAACTTATACCATTAGTAAGAAGAGATTGACAAGATGTCTTGATTGACTAAAATAAGCTTTAATCTTGCTGTTTATTGTAAGTGATTTTAAAATATATGTATTATATTTTTAAAGGACAGTTGCTGATAAACTGAAGAACAATCAACTGGTAGACCCCGAGGCTTATGAATCTGTTACCATCTACTTCAGTGATATCGTTGGATTTACGATGCTGTCTGCAGAAAGCTCCCCGATGGAAGTAAGTCCCTAATATATTTTAGACGACAAGTGCGGCTTTCATATGAATTTACTCACGCTTGGTAAGTGGAGACTATTGATGTCTGTTCAACTTGTTCTCGCTATGATATAGCTCACTTGGCGTTAAACAGAAATCTCTCACTCATTGCTGATTTTGATGATTGTATGGCTCTGTAAAGGAAAGTCAAATACAGAAAACGGAGATATTTCGTCACTCACTCACTCACTCCCTCACTCACTCCCTCACTCCCTCACTCACTCCCTCACTCCCTCCCTCTCCCTCCCTCCCTCTCCCTCCCTCCCTCACTCAACCACGACAGTTCCTTCAAACTTTCAAAGACGTTTATAAGATATATATTTTACAGTTAATGATCAGTACGATTTAATCATATAGTAAACATACCAAATAATTTAAAAAATAGGCATAGTTTATTATTTTTTTCTATTTTATTTCATAAAAATCACCCACATATAACGTAAACAAATAAATGACGCGAAGCGCCATCTATACCAATATTGGAGTCTTCTGCCTTGAATCTGTGGACAATACGTAATATGAGTGGAGGTACAGAAATGGTGCTTGGCGCTCCCACTGCTTCAGATATATATATATTACTACAAGAGATATAGAAGAAGAGTTTGAAGATACCAAAGGAGTAATCAGAATCCGTAAATCGAAGAATCACAGACAACACAATGGCCAAAAGAATAAACAACAATTTACAAAATATACACATAAAACTAAAGATCCAGTAACACGAATCCCACTAAAACCGGAGGTGAATTCAGGTGCTCCGGAAGGTAAACAGTTCCTGTCCCACTGTGGCACCCGTTTTTGTTTTATATTTGTATATGTATATATATAATATAACCTGTTTATTTATAGATAGTAGATCTATTAAATGACCTGTACTGTTTGTTTGACGCCATAATAGAACGTTATGATGTGTATAAGGTGAGTGTAGGTTTGGTTTGGTTCATGGTGTTCAACGCCACTTTCAACAATATTTCAGCTATATCGTGGCGGTCGGTTTTATTGATGGAGGAACCCGGAGTACCTGGAAAAAACCACCGATATGTCGCAAGTTACTGACAAACTTTATCAAATAATGTTGTATCGAGTACACCTCTTCATGAACGGGGTTCGAACTCACAACGTTAGTGGTGATAGTCACTGATTGCACAGGTAGTTGTTAATCAAACTACCATACGATGAAAACCACGGCGGCCCCTCAGGAAATTGATAATTGAACGTCGCAACATGCATTAATTGAGGGTAGGTTCTCAACCAAGTACGAAATAATCAAACTGGGACTGACGGAAACATATATTAGAAAATTTTGAAGATACCAAATGGGTAATCATTAGCCATAAATTGAAGAAGGGCAGACAATAAAAGGACGAAAAGACACAATAAACGTTAGATCAATCAGAATGGGCAATAACAAATGGTCATTCCAGTAGCACAGGAAATATTGGGCACAAGACACAGTACGAAGACAAACAAGACAAAAAACAGCAGAAAATTGGAAGGTGAGCAACTCGGGGCTTCAGAATAACCAAAAACAAAATCACTAGGGGGTGACCCCTGGTGGTCGAATATTAACTTATCTTGACGTTGCCATACTGTTATACATCTTGTGAAGAGATTATAAGTACATAAATTTGTTAGAAGCCATAATATGAAGAGCAAAAAATACCATGTCGTCAGATCGAAACGTTTCAATATCCAATCAGAAAAAAATGCTATCCAACGTCGAGATAATGAGGTATGATAGTATAAGGTAATGAGGTATTATAGTATATGGTAATGAGGTATGATAGTATAAGGTAATGAGGTATGATAGTATATGGTTAACACAAATATTGTTAATACAAACTGATTTAGTGCACACGTGGAATTACTGGAACAACCAGCATCAGGTACATTCAAAGTAAAAAGATTAAAAACTATATAAATGACTTAAAACATGTACACCAAAGGGCATACAAAGGGATAGCCAAATTCTTGAGGGACAACTGTAGATAAATTATACTGGAAGGTACTATGAACAGAAAAATATGCTACCTCCAAATTCAAATAATGAAGTCCGATTGCATTAGAAACCTGTATAAACCGAACTTTAAATGAAGTTCCAAAGGACGAAATACTAGTTAATTTACCTGTATAACACGAATACCTGTCCTTACCGAACACAAAACTATGTCCCGGGGAGGTTCAACACAAAACTATGTCCCGGGGAGGTTCAACACAAACTATGTCCCGGGGAGGTTCAACACAAAACTATGTCCCTGGGAGGTTCAACACAAAACTATGTCCCGGGGAGGTTCAACACAAACTATGTCCCGGGGAGGTTCAACACAAAACTATGTCCCGGGGAGGTTCAACACAAAACTATGTCCCTAGGAGGTTCAACACAAAACTATGTCCCTGGGAGGTTCAACACAAACTATGTCCCGGGGAGGTTCAACACAAAACTATGTCCCGGGGAGGTTCAACACAAAACTATGTCCCGGGGAGGTTCAACACAAAACTATGTCCCGGGGAGGTTTGATTTAGATAGGTTTCACCATATCTTTTATTGCAGGTTGAAACAATCGGAGATGCCTACATGGTAGTCTCGGGACTTCCTAACAGAAACGGGAACAAGCACGTGTGTGAAATAGCTCACATGTCCTTAGAAATAGTGAAAAATGTCGGCGTTTTTAGAATTAGACATTTGCCAGACAGAGGCATTCAAACACGAATTGGAATACATTCAGGTATAAGTTAGATATTTTGATGTAATTTAACATATAAGAGGGTATATGGTGTAGATAATAAAGTAAAGCTACAGAGGACATAAGAGGCGACAAGAAACGACAACCCAGAGACAATGGCAAAATTAGAGACGGATCGAAGCGAAAAAACTAAAAATAAGAGATCATATGGCCGACTCCAGTAACGTCTTTTTGATAGAGGAAAGAAAATATCTCCGAAAACGGGAAAAGATGCATTGTCATTTGTAGCCTGGTTTCGTGAGTATACAGTACTTACAAGGCCATCCTGCACTATTTATATATATCTATAATGTAGCTAAAATATCACTTCTTCAATCAAATAGATGGCAGCAGTTCTTAGTGAAACATTACACATAAATCTAAAGATCGAGTAATATGAACACCACTAAAAAACCGGTTGTGAGCAAAAATGCCTCTTTCTTAATACACGTGGAAAACACTTGCCTGAACACATCGTTTCTGTAAGAGGAGGTGGTTGGACCCATAAAGCTATTTTAATCCCCACCACTTTTTATTGAAGTGCTTGTACGATGTCAGCAAAGTGAGCAATCATGTATATGTGTGTGTTTGGGGAATCGATTTTGGCTCTTCCTTTTACTTTTCTGTTGAGTTTTTAGAACTGTTCTGACACTTGTATATTTTGCCTCTTCCTATTACTTTTCTGTTGGGTTTTTAGAACTGTTCCGACACTTGTATATTTTGCCTCTTCCTATTACTTTTCTGTTGAGTTTTTAGAACTGTTCCGACACTTGTATATTTTGCCTCTTCCTGTTACTTTTCTGTTGGGTCTTTAGAACTGTTCCGACACTTGTATATTTTACCTCTTCTTATTACTTTTCTGTTGGGTTTTTAGAACTGTTCCGACACTTGTATATTTTGCCTCTTCCTATTACTTTTCTGTTGGGTTTTTTGAACTGTTCCGACACTTGTATATTTTGCCTCTTCCTATTACTTTTCTGTTGGGTTTTTAGAACTGTTCCGACACTTGTATATTTTGCCTCTTCCTATTACTTTTCTGTTGGGTTTTTAGAACTGTTTCGACACTTGTATATTTTGCCTCTTCCTATTACTTTTCTGTTGGGTTTTTAGAACTGTTTCGACACTTGTATATTTTGCCTCTTCCTATTACTTTTCTGTTGGGTTTTTAGAACTGTTCCGACACTTGTATATTTTGCCTCTTCCTATTACTTTTCTGTTGGGTTTTTAGAACTGTTCCGACACTTGTATATTTTGCCTCTTCCTATTACTTTTCTGTTGAGTTTTTAGAATTGTTCCGACACTTGTATATTTTGCCTCTTCCTATTACTTTTCTGTTGGGTTTTTAGAACTGTTCCGACACTTGTATATTTTGCCTCTTCCTATTAATTTTCTGTTGAGTTTTTAGAACTGTTCCGACACTTGTATATTTTGTTTTTCATTTGATCTTTTTGTAATACAGGATCAGTGTGTGCTGGTGTTGTCGGAACCAAAATGCCAAGGTATTGTTTGTTTGGGGACACCGTTAATACTGCATCTCGAATGGAATCACATGGACAAGGTAGATAACCCTTCTATTTCAGCTTCTTTTTATTGTTGTAATAGACTATTTGCATATTTCCGACTTGATTCTAATATTTTACGTTTTTTCAGGTTTTGTTATTTAAGGAATATTTAAAATTTTTGAACAGGTTATACATATAACCTGGTTTGGGGCAAGTTTACGCTTAATAAATCGTGAAGGGGTTTGTGAAAAGCGTAAACTGTTCCAAACCAGGTAATACAAGTATATAGCCTGTTCAAAGCTTTCAAATATTCCTTATAATTTAAATTAATGATTCCTCGAGTTTAATTACGATTATTTCATGTGACTATTTGAATTTGTCGTTGGCCAATGAATACGTTGATGACGTCACAATACCAACCCAGGTTATCGAGTATAACCAAGATATTCTCCAGCCAATCAGATTCCAGTATTCAAATCAAATTAAATTATTTTCCTATCATAAAGCGGACAAAAGTGTCCATTTAAAGCAAAGTTCAATGTAAATTACGATTATTTTTACCATACTCTGCATAGAATTTTAATGTTGATAACAACTCGTGAATATTTTATTTCTTATAGAAATATCCTCTACCTTTTATAAGGTTCAAATATCTATATAAAATTTACGAAAATTATACTCAAATTTTGTATGCTTTCTGTTACGAGCAACGGGAACCATTTTGTTCGCCGGAAGGGAAATAATTTATAAATTAATGTAAAAAAATGTATAATTTTTTAGGGAAATCGGGAATGTGTAAATAGTCTATTATAATGCTAATATATCGATGGATATTTAACATTTTGCAGCTCTGTTTTTGCTTCCGGATGCACACATTGTACATGTAGGTCATATAGGGGTCAGCAGGAAGTGATATAATTCCGTAAGATTTTCCGGTTTTTGGTATTGCGCAATCTTAAGTATTGTTAGTCTTTTTGTCCTTGTTCTTTAAACTATTTTATTTTCTGTCCTTCTTCGATTTAAGTACCCCTTTAATATCTTCAAACTTTTCTTAATAAGCATCATAAACAAACCATGGTCAAGTCCTATTCCATAAACAAACTATGGTCAAGTCCTATTCCATATACAAACCATGGTCAAGTCCTATTCCATAAACAAACCATGGTCAACTCCTATTCCATAAACAAACCATGGTCAAGTCCTATTCCATAAACAAACCATGGTCAAGTCCTATTCCATAAACAAACCATGGTCAAGTCCTATTCCATAAACAAACCATGGTCAAGTCCTATTCCATAAACAAACCATGGTCAAGTCCTATTTAATTTCATTAAGCGCAACATCTTCATTTATGTCCTCAAAATAAAAAGGAAAATATTTACGTCTAAAGTAATTTCCATGTAGGTCGGGTTAAGCAATAGATGTACCATCCCCCCAGTTCTGAGAGAAAACAGCCTCTCTCTAGGGATGTTTTGATTATGGTAGTGCTAAGCAAGAAAAGCTTGAAGATGCCAAATGGGTAATCAGAAACCGTAATTCGCAGATGAACTGTCAATACAAGTAAGAATACATTTGTATGTTCTCTTTTTATAGCTATGAAGATTCATGTCAGCCCTGATACCAAGTCAATACTAGATAAACATGGTGGATTTCAGCTTGAAATGAGAGGAAATATAGAAATTAAGGTACCTTATCTCTAAATCATTCATGTACAAAAAGAATGTTATTCATTCCTCAATTTTAATTTATATTAATTAATTATCTAAGATATTTCTTGGCAATAACATATTCGGAACTAAATGAGCAATCTTTATAAATGACCTTCCAAGGATGCTTCCTACCAAGCTTCGATTCATTTGGTCAAGCAGTTACAGAGGAGACGATTTTTTAGAAATCAACCAATCAGAAACAAGAATTGCCTGTGGCGGCCATGTTTGATAACGGATCGGGACGAAATTAGCAATCTTTATAGAGGACCTGCCATAGATGTTTCCTACCAAGTTTCGGTTCATTTGGCCAAGTGGTTTCAGAGAAGATTTTTTTAAATCGGCCAATCAGAAACAAGAATTGCCTATGGCGGCCATGTTTGTTAACGAATCGGAACTAAATGAGCAATCTTTATAGAGGACTTTCCAAGGATGCTTCCTACCAAGTTTCGGTTCATTTGGCAAAGCGGCTTAAGAGGAGAAGATTTTTTAGAAATCATTCAATCAGAAACAAGAATTGTCTGCGGTGGCCATGTTTGTAAACGGATCGGAACTAAATGAGCATTCTTTATAGAGGATCTTCCAAGGATGCTTCCTACCAAGTTTCGATTCATTTGGCCAAGCGGTTTCAGAGAAGATTTTTTAGAAATCAACCAATCAGAAACAAGAATTGCCTGTGGTGGCCATGTTTGATAACGGATCGGGACGAAATGAGCAATCTTTATAGAGAACATGCCATAGATGCTTCGTACCAAGTTTCAGTTCATTTGGCAGAGCAGTTTCAGAGGAGAAGATTTAAAAAAATCGGCCAATCAGAAACAAGAATTGCCTATGGTGGCCATTTTTGTTAATGGATCGGGACAAAATGAGCAAGCTTTAGAGAGAACCTTCCATAGATGCTTCCTACCAAGTTTCACTTCATTTGGCTGAGGGGTTTCAGAGGAGAAGATTAAAATGTGAAAAGTTAACGGACGACAGACGCCGAGTGATGGCAAAAGCTCACATTGCATTTGGCAAGGTGAGCTAAAAACAGCAGCAAAAATTCTAAGAGGTGGGTGGGTGGGAATTTTGGAAATCATATCAAAATTTTGACACAGACATTTTCCCCAACCGCTCTGTTCGAGTTTCAAATTGAAAAGGTCAGAAGACGCTGATTTCATCTGTCACGTGTTTGTGCTTTGTTGCGTAGAACACTGAATGTAATATAATGCTTAATGCGAGGTAACTCCAATTTAAATCACCAGCAATACTTCGATAAACTGATTTATCCTTAGGCGGATAAATCGAAATATGTGCACATCCTTAAATCAAGCCTGTAATTTTGTAATTGTAATTTCGATTTGCTGTGCGCAAATATCTGCTTACTGACACCGCTAGCGAGTCGTTAGTAAAGTAAATCTGCTACCAATGAACAATTTATGCCGTGAACCCTTCAATACGATACAACAAAGCTGACGCCTCGTATGGAAATCATATACATTATGCTATATTGTATATAATACTGTGCATTTATTGCATGCTGGTGAGGGAAATATGATACTCGTGGGTGAATAAATTTTAATATTTCCCGAACCCACATGCTATAATTGTTTTATTATACCGAATGAAACCAAGAAAACACATACATGTAAAATACTGCTGGCAAACATATTTTAAGTTCATTGGAATGTTGTCTCATGCAGACATCTAAAAATCACATCCACAACAATAAAGAGATTCAAGATTAATATCCAAGAGAAAACAATCTGACCAATTAATGTGTATTAATGCTGTCTTTGTTAGTTAATAACTTGTCTATTTCTTCCTCTGGTGGGAAATGGAAGCGCTTTTCGGCTGTGGCCATTGTAACGGTCGCCTGCACGTGATGCGTTCCGAGTGCCTCTGACGTTTCCTTTCAAAGAACGATAACTCTGGCGGGAAAACCCGCGAGGCTTCCGAGGGGGTGGAATATGATTTTTATTTAACGGAATATGATTTTTGTCCTGTGTGATCACGTGTTCTGATTGTTACCCATTGTCCAATCAAATTAATCTATTTATGGTAATTAATGTATAATAATATGATATATCCATTATAGGGAAAAGGCTTGATGACAACTTATTGGCTTACAGAAGAAAATGAGAGAATTTACCACGGACCTGACAATGGAGGTGTAGATGACAGACAGCAGGTCACCAACGCTACAGGAATCAATGATGATGTCGATCTAAAAATAACTGTTACCGATACCTCTTACTCAGTCTACTGATATAGATATTGTTTTCACCAAGGTACAGTAAAGTCAGAGACATGACATGATAAATTATTTTATCCTGCAATCAGTACATTTGCTGTACAAATATGCTATACGAATAAATTTTTGCTTTATTCATACTAGACGAATAAACTTTTCGTAATATACGAATAAACTTTTCAGCCTACGAATAAACTTTTCTGGTACCCTGTAGCTATGTACAGCGGAGGGCGCAGACAAGTATGAAACTGGTACTAATGTAACGCGGACCACGAAAAAGACACCCTTGACAACATTTATGAAAGGCGAGGAATGACGCTTGTTTCTGTCCTTTTTGTTTAAATCTGACAAGTTTTCCGACTTTTTTGACATTGCAGGATAAACACAAAATACGTACATTGTCGTTAAATATAAAATTCATTTGTACTCGCTGCGAAACAGGCCTGAAAAGCTCGCTATTCTGCCTGTTTCTAAAGCTCGTACCAATAAATTTTATATTTACCGACAATGTACGTATATTGTATATGTGATAGATGTATCACTCGTTTTAGTAATATTGATATGCTTTTTGCCCTGTTTATATACAATATTGGTGCATTGACGGTACATATAGAATTTCTGTGACGAGACTTAGAAACGGGGGAAAGACGAGCTTTTAGCGAGTCTTTCCAACCGTTTCGTGCCGAGCCACATACACTAATATTGTATTTATCTTGCAATACAATTTTCAAAAAAATGTTATTTGATTTAATAATAAAAAAAAGATACCGGAAACCCCATTTGGTATCTCAACAGTAGTTCCGGCAAGGGGCGTGGCTTAATAGCTGTATTAGGCTAATGTGAAGTGTTATTATGACAGGGGTGTGACTTAATAGCATTATTAGGCTAGTGTGAAAAGTGTTATTATGACAGGCGTGTGGCTTAATAGCTTTATTAGGCTAATGTGAAAAGTGTTATTATGAGAGGGGTGTGGCTTAATAGCATTATTAGGATACTGTGAAGTGTTATTATGACAGGGTGTGGCCTAATAGCTTTATTAGGCTAGTGTGAAGTGTTATTATGACAGGGGTGTGGCTTAATAGCTTTATTAGGCTAGTGTGAAACGTGTTATTATGACAGGGGTGTGGCTTAATAGCTTTATTAGGCTAGTGTGTGAAGTGTTATTATGACAGGGGTGTGGCTTAATAGCATTATTAGGCTAGTGTGAAAAGTGTTATTATGAGAGGAGTGTGGCTTAATAGCTTTATTAGGCTAATGTGAAAAGTGTTATTATGAGATGGGTGTGGCTTAATAGCATTATTAGGATACTGTGAAGTGTTATTATGACAGGGTGTGGCCCAATAGCTTTATTAGGCTAGTGTGAAGTGTTATTATGACAGGGGTGTGGCTTAATAGCTTTATTAGGCTAGTGTGAAACGTGTTATTATGACAGGGGTGTGGCTTAATAGCTTTATTAGGCTAGTGTGTGAAGTGTTATTATGACAGGGGTGTGGCTTAATAGCATTATTAGGCTAGTGTGAAAAGTGTTATTATGACAGGGGTGTGGCTTAATAGCTTTATTAGGCTAATGTGAAAAGTGGTATTATGACATGGGTGTGGCTTAATAGCTTTATTAGGCTACTGTGAAAAGTGGTATTATGACATGGGTGTGGCTTAATAGCATTATTAGGCTAGTGTGAAACGTGTTATTGACAGGGGTGTGGCTTAATAGCTTTATTAGGCTAGTGTGAAAAGTGTTATTATGACAGGGGTGTGGCTTAATAGCTTAATTAGGCTAATGTGAAAAGTGGTATTATGACAGGGGTGTGGCTTAATAGCTTTATTAGGCTAATGTGAAAAGTGTTATTATGACAGGGGTGTGGCTTAATAGCATTATTAGGCTAGTGTGAAACGTGTTATTGACAGGGGTGTGGCTTAATAGCTTTATTAGGCTAATGTGAAAAGTGGTATTATGACAGGGGTGTGGCTTAATAGCTTTATTAGGCTAATGTGAAAAGTGGTATTATGACATGGGTGTGGCTTAATAGCATTATTAGGCTAGTGTGAAAGTGTTATTGACAGGGGTGTGGCTTAATAGCTTTATTAGGCTAGTGTGAAAAGTGTTATTATGACAGGGGTGTGGCTTAATAGCTTTATTAGGCTACTGTGAAAAGTGGTATTATGACATGGGTGTGGCTTAATAGCATTATTAGGCTAGTGTGAAACGTGTTGACAGGGGTGTGGCTTAATAGCTTTATTAGGCTAGTGTGAAAAGTGTTATTATGACAGGGGTGTGGCTTAATAGCTTTATTAGGCTAATGTGAAAAGTGGTATTATGACAGGGGTGTGGCTTAATAGCTTTATTAGGCTAATGTGAAAAGTGTTATTATGACAGGGGTGTGGCTTAATAGCATTATTAGGCTAGTGTGAAACGTGTTATTGACAGGGGTGTGGCTTAATAGCTTTATTAGGCTAGTGTGAAAAGTGTTATCATGACAGGGGTGTGGCTTAATAGCATTATTAGTCTACTGTGAAAAGTATTATTATGACACTCATAATAAAGCAACAGTTTATTTCAACCCATTTATTATGACAAAAAATAACCCAATTGCAGGATAAAATCTATTTACTTACTTTCTTGTACATTTTGGGTGATAGTAAGTAACCCTCTAAATACAAAAGAAATTTTGAAGATATACTCATGCACAGAAAAGAAATATCAGTATCACAGTGATTTATCATGGTATGTCTCTGACTGTACTGTATCATCCCCGGTTAAGTCAGTGTTTTTTCGGCAGTGATGTGGTGTATTATATATAAATGTATGTATCATGCACTTGTTTTATTTGAGCAGTGTAATTGCATTGACTGGATAAATTTTTCTTTTTATAGTCACTGACCAAGATAAAGTTTTCTTTTTATAGTCACTGACCAAGATAAAGTTTTGTTTGTACAGTGGAACCTGTCTAATCTGACACACCAAGGGACCAGGGAAATGTGTCGGATTGTACAGGATGTCGGAATATTCAGGTTTTATTTTAGTTAACAGAACTACTTTGGGACCATACATTTTTGTCGGATGTCACAGGATGTCGGAAAACTCAGGTGTCGGATTGCTCAGGTTCCACTGTATACAGTCACTGACCAAGATACAGTTTTGTGGTATCTAATTCATGTAAAGCCAGTGTAAAAAGCTGTAACATTAATTATAAGCACGGATTTCACGGAGGACACGAGCAAAAACGAATAGAACAACCGGTTTCTGGTCTTTTTAGTCAATTTGACAGTTGGGCTTTCTGATATTGCAGGATAAACACAATATACGTAAATTATCCAAAAATATAAAATTCAGTTTCACCCGTAGCGAAACAAGGCAGAAAAACTCGCTTTTCTACCTTTTTCTAAAGCTCATACAAATACATTTTATATTTCATTTATCGACAATGTACGTATATTGCCTATATAATCATTATTGAAATTTACAGTTCCCAAATAATGTAATTATTATTTAAACTAAGACTCTCCTTTCTCATGCAACTGATTTTACACAATGTGGTTTTCTTGCTACAAAGTACTAATAATGATTTGAGAGATAACTCTAACAGCAAAACACGTGTTCGGTTTGATTACATGAAAAACTTGAAAATGTTGAATGAGAGTTCACCTCAATTGGAATAATCATAGAAGAAAATAACATTTCTGGTTAATATTTGTAAAATATTTCACTCTAGATTGACTAAATTTTTTTTTTCAGATAAAAAATCGCCGTCCAAAACCTCCAGTAAAACATAAAACAAACCGAACACGTGTTTTGCTGTTAGAGTTATCTCTCAAAGTCACGTGCCCTCAAAGCGAGAATACGGCAATGACAAGATGGCGGAACGAAGTAGGCGGGATCAGTTAATCTCGATACATTTATTATGATAATGAGCTAGAAATTAATAATAATGAGTAAGTAAATATGGAAAGCGATAGATAAATATGTAACGAAACAAATTATCTACATGACTCCGCTCTCACAAAGTGTTTTATTGTCAAAATTAATGTTGAAAGGTGTGACAAAATCAGTCGCAGTTTCACAAATTTTTGATAGGGTGAAATCCGTAGCCCTATGGTCTGCAAATATCAGAAAACTGGCCAAGGACCATAAGGACTACGGTTCCGCAGCTAACTTTTGGCATGTACAATACTTCAGTTCATAAAAATACCCATGATTCATCAGTCCATAAAATTACCCATGATTCATTAATCCATAAAATTACCCATGATTCTTAGACTTTAAAATGGTAAATAGTCAAACCTGTCCATGTGGTCACCTCTATTAAGCAGTCAACTATATTAAGTAGTCACCTCTATTAAGCAGTCACCTGTATTAACAGGTCACCTTTTTATTGCCCTGTCATAGAATATTTCATAAGAATTGAACCTCTTTTAAGAGGTCACCTGTCTTATAAGGCCACTTTTTCTTTGTCCAAAAGGTGATCTCTTAATACAGGTTTGACTGTACTATTTTCAATAGGTTTTACTTGTGGTTTAAGATGTTTAAGACCACTAGTATGTTTTTAGGTTTTACTTGTGGTTTAAGATGTTTAAGACCACTAGTATGTTTTTAGGTTTTACTTGTGGTTTAAGATGTTTAAGACCACTAGTATGTTTTTAGGTTTTACCTGTGGTTTAAAATGTTTAAGACCACTAGTATGTTTTTAAGTTTTACTTGTGGTTTAAGATGTTTAAGACCACTAGTATGTTTTTAGGTTTTACTTGTGGTTTAAGATGTTTAAGACCACTAGTATGTTTTTAAGTTTTACTTGTGGTTTAAGATGTTTAAGACCACTAGTATGTTTTTAGGTTTTACTTGTGGTTTAAGATGTTTAAGACCACTAGTATGTTTTTAGGTTTTACTTGTGGTTTAAGATGTCTAAGACCACTAGTATGTTTTTAAGTTTTACTTGTGGTTTAAGATCACTAGTATGTTTTTAAGCTTTACTTGTGGTTTAAGATCACTAGTATGTTTTTAAGTTTTACTTGTGGTTTAAGATGTTTAAGACCACTAGTATGTTTTTAGGTTTTACTTGTGGTTTAAGATGTCTAAGACCACTAGTATGTTTTTAAGTTTTACTTGTGGTTTAAGATGTTTAAGACCACTAGTATGTTTTTAGGTTTTACTTGTGGTTTAAGATGTTTAAGACCACTAGTATGTTTTTAAGCTTTACTTGTGGTTTAAGATGTTTAAGACCACTAGTATGTTTTTAGGTTTTACTTGTGGTTTAAGATGTTTAAGACCACTAGTATGTTTTTAGGTTTTACTTGTGGTTTAAGATGTTTAAGACCACTAGTATGTTTTTAGGTTTTACTTGTGGTTTAAGATGTCTAAGACCACTAGTATGTTTTTAGGTTTTACTTGTGGTTTAAGATGTTTAAGACCACTAGTATGTTTTTAGGTTTTACTTGTGGTTTAAGATGTTTAAGACCACTAGTATGTTTTTAGGTTTTACTTGTGGTTTAAGATGTTTAAGACCACTAGTATGTTTTTAGGTTTTACTTGTGGTTTAAGATCTTTAAGACCACTAGTATGTTTTTAGGTTTTACTTGTGGTTTAAGATGTTTAAGACCACTAGTATGTTTTTAGGTTTTACTTGTGGTTTAAGATGTTTAAGACCACTAGTATGTTTTTTGCATGTATTTATTTCATTGTTAATGCACTGAGACAATATCACAGCAAAGTTTCATAATGACAGGCACATGTAACAGAAAGGCACAAGTTGTTACATATATACAAAAGTTGTTTATCACATCAACAAATTTCAATACAAACTTTTTAAAGGTATAACGTCGTTGATTTTGATGATTTTTTTTTGTCCAGGAGTACATTAAAAACATAGATTAACACTAATTATCGAGTTTTAAGGTAAAAATTCCATCCATTCTCTATTATTTTCATGAAAACCATCTCGAACATAAAACCCTGTTTATGCGACAAAAATGGCTGCCGATGGAAAACATGCACACGGTCGTACAAGAATTTTAACTGATTCTGCTAGGAAAAGAAACTAGACAGAAATTTTGGCGAATGATAATAAAACAAGAATTAACATAGGCAACCAACATGACCGTTGAATGGAATTGAAGGAAGCATTGAGAGTGTAAACATCAGTGCCATTGAACATGTAGTTTGGAAATTGGGAGTCAAGATGCACACAAAAAACAATGAAAATACACGTTTTATACATGTTTTGAAGGTAAATATTAACTTTCAACGCAAAAAAAAATTTGCAAACTCAACGACATTAAAACTAATAAAAACACTTCAAATTTTATTTTTTTACAAAGGAATTAAAAACTATAGCATGAGACTTCAAAAAGAATTACAACCTGATCAATATAAATATGCATATAAATTGTTCACATAAATCTTTAATCTACATTGATTTTGAACATTTGCCGACATCAATCAGTGATTTAACTGTTGCAAATTTGATTTTGACTGAGGAACCACTTAATATAAAATATTCAATATATCCATATAAAATACATTGTGTAAACCTTCATATTTAATTTCAACATCAATCAGTGATTATCTTTTGCAAATTTGATTTTTACAGAGGAACCACTTAATATAAAATATTCAATACATCAATTCAATATCAATCTGGGATTTAACAGTTGCAAAAACTCATAAAAAATAAATTGTACATGTATCATAGTTCTATTATTCACTGAAATTTGAATAAAATATAAGCTAGAGACTCAGTGGGCTGAGCCTGTGTCACTCACCTTTCATTCTGCTTTGAGGAAACTTAATACAAAACCTCCCATAGGTGCTTCCCACTAAGTTTTGGTCATTTGGCTAAGCAGTTACAAAGAAGAAGATATTTAGAAATCGACCAATCAGAAACAAGAATGGCCTGTGGGGGCCATGTTTATTAACGGATCGGAACTAAATGAGCAATCTTTATACATTACTTTCCAATGATGCTTCCTACCAAGTTTCGGTTCATTTGGCAAAGAAGAAGATTTTTTAGAAATCAACCAATCAGAAACAAGAATTGCCTTTGGTGGCCATGTTTGATAACGTATCGGAACTAAATTAGCAATCTTTATAAAGGACCTTCCAAGGATGCTTCCTACCAAGTTTCGATTCATTTGGCCAAGCGGTTTCAGAGGAGAAGATTTTTTAGAAATCAACCAATCAGAAACAAGAATTGCCTGTAGTGGCCTGTGGGCATGCTGCTATTTAAGTGCACAAAAATGAAAATCGTACTCTATTATGACTGCAGGGCCATGTGTACTAAAATATGGTTATGAGAAATAAAGATATATGATGGACATTTTGAGATGGTCCCTACAATGTTGTTTCATATATGATGGACATTCTGAGATGGTCCCTACAATGTTGTTTCATGTAGTTAACACTCACACACAAAAAATATATAAATGTTGTAATGTGGTTACATATATGGTAAAATAAATATTGAACATAAAATCTGATCTGAATAAACATGATCGGATGAGATATATATATTTGTCACATTTTGAGATGGTCTCTATACTTTTGAACACACACAAACAAACACCAAAATGAATGAATTATTACGTTACGCTAACTATGTTAAAACGTACAATAAATCTGAACACAAAATATATTAAATATTAATCATAATCTATATTATAAATATAAATCACTTCTATAAATATATATACATTTTTTTTATTAGGAAAACGGGAAAATACTGGAAAGACAAAAAAGTTTGAATGAGTTGTGTTGTATTATTGGTGTTTAACACCTTTTTTCAAAAATAATTATAAGCTATTATAAGATGGGGTTCAGTTTTATTGATTGGTCAGGTGAGCTAAAATGACAAAAAACCTTTAAAATGAAGAAAAAAAGAAGAAATTTGTGTCAAATTATTTGTCACATGATCGTAACTATACAAACCAAACAGTAGATAAAGTAATAACTTAATGTCAATCACAGAAATTTTCCTGGTAAAAATATCAAAATTGAAATCCCTGATTTTTTTTTTTGGCATCTGTAGTCTTCAAAGTGCTGCTCTTGTTAAACTTGTTACATATATAAAATATAAAAATAGGATTAGTACTAAGGCCAATCTATTTAAAATGTTGATGGTCAGTATATGATTAGTACTAAGGCCAATCTATTTAAAATGTTGATGGTCAGTATATGATTAGTACTAAGGCCAATCTATTTAAAATGTTGATGGTCAGTATATGATTAGTACTAAGGCCAATCTATTTAAAATGTTGATGGTCAGTATATGATTAGTACTAAGGCCAATCTATTTAAAATGTTGATGGTCAGTATATGATTAGTACTAAGGCCAATCTATTTAAAATGTTGATGGTCAGTATATGATTAGTACTAAGGCCAATCTATTTAAAATGTTGATGGTCAGTATATGATTAGTACTAAGGCCAATCTATTTAAAATGTTGATGGTCAGTATATGATTAGTACTAAGGCCAATCTATTTAAAATGTTGATGGTCAGTATATGATTAGTACTAAGGCCAATCTATTTAAAATGTTGATGGTCAGTATATGATTAGTACTAAGGCCAATCTATTTAAAATGTTGATGGTCAGTATATGATTAGTACTAAGGCCAATCTATTTAAAATATTGATGGTCAGTATATGATTAGTACTAGGGCCAATCTATTTAAAATGTTGATGGTCAGTATATGATTAGTACTAAGGCCAATCTATTTAAAATGTTGATGGTCAGTATATGATTAGTACTATGGCCAATCTATTTAAAATGTTGATGGTCAGTATATGATTAGTACTAAGGCCAATCTATTTAAATTGTTGATGGTCAGTATATGATTAGTACTAAGGCCAATCTATTTAAAATGTTGATGGTCAGTATATGATTAGTACTAAGGCCAATCTATTTAAAATGTTGATGTTCAGTATACGATTAGTACTAAGGCCAATCTATTTAAAATGTTGATGGTCAGTATACGATTAGTACTAAGGCCAATCTATTTAAAATGTTGATGGTCAGTATTTTGTAGAAGTAGAAGATCACATTCAACAACAAAATTTACAACACAAAACTTTAAAATATCAAAGAAGACAGTAGTGATTAAATACAATTACTTTCTACAGTTTTCTATCTACTGGTTTCAAGATATTAGGGAGCGATCATTACTTAAGATAGAAGGATATTAGGGAGCGATCATTACTTAAGATAGAAGGATATTAGGGAGCGATCATTACTTAAGATAGAAGGATATTAGGGAGAGATCATTACTTAAGATAGAAGGATATTAGGGAGCGATCATTACTTAAGATAGAAGGATATTAGGGAGCGATCATTACTTAAGATAGAAGGATATTAGGGAGCGATCATTCAGCTGTTTTATTTATCTATTTGTTCCTTTTTTTTATTTGCGATGGGAGGATATGTATTTTTATGAGATAGAACAAAATCTGTCCTCAAATTTTATTTATATAAATCCGACTTAAAACATACTCTTCCCCTAAACGTTTCATTGATCGACCCTGTACTCTTTCTCTTTGTAATAGCGGGTTATCGTGTTGAACGCCACTTTCAACAATATTTCAGTTATATCGTGGCGGTCAATTTTATTGGTTGAGGAAACCGAAATACCCGGGGATAACAACTGACTTGTCCCAAGACACTGACAAACTTTATCACATAATGTTGTATTGAAAACATCTCAACATGAACAGGGTTCGAAATCACAACATTAGTGGTGATAGGTACCGATTGCACAAGTAGTTGTAAATCCAACGATCACAATCACAAATATCAAAAATAAATCACTCGTAACTGAATAACAATGATAATAACCCTCATGCGCAAGCTATCACAGATTCATCAATAACTATTGTTCTGTCACTCACCATTTATTTTCAATATGCATAATGCTAGTGAAAACATAGATATCAAATTTTGTGCACATGATGCGTTTCTGGGAATAATCTTCATCACGTACACTCAAAATCGAAAGATTGTAAAGCCAAATAAATTTTTGGGTTTATTGCTCCAAAAGTTTTGGGAGCAACAAACACAAAGAGCCTAAGCACAGTCATCGACTATAGCAGTGGTCCGGTGGCCCACAGCCAGTGAAAATTGATTCGGACCATTGACTTTTGCCAAATTTTGTCAATAGAATCTATATAAATATTCTAATTTTGAAGTTTTCTGGCCAGTAAATTCGAAAGTCTAATTTCGAAGACTGTAAACAGGATAGCCAAAATCGACAAAGGTTACCCGTGTCTGATGCAGGAGAACCCTAGTTTTAATAATAATTACATTATTTGGGAACTGTAAATTTCAGTAATAAATATATCTAATAAACCATGTCAGTGCTGAAGTACTAGATTAGTAAGTATACTATAATTATATTATAAAAAAAATACTTATGAAAATATAAATATTCTATTATTTTTAAAGAAAATTTAAAGAAAGGCACATATTTTCCCTGAAAAATAAAATTTTTATTATGTTTTTTGCATATACAATGTATCACATATTCAATGCATAATTATATTGATATATGGATTTTGCACATTTGTGCAAAAAGTCTTAAATTTCAACTTGTGAAAATCACATGTCTCCAAATAGTTAATATCAGTTTCATTAATACATAATGCCACTTTTATCTGTAAATCCCAATTTGAAGCCGTAAAATATACTTCTTGCAGAGATTATTCACAAATATCAAATTTGAAGCCCTAAAACAAACTTCTTGCACATATTTGACACAAATATCAAATTTCAAGCTGTTAATCCTTAGATTAAAGCAATCTTAGAAACAGAGGCTTTGTTTCTTTGTGAACTTGTTGAAAAATTTCAAATAAATAAATATCATTACTTTCAGATGTCACAATAGAACAGATATGTATCTTGTGAAAATTAAGGGTGTGGCACAGGTCATACATATTCTGACTGCCACCATCACATAAAGTTTGAGGTGTGACAGATCGATCTGTTATTCTGGTTTTTGTTTAGATTGATGTTAAAAGCAATAAAATTTGAAGGTATGTAAATATAAGTAAAATCACTCAAAAGTTTATAATAATTATAAAATATCTTGCTAAAAATATCAAATGTGGCATAAACTGGCACCTCATATAAAAACGCTTGTAGAGTTTAATGGCTTCCCTAGCTTGTTTACTAAAAACATGCGACCTTTGAACTGCATTATGGAAAATGAAAATGTTTGTTGAAATGCATTATGGGAAATGATCATAACCTTTTAAACACCTTTATGATCATGACTTTTTGAGGTGTATTATGGGAAATGATCATGACCTTTTGTACTGCATTATGGGAAATGATCATGACCTTTGGAGCTGCATTATGGCAAATGATCATGACCTTTAGAGCTGCATTATGGGAAATGATCAGACTTTTGATTCTCGTTCCATGTAACCATATGATTGGATTGTGGGTAATGGTTTGAACCCTGATTGACGTATTATGCTGCCAGCGTGTTTCAACTTAAAACTCCCAGCATGCTTTATCAGACTCCTATCTTCATCCAATACAAACGCATTATTCTGAAATATAAAATTTGGCGATAGTTACAATAAACACAGAAATATTGCTAAAGTTGGTGTTAAACACCCATCAATCAATCAATTACAGTAGAGTTCGTTTATAACGAAGTCCAGGGGACTCTCGATCTTAGTTCGTTATAGGCATCGTTCGTTATAAGAGAAACAATGTAGAATTACCTCCCCTTTTGAAAATCGTACAGTAGAACTTCGCTGGCTCGAACTCGAAGGGACTGTCAAAATCTGTTCTAACTATCGGTAATTCGAGCCACCGAGGTCGCGTAATTTTAGAGAGAAAAAAATATGGTTCTGACCCGGGCAGTTTCATTACGCTATAATAACTGATGCACAGTAAAGTGGGCCTTATAGTAAAAAAATATTGAATCCTTTAGACAGTTCTCAAAAACTATGGCTTCTGAATACCTCTTTGGTATCTTCAAATGTTCCTTAGAAACATTTTTTCAACTTTGTTCACGATCTATTTTATAAACAGGAAATATGAGGTCGGGTATTAACACTTGTATCGATATCGGTATAATTGCTGATAATTCGGATATATATTTTTAATGGCCAATTTTTAGATTGTAGCCATTTTCCTTTTGTTTTATTTGAATTTGAAGAATAATTGTTTCTTTTTGGTATTATATACACATAAAAACTCAGGTTAATTGAAATTTCAGAACGAGTACATTTCTTTTGTATTTGGTATTTAGATGAACCTGGAGACCACGCAGTTTGTTGTTTAATTAAGGTCCATCATCAAAGAAAAAATAAACAATAGCGAATGAATTAATCTCACACATGACTTTGTTTTTAATTTCTTTAGCTTGTGCATCCATTCATTCAAATTTAGATTACGTTTTATTAATTTTTAATGCAATAAATTAGCGCGTGTGTTATTAATTGACAACTTGTTAATCACATCATTAATACCCATTTTATTGTTTTAATATTTTAAAGAAAAGTTTTGATTGACATCATAACAACATCAAAGGTGGGATTATTGATTTTTCAATTATCAATAACGGAAGTGCACTTGACCATTCTAATATGTGATCGTCCATGCGTAACAGAAGACAGGTAAACGATTTGTTTGTTCAGCAATTTTCTTTGTTATATCATGTCAATTTTGAGTAATAAAAACGTTGTTTGGGTTTAAAATTCTCTTTGTTATAAGCCTGATTTCGTTATAAAAAATTTGTAATAGGCCTTCACAAATACATTGTTTAAATAGCGATGGGACCAGGGATTTATCTTTACTTCGCTATAAGCATGATTTCGTTACAAGCCTGTTCGTTATAAACGAACTCTACTGTACAATAAACACATGAGTGATGTTGATCTGTGGTGAGGTTTGTTTGAAATATTGCAAACTTCTAGATCATAAAAACTTTCTGTGGGAACCCAGGGGTACTGAAAAAGGAACTACTTCCTCTACTGCAACCCTTTAAAGGGGGTGTCTGTTATTCTGCAGAACAAATCATGGAGATGAAAGTGTTCATGGATAAAAAAAATAAAAAAGAACCCCCCCCAATGCCTGAATACCTTCATTTTCAAGTTTCTTGGACCAAGTTTGACATCTTTTATTTCCAAATAGTTTACTAAAAAATGAAAAAAAGGAAATTCGCTTGTCTAAGGATAAATTACCTCTCTGAAATTAAATACACAACTTGCCATATTGACAGGATACCTATGGCTGCCTCTTGTTAGGAGAATGTCACACTCCTTGAATGTAAAAATAATAACTTGCTAGGACAGGTTGTTGGTAGTGTTATGCATGACAAAATTTCCTGAACTTATCCTTTATACCCAATCTAAGTTTCAACCCATAGACCCATCCCAGTGGCACATCCCTTCATCTATAATATGGCCAGATTTCAGATGCACTGAGATAGTAAAATGCTACTAAATTGTACTAAAAAAATACACCCTCACCATCTACTTCAATCAAAATAATTGTTTATTTTGTTGGGAATTTGTAATCATATTGCATCATTTCAGAATTGAAAAAGAAAAGAAACTAAAGCCTTTCACCAACTATGAAATCTTTTTTTTTAAATACAGTCAAACCTGCTTTAGTGACCACCTCTGTTAAGCATGACTTGTATTATGTGACCTTAATTTTTATTGCCCTTCACAGTGCATTTCATATTAATTTAACCTGTATTAAGTGACCACCTGTCTTATGTGACCCTATTTCAATGTTCCCTTGGAAGGTCACACAAGACAGGTTTTACTGTACTTAGAAAGCATTTGCAGTGTTTTGAGAAGTCCCCTTCTTCTTTTACTTAGAAAACATTTGCAGTGTTTTGAGATGATCCCTTCTTATTTTATTTAGAAAGCAGTTGCAGTGTTTTGAAATGTTCCCTTCCTATTTTACTTAGAAAGCATTTGTAGTGTTTTGAGATGATCCCTTCTTGTTTTACTTAGAAAGCATTTGTAGTGTTTTGAGATGATCCCTTCTTATTTTACTTAGAAAGCATTTGTAGTGTTTTGAGAAGTTCCCTTCTTATTTTACTCACCATCCTACTTTTCATTCTTCTCAACTTTTTATCCTTTTTTTTATCCTAAAATACAAAAATCTATGCATTAAAATTAGGTCAAAATCATTGACATGATAATTTTTTGATGTAGAGATTTGTATAAACTTTTTTTCCATCAAACTAAAATTACCTTGTTCAAAGTCTAAGACAAACATGGAAGAATTTGTCCATAGGACACAAATCACCACTAACGTTGATGAGATCGAATCCAACTCATGACAAGGTGTACTCGATACAACGTTATGTGATAAAGTTTGTCAGTGACTTGCGGCAGGTCGGTTGTTTTCTTCAGGTACTCCGGTTTCCTCCACCAATAAAACTGACCGCCTGCCACAATATAAATAAAATATTGTTGAAAGTGGCGTAAACACCATTACCATCACACCCTCCCAAAGGGGCATAACTCTAGAACAGAAAAAGTGGTAATGTCAGAACTCAACCTTGACCTTCCTTTTATGGTCCCTGATAATGACCTTGGGTATAAATTTCAAACGATCTGCTTACGGGGAACTTAATTTATGGCTTTTTTTTGCTATAAGGTGGTTAAGGAGAAGATGCAGATATCCTCCATTTTAGCTACCCTTTTTAGGTCTTTGGTTTTGTGCTCCCAAATACTTTTAAATTACTTGGCTTTTGAGTATATCTGATGAAGGTTATTCTACCTGATGAAGGTTATTCTACCCGATGAAGGTTATTCTACCTGATGAAGGTTATTCTACCTGATGAAGGTTATTCTACCTGATGAAGGTTATCCTACCTGTCGAAGGTTATTCTACCTGATGAAGGTTATTCTACCTGATGAAGGTTATTCTACCTGATGAAGGTTATTCTACCTGATGAAGATTATCCTACCTGTCGAAGGTTATTCTACCCGATGAAGGTTATTCTACCTGATGAAGGTTATTCCAGAAACATGTCGTGCACACTAAATTTGACATCTACTTTTGTTTTTCTTTTAGATACAAAATAAAATTAATTAAACATTCAAAATAACTACCAAATGTTTTTGAACTCCTTAATATTCAACAAATACAATATGTGACAGAGAAGTGTGAGATTTGAGATTTCTTCCTTTTTTTTGTCAATACAAATATAGTCAAACCTGCCCTTGCAGTCACCTCTATTAAGCAGTCACCTGTATTAAGCAGTCACCTCTATTAAGCAGTCACCTCTATTAAGCAGTCACTTCTATTAAGCAGTCACCTCTATTAAAAGAACACCTGTTACTTGTTCTGTCATAGAACATTTCATATGAATTGAACCTCTTTTAAGAGGTCACCTGCCTTAAAAGATCATTTTTTCTTTGTCCCAGAGGTGACCTCTTAATACAGGTTTGACTGAACAATTATACTTACAAAATAGCTAAACGTACAGCTAGCAGGTATCCATAAAACTAAAGAAAAGAGGATGATTGTTCCAACTATGTTACTTTTCATAAATTCAACTGAAATAAAGAAAGATAGAAAGAGCTATGAATATACAAGGAGATTCAATTATTATGAGGATGAGAGTTGATATCCTTTTAACTCTGCCACATTTATGTACCTGTCCTAACCCAGGATGTGAACTTCAACCTCCATGTGTCATGGTCTTTATATGTTCAATGATTTGAGGTCAGAGGTGATTGTTAGCTTTGTTGATATTGAGGGGAATTGTTGAACATCTCTGTTTAAACTTTCTTTTCATAATATATATAGTCAACGCCACTTTCAACAGTATTTCATTTAAATCGTGGCGGTCAGCTTTATTAATAGGAGATGGAAACTGCAGAACATGGCGAAAAATGCTCAACATCCTCAAGCCTTACCATACCACGTTGAGGGGTTATGGGTTTGGGATATGGTGATTAATGCCACTTTCAACAATATATCAGTTATATCGTGGCGGTCAGTTTTATTGGTGGAAGAAACCAGAGTACCCGGAGAAACCACCGACCTGCTGCACTTCACTGACATAGGTAGTTATAAATCCAACTACCATACAATCATGACCACAAACCATATCATGTTGAATCTAGAAAACATTGCCACAGACAGGAATCACGGACAATATAGCTGAAATAATGCTAAAGGTGATGCTAAATATCAATTAATTACTCAAAGGAATCAAATTCACAACCCAACCATAGCACTTTAACATTGAATGCCTAGGCAGATGTTAATCTACCTTTTATATATGACTACGAGTGCCACAATGGCCAATTGACATTTTGTTCTGACAACACAAGACTTACCAAACTCATCACCAGTTATGTTTTCTATAATACTAAATAATCTCTGAACCATATCTGAAACTTGCTTCTTACAATGACCCTGAAATACAAGTTCAAAAGGTCAATAATCTCTGAACCATATCTGAAACTTGCCTCTTATAATGACCCTGAAAAAAAAGTTCAAAAGGTCAATAATCTCTGAACCATATCTGAAACTTGCTCCTTACAGTGACCCTGAAAAACAAGTTCAAAAGGTTAATAATCTCTGAACCATATCTGAAACTTGCTTCTTACAATGACCATGAAAAACAAGTTCAAAAGGTCAATAATCTCTAAACCATATCTGAAACTTGGTTCTTACAAAAACCCTAA
The DNA here is from genome assembly GCA_963383655.1 of Bathymodiolus septemdierum. Classification (NCBI taxonomy): domain Eukaryota; kingdom Metazoa; phylum Mollusca; class Bivalvia; order Mytilida; family Modiolidae; genus Bathymodiolus; species Bathymodiolus septemdierum. Next base: position 3,416,226 of record OY726531.1, read on the forward strand.
AAAACAAGTTCAAAAGGTCAATAATCTCAGAACCATATCTGAATCTTGCTCCTTACAGTGAACCTGAAAAACAAGTTCAAAGGGTTAATAATATCTGAACCATATCTGAAACTTGCTTCTTACAATGACCCTGAAATACAAGTTCAAAAGGTCAATAATCTCTGAACCATATCTGAAACTTGCCTCTTACAATGACCCTGAAAAAAAAGTTCAAAAGGTCAATAATCTCTGAACCATATCTGAAACTTGCTCCTTACAGTGACCCTGAAAAACAAGTTCAAAAGGTTAATAATCTCTGAACCATATCTGAAACTTGCTTCTTACAATGACCATGAAAAACAAGTTCAAAAGGTCAATAATCTCTAAACCATATCTGAAACTTGCTTCTTACAATAACCCTAAAAAACAAGTTCAAAAGGTCAATAATCTCAGAACCATATCTGAATCTTGCTCCTTACAGTGAACCTGAAAAACAAGTTCAAAGGGTTAATAATATCTGAACCATATCTGAAACTTGCTTCTTACAATGACCCTGAAATACAAGTTCAAAAGGTCAATGATCTTTGAACCACACCTGAAACTTGCTTCTTACAATGACCCTGAAAAACAAGTTCAAAAGGTCTAATAATCTCTGAACCATACCTGAAACTTGCTTCTTACAATGACTCTGAGAAACAAGTTCAAAAGGTCAATAATCTCTGAACCATACCTAAAACTTCCTTCTTACAATAACTCTGAAAAACAAGTTCAAAAGGTCAATAATCTCTGAACCATATCTGTAACTTGCTTCTTACAATAACCCTGAAAAACAAGTTCAAAAGGTCAATAATCTCTGAACCATATTTGAAACTTACTTTCTACAATAACCCTGAAAAACAAGTTCAATAATCTCTGAACCATATCTAAAACTTGCTTCTTACAATAACCCTGAAAAACAAGTTCAAAAGGTCAATAATCTCTGAACCATATCTGAAACTAGCTTTTTACAATGACCTTGAAAAACAAGTTCAACCTCAATAATCTCTGAACCATATCTGAAATTGTTTCTTACAATGACCTTGAAAAACACATTCAAGTTCAATCTGGTTAATTAATTTCTTATTGAATGGTAAAAATTAGTAATAAACAAATAAAAATTAAGATTCATTAAAGACAGAGGCACATCAGAGTTATATGGGGGTTAGGGTTATGGTGTTTAATGCCACTTTCAACAATATTTCAGCTGTATCGTGGCAGTCTGTTTTATTGGTGGAGGAAACCAGACTACCTGGAGAAAACCACTAACCTACCACAAGTCACTAACAAACTTTATCACATAAAGTTGTATTGAGTAGACCTCACCATGAGTGGGATTAGAACTCACAGCTTTAGTGGTGCTAGGCACTGCTTGCACAGGTAGTTGTAAATCCAATTACCAAACGATCATGGCCACAATGGCCCCCAGGTTGTATGGTAATGGAGAAACAGATCTAATTACAAAAACTGGACATAGTTAACACTGTTGTAACTATCAGAAAAGTCAAACCTATGTCTCGCCTTCAGCGACTTTCATCGCAGTCACGACAAAATAAAAAGACTCACATTTACACAGTATCCATGGTAACACGGTCTACCATCAGTCAGCATAACTATTCTCCTATCAACTTCACACGTAGAGTTATTGACAAATTTACAACATTTATAACATGCGTATCCACTTTCTGCAAAATAAAAAAATAAAAATTGTAGGCAGGGGATTTGTACGACCTCATCCTCCCTCTTGAAAATCAATAAATACTAAAGTCAAGAATTTGGTTGAGCTAAGATTATAAAAATGTGTGCCCGGCCTAAGTCAAATAAAGTCTAGATTATGATGGTTTGGTTGATTGGTTAATGGTGTTTAACACCACTTTCAACAATATTTCAGTTATAACGTGGCCGTCAGTTTTATTGATGGAGGAAACCGGTCGCAAGTCACTGACAAACTTTATCACATAATGTTGTAACGAGTATACCTCACCATGAACGGCGTTCAAACTCACAACTTTAGTGGTGATAGGCAGTGAATATGTAGTTGTAAATCCAACTACCATATATACGATCACGACCATGATGGTCCCCAAAGATGAATGAAAGTTATCCCCAAAGAATTTTTTTTTAAAGATACAACAAACATATAATTTTAATTAGACTAACACAACCATAACACTATATTTTTGAGTTTTAATATGCATTAACTAATAGATTTATTTGATCTTCAGTTGTAAATCTTGTGAGTAAGTGATTGAGTAATTGTTGTTTAATGCCAACTCAGCAATTTTCAGCTATATCATGGCGAGAATAAATTAATTTTCAATGAAATGATGATGGGATTCACTTTGTACTAGACCAACACGCTTAGTTGGATTTTTATGATGCTAGCTCACTGAAACAACAGTCTGCTGGAAGACATGTCGCCCAACTCGGACACATTATCCTGATTCCGAGCCAACCAATCTTTGCTCTTTCTCCTTAATGCTGCGTGCTTAGTGGAAAAGCAACAAATACCAATTTTATAGTCTTTAGTTTGACCCGATTGGGGCTCGAACCCACAATCTACCACACTCGCGGCGAGCACGCTAACTATTACACCACCGATGTGGTTTGTAAATCTTACATAACCACGCTACTACACATCTTATTTGGAACTCTGTCATTTTTCTTGTCTGTGATTTACATTTCTGAAATCCTTTACCTCAATACAAAAAAATAAACAATCCCCAAGTGCCAGTAAATTAAAAAACAGGGAACCAGTTCTATAATTACCTGGTGAACAGATACAGGGTTCCTTCCCTTCAATTTGGCAAAAATTAAGACACGTACCATCTCTACAAATACCACTGAAATAAACAAAATACAATAACCTTTGACATATGTATATGTTGAAAAGGAGAGGTGAAAGGTTAAACTCACAATATATTCCATGCACATTCAATAATATTAATCTTACAGTGAACTGTTTTAACATGACCGGTGCCACCAGTGGAGCAGGAACTGCTTACCCTTCCAGAGCACCTTAGTTCATCACTGGTTTTTAGTTGGGTTCGTGTTACTCAATATTTAGTTTTATGTGAATGTTTTGTAGATCCTTGTTTGTCCTTTTGTACTTTTTCTTTTGGTTGTCCTTTGATATACAGATTCTGAATACCCCTTCAGTATCTTCAAACTCTTTTTATCTTAAGTGGCGTCTACGAAAAATATCAAAATTTCTTCTGATTTCGTCTAATTTTAATGGACACAAAAAGTACATTTAGTAAAGGACAATTCAAAGAACATTGCAGCTTTGCCATAAAATCATTTAGAAGGTTCAGAAAATAATTTAAAAATATTTTTCCAAAATGACCCTATTTTAAATTTGTTTTGTATTGGCAACCATCTTGGATTTTTTAGCTATTTATGCACAATTTGAGTTGCAGTAACATTTTTATTTCCGTTTTCCTATATGATCCTATCTTAAACTATGTCTAGGATGGCAGCCATCTTAGATTTCTGATAAAAGTCCTTTTCATTTACTTTAAGAAAAGTTTGAAGATACCAAATCCGTATATCAAAGAAGAACAGACAACACAATGGCCAAAAGAAAAAGGACAAAAGGACAAACAACGATCTACAAAACATACACATAAAACTAAAGATCGAGTAACACGAACCCCACTAAAAACCGGGAGGTGAACTCAGGTGCTCCGGAAGGGTAGGCAGTTCCTGTTCCACCAGTGGCACCCGTCGTGTTTAACTTCTGTCTACCGCTAAGTGCAAAGTTTGATAGTCTCTCATGTTAATTTACATCCATATCCTTATTAACTAAAACAGTGGTTACCTTTCTTATAAGGCTAGATTTCAGATTCACTGATAGTAAAACACTATTATATTGCCCCTTCCCCCTCAAGTGAGGTCACCTCTCTTATACGGCTAGATTTCAGATTCACTGATAGTAAAACACTATTATATTGCCCCTTCCCCCTCAAGTGAGGTCACCTCTCTTATACGGCTAGATTTCAGATTCACTGATAGTAAAACACTATTATATTTCCCCTCCCCCCTCAAGTGAGGTCACCTCTCTTATAAGGCTAGATTTCAGATTCACTGATAGTAAAACACTATTATATTGCCCCTCCCCCCTCAAGTGAGGTCACCTCTCTTATAAGGCTAGATTTCAGATTCACTGATAGTAAAACACTATTATATTTCCCCTCCCCCCTCAAGTGAGGTCACCTCTCTTATAAGGCTAGATTTCAGATTCACTGATAGTAAAACACTATTATATTGCCCCTTCCCCCTCAAGTGAGGTCACCTCTCTTATACGGCTAGATTTCAGATTCACTGATAGTAAAACACTATTATATTGCCCCTTCCCCCTCAAGTGAGGTCACCTCTCTTATACGGCTAGATTTCAGATTCACTGATAGTAAAACACTATTATATTTCCCCTCCCCCCTCAAGTGAGGTCACCTCTCTTATAAGGCTAGATTTCAGATTCACTGATAGTAAAACACTATTATATTGCCCCTCCCCCCTCAAGTGAGGTCACCTCTCTTATAAGGCTAGATTTCAGATTCACTGATAGTAAAACACTATTATATTTCCCCTCCCCCCTCAAGTGAGGTCACCTCTCTTATAAGGCTAGATTTCAGATTCACTGATAGTAAAATACTACTATATTGCCCCTCCCCCCTCAAGTGAGGTCACCTCTCTTATAAGGCTAGATTTCAGATTCTCTGATAGTAAAACACTATTATATTTCCCCTCCCCCCTCAAGTGAGGTCACCTCTCTTATAAGGCTAGATTTCAGATTCTCTGATAGTAAAACACTATTATATTGCCCCTCCCCCCTCAAGTGAGGTCACCTCTCTTATAAGGCTAGATTTCAGATTCTCTGATAGTAAAACACTATTATATTGCCCCTCCCCCCTCAAGTGAGGTCACCTCTCTTATAAGGCTAGATTTCAGATTCTCTGATAGTAAAACACTATTATATTGCCCCTCCCCCCTCAAGTGAGGTCACCTCTCTTATAAGGCTAGATTTCAGATTCTCTGATAGTAAAACACTATTATATTGCCCCTCCCCCCTCAAGTGAGGTCACCTCTCTTATAAGGCTAGATTTCAGATTCACTGATAGTAAAACACTATTATATTGCCCCTCCCCCCTCAAGTGAGGTTACCTCTCTTATAAGGCTAGATTTCAGATTCACTGATAGTAAAACACTATTATATTGCCCCTCCCCCCTCAAGTGAGGTCACCTTTCTTATAAGGCTAGATTTCAGATTCACTGATAGTAAAACACTATTATATTGCCCCTCCCCCCTCAAGTGAGGTCACCTATCTTATAAGGCTAGATTTCAGATTCACTGATAGTAAAACACTATTATATTGCCCCTCCCCCCTCAAGTGAGGTCACCTCTCTTATAAGGCTAGATTTCAGATTCACTGATAGTAAAACACTATTATATTGCCCCTCCCCCCTCAAGTGAGGTCACCTCTCTTATAAGGCTAGATTTCAGATTCACTGATAGTAAAACACTATTATATTGCCCCCCCCCCCTCAAGTGAGGTTACCTCTCTTATAAGGCTAGATTTCAGATTCACTGATAGTAAAACACTATTATATTGCCCCTCCCCCCTCAAGTGAGGTCACCTCTCTTATAAGGCTAGATTTCAGATTCACTGATAGAAAAACACTATTATATTGCCCCTCCCCCCCCAAGTGAGGTCACCTCTCTTATAAGGCTAGATTTCAGATTCACTGATAGTAAAACACTATTATATTGCCTCTCCCCCCCTCAAGTGAGGTCACCTCTCTTATAAGGCTAGATTTCAGATTCACTGATAGTAAAACACTATTATATTGTCCCTCCCCCCCCTCAAGTGAGGTCACCTCTCTTATAAGGCTAGATTTCAGATTCACTGATAGTAAAATACTATTATATTGTCCCTCCCCCCTCAAGTGAGGTCACCTCTCTTATAAGGCTAGATTTCAGATTCACTAATAGTAAAACACTATTATATTGCCCCTCCCCCCTCAAGTGAGGTCACCTCTCTTATAAGGCTAGATTTCAGATTCACTGATAGTAAAATACTATTATATTGCCCCTCCCCCCCCTCAAGTGAGGTCACCTCTCTTATAAGGCTAGATTTCAGATTCACTGATAGTAAAATACTATTATATTGTCCCTCCCCCCTCAAGTGAGGTCACCTCTCTTATAAGGCTAGATTTCAGATTCACTGATAGTAAAACACTATTATATTGTCCCTCCCCCCCCCTCAAGTGAGGTCACCTCTCTTATAAGGCTAGATTTCAGATTCACTGATAGTAAAATACTATTATATTGTCCCTCCCCCCTCAAGTGAGGTCACCTCTCTTATAAGGCTAGATTTCAGATTCACTAATAGTAAAACACTATTATATTGCCCCTCCCCCCTCAAGTGAGGTCACCTCTCTTATAAGGCTAGATTTCAGATTCACTGATAGTAAAACACTATTATATTGTCCCTCCCCCCCCTCAAGTGAGGTCACCTCTCTTATAAGGCTAGATTTCAGATTCACTGATAGTAAAACACTATTATATTGCCCCTCCCCCCTCAAGTGAGGCCACCTCTCTTATAAGGTCACTTTTTTCATTGTAGAAGGGGGTGGCCTTATAAAACGGCGACTACTGTAAAGTGAGTGAGTGATTGTTGCTTAGCGCCAACTCAGCAATTTTTCAGCTATATCAAGTTAATTTTCAATGAGATGATGATAAGGTCTGCTTTGTACTAGACTAACACGCCTAGTTGGATTTTTGTAGTGCTAGCTAACTGAAACAACAGCCTGCGGATAGACATGTCACCCCACTCAGACACATTAGTCTGATTCCGAGCCAACCAGTCTTTGTTCTTTCTCCTTAATGCTGCGTGCTTAGCACAGAAGCAACAAATACCAATTTTATAGTCTTTGGTTTGACCCGATCAGGGATCGAACCCGTAATCTACAACACTCGAGGCGAGCATGCTAAACATTACACCACAGATGTGGTTCTGCTGTAAAGCAACAAAACTTACCCATCAATACATGGTTCACTATTGTTTTTTCTTCTAGGTTCAGAACAATACTGACTAGATCCACTAGGTATAGGTTAAGGAAAATATAGATGTCAGTGATAGATCTGGAAATATCTGGGACAACATAGGCGGATCCAGGTGAGGATGCCCAGGTCCACCTTTTTGAGCTAGGTTATAGACAGGTAAAAACATGTTTTAACAGAATATTTCCAATTACATACTTGTCTTTTTTCTTTTTACTATGTTTTGTAATCTTTGTTTTGAATAAGGCCGCCGTATCTTTTGATTTTTTTCAGAAGGTATTTGCTTTGAAATCCGATTTAAAAAAAAAACGGGCCTCCCCTTATGGAAATGTCAGGATCCACCTCAGTCCTCTGGACAATCGTTATCTCTTAAGACTCTCCACAGCTTGAGAACAATGAACAGTCCAAATTTAATGGCTCATCCCCTATATGGTGTAAAACCCCATTCATTCCCCAACCTCATTTTACCCCTAGATATCTTAAATACTCACTTAGTTCAAACTTTCATCATTTGTCCCTCTGAAGTCTCAACTCCTATACAGTGTATAGCCCTATCTCCTTCCTGATACAAAACCCTATTCCCCCCATCTAGGTTCACCCCTGGAAATCTCAAATACTCACTTAGTTCACACTTTCATCATTTGAAGACCCATCTCCTACCCGGTGTGTAGCCCCATTCACTAACTGATGATAAATGCCATTCCCCACCCTCATTTTACCCCTAGATATCTCAAGTACTCCTTTAGTTCACACTCATCATTTGTTCCTCTGAAGTTCCATTCCCTAACTGGTTGATATAGCCCTATTCCCCAACCTGGTTTTACCCCTGGATATCTCAAATACTCACTTCATTCACACTTTTACCATTGTTCAGACCAATTTCAATCACTGCTATAGGAGGTAAAATTCGAAAAAAAAAAAAAAAAAAGGCATTCACTAAAAATAAAACCCTCGTGGAAATAACCATTAACAGTCAAACCTGTCCATGCAGTCACCTGTATTAAAAGGTCACCTCTATTTAGCAGTCACCTGTATTAAAAGGTCACCTTTTTCTTGTCCTGTCATACAAAGCTTCATATGAATTGAACCTCTTTTAAGAGGTCACCTGTCTTATAAGGCCACTTTTTCTTTATCCCAAAGGTGACCTCTTAATACAGGTATACAGTATTGGAGACAATATAACTTAGTAAAGGATACTTGCACACAGCGTCCTCTTTACAATCAAGAGTATTTTTTATACCACAGGGTGTATTCTTTGGAGCGATTTTACACGTTGAACGAACACAACACTCAAAATTCCACCCACTGAAAAGAGAAAAAATGTGAACAGTAGTTAAAATTAATTTTTCGTGTTTGACAATAGTTTCTGCAAGCTTCCAGCATATCTGGAGATGGGAGACCCGGAGATACATCAATAAACTGGCCATTAGTCGCTGCTGCCAAACTTAATCACATTAAGTATAAAAGTATGTCTCGTCATAGGCTAGAAACAAACATAAGTTTAGCAGTGATAGGGACAGATTGCATAGACAGATATAAATCTCTTTATCAATGTTACAAGGGGTCTTAATCTATATATTGTAGTGGGCTGGGGGTTTTGAAGTGATAATCAGAAACTATATTTCGAAGAAGGTTGGTTTGGTTTGGATTATGGTGTTTAACGCCACTTTCAACAATATTCAAGTTGTATTCTGGCGGTTAGTTTTATTGGTGGAGGAAACCAGAGTAAACCACAAACCTGTCGCAGGTCACTGACAAACTGAGTACACCTCGCCATGAACGGGGTTCGAACTCACAACTTTAGTAGCGATAGGCACTGATTGCACAGGTAGTTGTAAATCCAATAACCATATGATCATAAGACCCCTGGTCCATCTACATGTGTTATGCAAATGACGCTCTTATAAGTCCCTCTTTCTGTTGAGTAGAAGTCCCCTTTGTTTACCATGTTACTATGGTAACATACCTACATATTGCACCTGGTTTTAGTTTACAGTTTTTATCACAACAATTATCGCCATAGTAACCAGCGTCACATTCCTCATCCTCTTCTAATTTTCCATTTCCACAGAACGTAACATCAGAACTTTCTGGAAAAAAATATCAGTAATCTTTATATACAAATGAACTTTGTTGCGTCTTGATCAAAGGAATCGGTGATCTTAAATGTTAAATTATTTTGTTTTCCAAACTTTCTACTTGGAGAATACCTGATGAAGGTTATAACAGAAATGTGTTGTGTACACTTTATTAGATATCTACGTTTTTATAACATGTTCTATCACTATGTAGATACTTCTGCTGGTGGATTATTAGTCACCAGAGGTATCATCTACACAGTAGTCAGTGTTACTATTACTATGTAGATACTTCTGCTGGTGGATTATTAGTCACCAGAGGTATCATCTACACAGTAGTCAGTGTTACTATTACTAGGTAGATACTTCTGCTGGTGGATTATTAGTCACCAGAGGTATCATCTACACAGTAGTCAGTGTTACTATTACTAGGTAGATACTTCTGCTGGTGGATTATTAGTCACCAGAGGTATCATCCGCCCAGTAGTCAGTGCTTCGGCCCTGACATGGTTTATTAGATATAGGGGGCAATTGTCTGGGGGGGCTATTGTCCTGCTCCCATATATACCAGGTGTATAATATTTAATTTTACAGTTCCTAAACAATGCAATTATAATTAAAACTGGGGGGTAAGGGTAATGGTGTTTAATGCCATTTTCAACAATATTTCAGTTATTTCGTGGCGGTCAGTTTTATTGGTGAAGGAAACCGTTGTATGACAGGTCAAGAAAAATGCCACCTATTAATACAGGTGACTGCTTAATAGAGGTGACTGTATACAAATTCTTACCAGTAAAACAATTTGCACCTTTGGATTCTAGTACTTTATATATGTACTGTCTACTGCACTGGCTGAAAAACTAAAAATAGAAATCACATGAAAAATTAAAAATAGAAATCACATAAAAAACTAAAAATAGAAATCATATGAAAAACTAAAAATAGAAATCATATGAAAAACTAAAAATAGAAGCACATGAAAAACTAAAAATAGAAATCACATGAAAAACTAAAAATAGAATTCACATAAAAAACTAAAAATAGAAATCACATGAAAAACTAAAAATAGATAACTGTCAAAAGTAAATGCTGTAATAATACAGTAGATTTCTTCTGCAGTGAAAAAGTGGCCTTATAACAGGGGTGAACTCTCTTGAGGGGTCAATATTGTAGTATCTCTGTGTATATGTTGCTAAACAAATAAAGGAGATAACTATGACCGATAATATCATACATATTCATAGCTATGCAGTGAGTGATTGGTATTTAATACCAAATGAGCAATTTTTCAGACATATCATTGCGAGAACAAATTACATTTCAATGAGATGATGATGCAGTTCTCTTTGTACTAGACAAACATGCTTCGTTTGATTTCTATAGTTCACTGAAACAATAGTCCACGTATAGACATTGTTGTTCCACGTATAGACATGTTGTTCCACGTATAGACATTGTTGTTCCACGTATAGACATGTTGTTGCCCTCCGACACATTATCCTGATTCCGCACCAATCAATCTTTTCTCTTAATCCTTAATGCTGCTTGCTTAGCGGAGAAGCAACAAATACTAATTTTATGTGTCTTTAGTGTGACCTGCTGGATTCGAAACCATGATCTGCAGCACCTCACTCAAGGCTAGCATGCTAACCATTACACCACTGATGCTATTCATAGCTATATAGTTTGTTTGTTTGTTAGTTTGATGGTGTTTAACACCACTTTCAACAATATTTCAGTTATATCGTGGCAATCAGTTTGATTGGTGGAGGATAACGGAGGACCCGGAGAAAACCACCGACCTGTCGTAAGTCACTGACAAAATTTATCACATAATGTTGTACATCTCGCCTTGATCAAGATTCGAACTCACAACATCAGTGGAGATCCTGATTGCATAGGTAGTTGTAAATCCAACTACCATACGATACCATCCCTTACGGCCCCTTCATAGCTAAACAAACCTTGTTATTAGATTCATATCCCATCACAGCATAGAGATACATGAGAACATGTCCTCCATTGATAGAGGGTGGGGCACAATCAGAGATATCTGGGTCGAGGCTAGCACACTAACCATTACATCACTGATGCTGTTCATAGCTAAACAAACCTTGTTATTAGTTTCATATCCCATCACAGCATATGGATACATGAGAACATGTCCTCCATTGATAGAGGGTGGGGCACAATCAGTGGTATCTGGGTCGAGGCTAGCACACTAACCATTACATCACTGATGCTGTTCATAGCTAAACAAACCTTGTTATTAGTATCATATCCCATCACAGCATATGGATACATGAGAAAATGTCCTCCATTAATAGAGGTTGGGGCACAATCAGGGGTATCTGGGTCATGTTCACTTCCCCAATTATGACCTACAAATACAAAAAAATCAAGGTCAGAGAAATGCTTAATCTAATGAAAATTAAATGCTTATTGTATATTTTATTGTTTATTTTTTATTTGGGGGGGGGGTTCACTGACATCTAATGACATCGTAATCGCATGTGATTATGTTAGGGTTCATATATTCAGGTGACCAATTAATGATGAGCCTATCAAATCTTGAGGTACAAAAAACCGAGCACATGCTGAGAGCTGTTGTCTGATTGGTCAATTGTCTTGCATATGATTGGACAGTCAAATATCAATGAAAGATTACCTGACATGACCCCTAACAGGATGTCATTAGATGTTAGTGTAATCAGAAAAGAAATAAATGCAATAAAACCATACCTGTTAACCCTCCCCCTTTGCGCGGGAGTCTCCCGCGTAAGAGCCTTATCTCCGCATGGACTGGGTCTCCTGCGCAGGAGACATTAATCTCCTGCACACACCTTTTCCTCCCGCACGATCTCCCCGCCCTCAACAAAAAAATGTTCTCCCGATTTTGAGGGTCCCTTCCGTCCCTCCCGTCAACTTTCAAAATCTTCCGCCCGTGAAAAAAATCAAGTACAATAAAATCTTTTTGCGATCAATATTTCTGGAAATTCCCCCTTTGGAACTCCCGCGCTGATGAAAAATGCCAAGAGATACGAATGGTAAAGGTGAATGTCATATTTAATGATATCCGCTTATTGATCTGTTTGACACCTTTACAGGTAAATTGGGTCATGGTGATTAATTAAGGTGTTGATGATTATACAATTATCCACTGATTGACAGTTAACTGGGGATAAGGAAGTGGGTTTGTGGCACTTGCTTAGATGATTAGAAGTGTGATAGCGGCAATTAAAAATAGTTATAAATCGTTGTGCAAACAGGAGTCGGCCAACCTTTGATGCCGAGGAAAACTTCTTATTTCAATCAAACGTGGAATGAATTCATCTCGGATTGAGTTGTTATGGCTTGTTTAGGACCAAAGCCGATCAAAGTATTATTTAAGGACTAAGTTCCAGGATGGAATTGATAAACCACAAAAATGCCGAAACGTATGCTATCACCCAACGCACCAGCAGCAAAGTGACTTTTTAATTTTAGTGCTCTATGACTTTATTGTTCAGAACATTCTGTCTTCATTGTTATTGCTTTGTTATAACCTTATGATTATGAATGATTTTGAATAAATTATAGATACAGTTTTTATCCTTCATTCATCATATGAAACACTACTAATAAGACAGAAATGTAAACAATATATATTGAAATGGGATGCAGTTGGTTCAATACTGAAACAAACAAATAAAGGTAATAACAAAATTACCGAACTCCGAACAATCTTACAAAGGGAAAGTCAAAACTCATAATTATATAAACAGACAAAATCAGTCAACAACCGGAAAACTGTGAAAACCGTAATGACCCTGACTTGGTACAGGCATTTCTAAAGAAATGGTGGGTTGAATCAGATTTTAAGGCGCCAAACCTCCCGCTCTCATTACGGTTCAAAAGGAAAACATCAATAAACAATAAAAACACACATCAAATACGTCGATAAAAAATCTCCAGTTATGAGACCAAATCTCCAGTTGTAGCATAGCAACTCTATCACATGTACATATGTATGCAACTACAAGGTACAATTTTGTGCGCTTAAAGGCGATGCACAAAATCTGCCCCTTAGAAGAGTTTTGTAGGAGGGAGATCTCTACCCTAGCAGTTCACAGAGGTTAACAGGTATGGTAAAACAAGATATTAAATTAATTAGAATGGAGAAATGCAAGTAGCCATCTGCTGATGTGAACAATTTTTCACTAAATAAAAAAACATAACTGTCAACCTCTTCTCATCAAAATCTAGAATCAGGCTTTTCTTAATGCGGAAAGTAGCATAAGTTCAGTAAGACATGGTGATTTTTGCAATCAAAGGGCACTTATGTGTCACTTTATGAATTCGAAGCCTGGTAACACAAATGAAGATTTTTTTATTATTAATTGTCAGATATTATCAATGTTAAACTTATTCACATTTAATTCCAATATAGTAGTTTTACTACTTAAATAATAACAGAAACATTCTTAAGATTTTTTTTTGTAAAGAACCATTTAGTGATTATTTGCATACAGTTGGGAATCAATCAAGTTTCTAGTGGTTAAGGCTATTGTGTTCCCACCCAAGAGGAATATGCTCACTACCAGCTTACTACCACAAAGGTGTGTTTGATTTCTACCTTATGTGAGAAATTTTCAGTTACTTCCTTAATAAGGTGCACTTGATTTCTATCTTAAGTGAACAACATTTACCAGGTATTTCCCAATTTCTACAGGAAATCATAGATTACTTCAACATAAAATAAACAATATCAAGATCTTAAAGTGGCATCAATCAATTAATAATTTCACTAAGGAGATGTTGGGCCGCAAATTAGTTTTATTGAAGTTCCTGTACCAAGCCAGGAAAGTGAGCGATCTTATATATACAATATACGTACATTGTCGGTAAATATAAAATTTATTTGTACGAGCTTTAGAAACAGGCAGAATAGCGAGCCTTTGGCGAGCTTTTCAGGCCTGTTTCGCAGCGAGTACTAATGAATTTTATTTTTAACGACAATGTATGTATATTGTGTTTATCCTGCCATGTCAAAAAAGTCAGAAAACTTGTCAGATTTAAGCAAAAAGGACAGAAACAAGCGTCATTCCTCGCCTTTCATAAATGTTGTCAAGGGTGTCTTCTTCGTGGTCTGCGTTACATTAGTACCAGTTTCATATACTTGTCTGCGCCCTCCGCTGTACATAGCTACAGAGTACCAGGAAAGTTTATTTGTATAGTACGAAAATTTATTCGTCTAGTACAGCAAATGTACTGATTGCAGGATAAAATGCATGTTAGGGGTTTCGATTTTCCCCCTTTCTATGATTTAGCCATTGGATTTTGGAAGTGTTCCGACAGTGTGGTATTTTTTGTAAACTGATTTTTAACCATACAAAAATGTTTTAAAATTTAACATACCAAGTTCTGTTGTTGTCAAAATCCACCATTATGTAAAAAGAGAAAGAAGAAAAAACAAATGTAAATAACAAATATTATCAACTAGTTATAACTTAAAATATTATCAACTAGTTATAACTTAAAATATTATCAACTAGATATAACTTCAAATATTATCAACTAGTTATAACTTCAAATATTATCAACTAGTTATAACTTCAAAAACAGAACATTTCAAAAGACTATTATTAGAATCAGCAGACAATATATACATTCAACACTTTCAGGTATAATTGAGTGAGTGATCGTTGTTTAATGCCAATTCAGCAATTTTCAGCTATACCATGGCGAGAACAAGTTAATTTTCAATGAGATGATGATGAAGTCTGCTTTTTACTAGACCAACATGCTGAGTTGGATTTTTATAGTGCTAGTTCACTGAAACAACAGTCTGCATGTAGAGATGTCAATCCACTCGGACACATTATTCTGATTCCTAACAAACCGGTCTTTGCTCTTTCTTCTTAATGCTGCGTGCTTAGCGGAAAAGCAACAAATACCAATTTTATAGCCTTTGGTTTGGACCGACCGTGGCTCGAACCCATGATCTTCCACATTCGAGATGAGCATGTTAACCATTACGCCACCGATGTGATACAGTTCTAATTACATTTCACACTATCTAAAATCTGTCAAACCAAAGAAGAGTCATAGCCCATGACATATTTACGACATACTATTTTTTATGATATAAAAGTCCCATAACTCTGGGATTTAAAAAACCAAAATGGTCAATTTTAAATAGTAATCCTAAGGCTGTGTAAAAAATTCGTGAATTTGGTCATAGCCAACTCGACTGATAAACAAAAGGATACTTTAATATGCTCTGTCTTCGACAACCTTATATAAAAAACACTCATTAGCCCATGTATCCTTCCCGCAAATATCTTCCATTTTTTGTTCATCATTATCACATTACAGAAACAATTCTGTCAAGTTTATCTTTCTGTCCATCTACATAAAGAGGGTTAGGGCTATTGTGTTTAACGCCACTTTCAACAATATTTCAATCATATTGTGGCAGTCGATTTTATTGGTGGAGGAAACCGGAGTACCGGGAGAAAACCATCGACCTTCCGCAAATCACTGATAAACTTTATCACATAATGTTGTATTGAGTACACCTCACATGACCAGGATTCAAACTCACAACTTTAGTGGTGATAGGCACTGATTGCATAGATAGCTATAAATCGTACTACCATACAATCACGATTGCGACGACCCCCCTCTACATAAAGGTATGTTAACATGGTCAAATGTTTCCTTTATATTCACTTCAACGCTTACCTGTTCACCCGCTTCAAACGAAACATGTGACTATTTAAATGCATCTTAAGGTAATTTTAATTGAGGGTCTTTTACCAGTGAAGTAACTTATACAATGTAGGGGGCATGGGGTCAATGTAGTATACAAACAAAGTTTAATACTAACCAGGGCCGTCATGGCCGTGATCATATGGTAGTTGGATTTACAACTACCTGTGCAATCAGTGCCTATCACCACTGATGTGAGCTCGAATCTCGATGAGGGCAAGGTGTACAACATTATGTGATAATGTTTGTCAGTGACTTGCGACAGGTCGGTGGTTTTCTCCGGGTCCTCCGGTTTCCTCCACCAATAAAACTGACCGCCACGATATAATTGAAATATTGTTGAAAGTGGCATTAAACACCATCAAACATCAAATAAATATTAATACTAACCATGTGCTGTTACAAGTGATGCCTCAAGAGATAGAATATTAATACTAACCATGTGTTGTAACAAGTGATGCCTCAAGAGATAGAATATTAATACTAACCATGTGTTGTAACAAGTGATGCCTCAAGAGATAGAATATTAATACTAACCATGTGTTGTAACAAGTGATGCCTCAAGAGATAGAATATTAATACTAACCATGTGTTGTTACAAGTGATGCCTCAAGAGATAGAATATTAATACTAACCATGTGTTGTAACAAGTGATGCCTCAAGAGATAGAATATTAATACTAACCATGTGCTGTTACAAGTGATGTCTCAAGAGATAGAATATTAATACTAACCATGTGCTGTAACAAGTGATGCCTCAAGAGGTAGAATATTAATACTAACCATGTGTTGTTACAAGTGATGCCTCAAGAGATAGAATATTAATACTAACCATGTGTTGTAACAAGTGATGCCTCAAGAGATAGAATATTAATACTAACCATGTGTTGTTACAAGTGATGCCTCAAGAGATAGAATATTAATACTAACCATGTGTTGTTACAAGTGATGCCTCAAGAGATAGAATATTAATACTAACCATGTGTTGTTACAAGTGATGCCTCAAGAGATAGAATATTAATACTAACCATGTGCTGTAACAAGTGATGACTCAAGAGATAGAATATTAATACTAACCATGTGTTGTAACAAGTGATGCCTCAAGAGATAGAATATTAATACTAACCATGTGTTGTTACAAGTGATGCCTCAAGAGATAGAATATTAATACTAACCATGTGTTGTTACAAGTGATGCCTCAAGAGATAGAATATTAATACTAACCATGTGTTGTAACAAGTGATGCCTCAAGAGATAGAATATTAATACTAACCATGTGTTGTTACATGTGATGCCTCAAGAGATAGAATATTAATACTAACCATGTGTTGTTACAAGTGATGCCTCAAGAGATAGAATATTAATACTAACCATGTGTTGTTACATGTGATGCCTCAAGAGATAGAATATTAATACTAACCATGTGTTGTTACAAGTGATGCCTCAAGAGATATAATATTAATACTAACCATGTGTTGTTACAAGTGATGCCTCAAGAGATAGAATATTAATACTAACCATGTGTTGTTACATGTGATGCCTCAAGAGATAGAATATTAATACTAACCATGTGTTGTTACAAGTGATGCCTCAAGAGATAGAATATTAATACTAACCATGTGTTGTTACAAGTGATGCCTCAAGAGATAGAATATTAATACTAACCATGTGTTGTTACAAGTGATGCCTCAAGAGATAGAATATTAATACTAACCATGTGTTGTTACAAGTGATGCCTCAAGAGATAGAATATTAATACTAACCATGTGTTGTAACAAGTGATGCCTCAAGAGATAGAATATTAATACTAACCATGTGTTGTTACAAGTGATGCCTCAAGAGATAGAATATTAATACTAACCATGTGTTGTTACAAGTGATGCCTCAAGAGATAGAATATTAATACTAACCATGTGTTGTTACAAGTGATGCCTCAAGAGATAGAATATTAATACTAACCATGTGTTGTTACAAGTGATGCCTCAAGAGATAGAATATTAATACTAACCATGTGTTGTTACAAGTGATGCCTCAAGAGATAGAATATTAATACTAACCATGTGTTGTTACAAGTGATGCCTCAAGAGATAGAATATTAATACTAACCATGTGTTGTTACAAGTGATGCCTCAAGAGATAGAATATTAATACTAACCATGTGTTGTAACAAGTGATGCCTCAAGAGATAGAATATTAATACTAACCATGTGTTGTTACAAGTGATGCCTCAAGAGATAGAATATTAATACTAACCATGTGTTGTAACAAGTGATGCCTCAAGAGATAGAATATTAATACTAACCATGTGTTGTTACAAGTGATGCCTCAAGAGATAGAATATTAATACTAACCATGTGTTGTTACAAGTGATGCCTCAAGAGATAGAATATTAATACTAACCATGTGCTGTTACAAGTGATGCCTCAAGAGATAGAATATTAATACTAACCATGTGTTGTTACAAGTGATGCCTCAAGAGATAGAATATTAATACTAACCATGTGTTGTAACAAGTGATGCCTCAAGAGATAGAATATTAATACTAACCATGTGTTGTTACAAGTGATGCCTCAAGAGATAGAATATTAATACTAACCATGTGTTGTTACAAGTGATGCCTCAAGAGATAGAATATTAATACTAACCATGTGTTGTTACAAGTGATGCCTCAAGAGATAGAATATTAAGACTAACCATGTGTTGTTACAAGTGATGCCTCAAGAGATAGAATATTAATACTAACCATGTGCTGTAACAAGTGATGCCTCAAGAGATAGAATATTAATACTAACCATGTGTTGTTACAAGTGATGCCTCAAGAGATAGAATATTAATACTAACCATGTGTTGTTACAAGTGATGCCTCAAGAGATAGAATATTAATACTAACCATGTGTTGTTACAAGTGATGCCTCAAGAGATAGAATATTAATACTAACCATGTGTTGTTACAAGTGATGCCTCAAGAGATAGAATATTAATACTAACCATGTGTTGTAACAAGTGATGCCTCAAGAGATAGAATATTAATACTAACCATGTGTTGTTACAAGTGATGCCTCAAGAGATAGAATATTAATACTAACCATGTGTTGTTACAAGTGATGCCTCAAGAGATAGAATATTAAGACTAACCATGTGTTGTTACAAGTGATGCCTCAAGAGATAGAATATTAATACTAACCATGTGTTGTTACAAGTGATGCCTCAAGAGATAGAATATTAATACTAACCATGTGTTGTTACAAGTGATGCCTCAAGAGATAGAATATTAATACTAACCATGTGTTGTAACAAGTGATGCCTCAAGAGATAGAATATTAATACTAACCATGTGTTGTTACAAGTGATGCCTCAAGAGATAGAATATTAATACTAACCATGTGTTGTTACATGTGATGCCTCAAGAGATAGAATATTAATACTAACCATGTGTTGTAACAAGTGATGCCTCAAGAGATAGAATATTAATACTAACCATGTGCTGTTACAAGTGATGCCTCAAGAGATAGAATATTAATACTAACCATGTGTTGTTACAAGTGATGCCTCAAGAGATAGAATATTAATACTAACCATGTGTTGTTACAAGTGATGCCTCAAGAGATAGAATATTAATACTAACCATGTGTTGTAACAAGTGATGCCTCATGAGATAGAATATTAATACTAACCATGTGTTGTAACAAGTGATGCCTCAAGAGATAGAATATTAATACTAACCATGTGCTGTTACAAGTGATGCCTCAAGAGATAGAATATTAATACTAACCATGTGTTGTTACAAGTGATGCCTCAAGAGATAGAATATTAATACTAACCATGTGTTGTTACAAGTGATGCCTCAAGAGATAGAATATTAATACTAACCATGTGTTGTTACAAGTGATGCCTCAAGAGATAGAATATTAATACTAACCATGTGTTGTAACAAGTGATGCCTCAAGAGATAGAATATTAATACTAACCATGTGTTGTTACAAGTGATGCCTCAAGAGATAGAATATTAATACTAACCATGTGTTGTTACAAGTGATGCCTCAAGAGATAGAATATTAATACTAACCATGTGTTGTTACAAGTGATGCCTCAAGAGATAGAATATTAATACTAACCATGTGTTGTTACAAGTGATGCCTCAAGAGATAGAATATTAATACTAACCATGTGTTGTTACAAGTGATGCCTCAAGAGATAGAATATTAATACTAACCATGTGCTGTAACAAGTGATGCCTCAAGAGATAGAATATTAATACTAACCATGTGTTGTTACAAGTGATGCCTCAAGAGATAGAATCTTATGTCCTTTACTGTTTCTACTAGTACTCAGTCCTGTATTTAACATAGAGTTATGTCCCTTTAGGAAAAAATCTGAAAAAAAAGTACCAAATATACAATACAACAAGAGCACTGCCCAAGGATGCTGGACGCTCGACTTTTTCGTATCTGATATTAAACTGCAAGCAATTTACAAAGTTATATATACTTCTAACTATGATGGTCATATAAGCAAATATGCTTACAAGATTGGTAAATATAATCAGAGGGGTATAATCTTTTCTTGTAACACTATTTTAGTGCAGATGAAATAAAAATAAAAAATAAAAATAAAAAATGTTTGAGGGAGGGGGGGCAACGGGAGGGGGTTGTATGTTGGGAGTGGGGAGTTACTCTTCTGTAATGTGTTCCCCCTTTTGATAGTGAACAGGTATGTTGGGTTTCATTTTAATGCCTATCATAGTTTATATTGAGAAAATTGTATTTTTAGAAAATAAAATGCAAGTTAAAAAAAGGGAAATAACTCAAATGAAATGCTGGATAGAGTTGTCTTCTCTTGTCAACCGAACGGGGTCAATACTTTCTACAAGTGTATTGAGTTTCAAGTTAATAGTTTTGATAATTTTAATTATACTAAAACAATATCCCAAATTTCTATGTACTATGCCAAAACAAGGGCAGATAACTCTGGATATACAAATCACAGGGTCACCTGCCTTGTTGTAATTGGTTCCTCTTTTGATAGTGAACAAGTATTCCAAGTTTCAAATGGATACCTTTGATAGTTTTTGAGAAATGGACTCTGACAAAAAACTTTACCGACTCAAGATGCTGACGCAGACGCCGGAGTGACAATAGCTCGACTTTTTTTTTTCTCGAAAAGTCGAGCTAAAAATGAATATCTGTGTAATGTCACACTATAAGATTTATCTGTACGAGATTCACAAACAGGTAAAAAAGGTAGACTTTGGGAGCACTTCTGTCCTGTTTTGTAGTGAGTACAAATTTTTTATTTTTTTTTATTTTTACAGACAATACACATATATTTGTTATCCTGTAATATCAGAAGTACAGAAACAAGCTTCATTCTAATGTGATCTCTTTCACCTGCACATCAAATACATCAAATTTACATAATATACTGATAAAGAAGGTGGTAAAATATAATTGTAAGTTAAATAACAAATTTTCCTAAACCTTTATCTATTCTTAATTGACTGGTGCTACTACCGGAGCAGAATCTGCTTACACTTCCAGAGCACCTGAGTTCACTCTCACTTTTTAAGGAGTTCATGTTGCTCAATCTTTATTTTTCTTTGTAGTGTTTTGTAGATCATTTGTTGTCACTTTGTTCTCTTTCTTTTTCTTAGTATTGACTGTCCTTCTACAATTTATTGCTTCTGATTATCACCTTTGGTATCTTCAAATTTTTCTTTGCAAGAATCATAACAAAGTTGTCATATTTTGCCGAGATCTGGTTAGGTTTAGAGTGTTAACACCACTTTCAACAATATTTCAGTTACATCAGTTACATCATGGCGGTCAGGTTTATTGGTGGAGGAAAACGGAGTACCCGGAGAAAACCACTGACCTGTCGCAAGTCACTGACAAACTTCATCACATAATATTGTATCGAGTAAAACTTGCCTGAACGGGATTCGAACTCACAACTTCAGTGGTGATATGCACTGATTGCATAGGTTAAGCCTTACCCCAAGAACAAATGCCTCCTGGATCTTTGTCCTTTGGTGATGAAATGTAAGCAAGGCCTAAAACTCCTCGTTCAAATTTATGAAATGTAAATAAATGAGCTAAACAGAAGCCTCGGAATTGTTCATCCCTACTAAATGCCTGCAAAAAAAATATATAGCGTAATGACCTATGTATAATGCGCTAGATTTTACATAGATTCTTTATTTTGCAGAAAGGGATGCGCATTAACAAAAACAATGTGTTGCACTCTTTCTTCACACCCGGAAATCACATTCTTCTGCAGATTTCCAAGGCCAAGAGGGGGTTCACATTATGCAAGAATGCACATTATGCAACCCTTATGATGGTAATCAACTGTACTTAAAAATTATTCTGACTTCTACTTAAAGATTAACGATAAATAAATGACTGTCAGCAATGAAAAAACTAAACATTGTACATTTATTGATCTTGAGGTATCAACAACATAGTTGCTTAGAAAAAGATTTGACTTATCATCAGGTTTGTAACTAGATTAACACGACGTGTTCCACTAGTGGAGCAGGAACTGCTTACCCTTTTGGACCACCTGAGTTCACCCCCGGTTTTTAGTGTGGTTCGTGTTACTCAATCTTTAGTTTTATGTGTAATGTCTTCTTGTACTTTTTCTTTTGGCCATTGTGTTGTCTGTTCTTCTTCAGATTTATGGTTTCTGATTACCTCCCTTTGGTATCTTCAAACTCTTCTTACTAATGTAATTGAAATTTTAAACTGAGGTGAGACTTACCTCTAATAGTTTATTAGCAGTCCAGTTAACTTTAGGTCCATGGTTAAAATGATCCAATTTATCTGTGTAGTTTTCATAAATCTGAAGCTATAACAAATAAATCAGTTATTTTATTTATTTTTTTTTGTTGCCATGTCATTCAACAAACAACAACTGTGTATAATTCTTTGACTCTATTTGTGTTTGTGACGTCAGGCACAATGATGGCAGTATTTGTGTTTGTGACGTCAGGCACAATGATGGCAGTATTTGTGTTTGTGACGTCAGGCACAATGATGGCAGTATTTGTGTTTGTGACGTAATGTCAGGCACAATGATGGCAGTATTTGTGTTTGTGACGTAATGTCAGCCACAATGATGGCAGTATTTGTGTTTGTGACGTAATGTCAGGCACAATGATGGCAGTATTTGTGTTTGTGACGTAATGTCAGCCACAATGATGGCAGTATTTGTGTTTGTGACATAATGTCAGGCACAATGATGGCTAGCATTCCTGTCAGAAAATTGATTAAAATAAAACATACCTCTGCTACTTCAAATCCTAGACCAATCAAATCAGAGTTATCATCCGGCCATTTTGTTCTACGGAAAATTTCATTCACTTTGTTCATGGTACCAATCTGGAAAAGTGTGTAATTATTGTTAAATGTCAAATGAGTAATTCTCACTAAATGCTAAGAGAGTAATTTTTGCTTAATACAAAGTGAGTCATTATTTTAAATAACAATTCTTGGGCCCAGTGATTTCTTTCTATTGAATTCTTGGGCCGAGAGATTTCTTTCTATTGAATTCTTGGGCCCAGCGATTTCTTTCTTAAAAGGGATCAAGATAGAGAGTTTTATTGAATTCTTGGGCCCAGTGATTTCTTTGGCCATCATTTTATTGAATACTTACAATATAGTTGGCTGTAGTGTGGGTTCTACTTTCACCAATATTTACATAAAATTCATAATCAGCTACCAGGAACAACGTACACACTATCCTATTTCCAAAAGCTTTCTTATTTTCTCTCTTGACTCTCAATTTACCTGTAGAACAAAACAAAATAAGAGATGATCCTTCATTCTACAATATTTCACTGGATACTGAGTTGCATGTATTGTACTTGTCTGAAGTCAGAACTTAGATTTCAAACAGAATGTGTTAAGGTATTGACAGAACTGTGGTCATTATTGTTGTGGTAGATTACATTGTCAACTATTATTATTACTTTCATTTGTGATTGAGGAAATTACTATGAACTATGCAATAGGTCATAGGTCAGTAATAATTAGGTTAGTAGGTAAGTGATTGAGGAAATTACTATGAATTTAGGTCAGTTGGTCAGTGATTGAAGAAGTTACTCTGAATTTAGGTCAATAGGTCAGTAATTGAGGATTGAGTTTTTTGCTCATAAGAACTTTGTGGTATCATAGTAATACATATTGGCAATAACTGCCTATCACCCCTAGAGTTCAATTGTGAGTTTGAACTCCGCTCAAGCGAGGTGTACTCGATACAACATTATGTGATAAATTTTGTCAGTGACTTGTGACAGGTCAGTGGTTTTCTCCTGTTTAAGATGAGTGGCCTGATAAGGGGGGTACTACTGTATCATAGTAATACATACTGGCCTGTGTATTAAGTGTGGCCATCTGTAGAGAATATTCACTGATTCTGTTATGACCTGAGTCATATTTATCCTTCTGTCCACAAAACTTTACTCTGAAAAAGAAATTTATCTAATACAATAAGAAGAGTGTGAGGATGCCAAAGGGAGGTAATCAGAATCTGTACAGACAGACAATATAATACAGTAAGAGTGTGAGGATGCCAAAGGGAGGTAATCAGAATCTGTACAGACAGACAATATAATACAGTAAGAAGAGTGTGAGGATGCCAAAGGGAGGTAATCAGAATCTGTACAGACACAATATAATACAGTAAGAAGAGTGTGAGGATGCCAAAGGGAGGTAATCAGAATCTGTACAGACAGACAATATAATACAGTAAGAGTGTGAGGATGCCAAAGGGAGGTAATCAGAATCTGTAGACAGACAATATAATACAGTAAGAGTGTGAGGATGCCAAAGGGAGGTAATCAGAATCTGTACAGACAGACAATATAATACAGTAAGAGTGTGAGGATGCCAAAGGGAGGTAATCAGAATCTGTACAGACAGACAATATAATACAGTAAGAGTGTGAGGATGCCAAAGGGAGGTAATCAGAATCTGTACAGACAGACAATATAATACAGTAAGAAGAGTGTGAGGATGCCAAAGGGAGGTAATCAGAATCTGTACAGACAGACAATATAATACAGTAAGAGTGTGAGGATGCCAAAGGGAGGTAATCAGAATCTGTACAGACAGACAATATAATACAGTAAGAGTGTGAGGATGCCAAAGGGAGGTAATCAGAATCTGTACAGACACAATATAATACAGTAAGAGTGTGAGGATGCCAAAGGGAGGTAATCAGAATCTGTACAGACAGACAATATAATACATTAAGAAGAGTGTGAGGATGCCAAAGGGAGGTAATCAGAATCTGTACAGACACAATATAATACAGTAAGAAGAGTGTGAGGATGCCAAAGGGAGGTAATCAGAATCTGTACAGACAGACAATATAATACAGTAAGAGTGTGAGGATGCCAAAGGGAGGTAATCAGAATCTGTACAGACAGACAATATAATACAGTAAGAAGAGTGTGAGGATGCCAAAGGGAGGTAATCAGAATCTGTACAGACAGACAATATAATACAGTAAGAAGAGTGTGAGGATGCCAAAGGGAGGTAATCAGAATCTGTACAGACACAATATAATACAGTAAGAAGAGTGTGAGGATGCCAAAGGGAGGTAATCAGAATCTGTACAGACAAACAATATAATACAGTAAGAAGAGTGTGAGGATGCCAAAGGGAGGTAATCAGAATCTGTACAGACAGACAATATAATACAGTAAGAGTGTGAGGATGCCAAAGGGAGGTAATCAGAATCTGTACAGACAGACAATATAATACAGTAAGAAGAGTGTGAGGATGCCAAAGGGAGGTAATCAGAATCTGTACAGACAGACAATATAATACAGTAAGAAGAGTGTGAGGATGCCAAAGGGAGGTAATCAGAATCTGTACAGACAGACAATATAATACAGCAAGAGTGTGAGGATGCCAAAGGGAGGTAATCAGAATCTGTACAGACAGACAATATAATACAGTAAGAAGAGTGTGAGGATGCCAAAGGGAGGTAATCAGAATCTGTACAGACAGACAATATAATACAGTAAGAAGAGTGTGAGGATGCCAAAGGGAGGTAATCAGAATCTGTACAGACAGACAATATAATACAGTAAGAAGTGTGAGGATGCCAAAGGGAGGTAATCAGAATCTGTACAGACAGACAATATAATACAGTAAGAAGAGTGTGAGGATGCCAAAGGGAGGTAATCAGAATCTGTACAGACACAATATAATACAGTAAGAAGAGTGTGAGGATGCCAAAGGGAGGTAATCAGAATCTGTACAGACAGACAATATAATACAGTAAGAGTGTGAGGATGCCAAAGGGAGGTAATCAGAATCTGTAGACAGACAATATAATACAGTAAGAGTGTGAGGATGCCAAAGGGAGGTAATCAGAATCTGTACAGACAGACAATATAATACAGTAAGAAGAGTGTGAGGATGCCAAAGGGAGGTAATCAGAATCTGTACAGACAGACAATATAATACAGTAAGAAGAGTGTGAGGATGCCAAAGGGAGGTAATCAGAATCTGTACAGACACAATATAATACAGTAAGAAGAGTGAGGATGCCAAAGGGAGGTAATCAGAATCTGTAGACAGACAATATAATACAGTAAGAAGAGTGTGAGGATGCCAAAGGGAGGTAATCAGAATCTGTAGACAGACAATATAATACAGTAAGAAGAGTGTGAGGATGCCAAAGGGAGGTAATCAGAATCTGTACAGACAGACAATATAATACAGTAAGAAGAGTGTGAGGATGCCAAAGGGAGGTAATCAGAATCTGTACAGACAGACAATATAATACAATAAGAAGAGTGTGAGGATGCCAAAGGGAGGTAATCAGAATCTGTACAGACAGACAATATAATACAGTAAGAGTGTGAGGATGCCAAAGGGAGGTAATCAGAATCTGTACAGACACAATATAATACAGTAAGAGTGTGAGGAAGCCAAAGGGAGGTAATCAGAATCTGTACAAAAGTAAGTGAGCGATAAATATTTTTTTTTATCTAATATAGAAAGTGAGCGACAAAAAGATATTTATTTAAAGTAATATGAAACGAGTTTTTGGTGAAATAAACATCTTCAAAAATATTTTTGCTATGTTTACATTCCCTAAAAACTAAACCATTCGTGCATGTTTGAGGACGAAAATCGCAATCATCTGTGATTAAGAACAGAAAATCATTCCATCTCGTACATGTTTTTTCAAGGCAATGGCGGCTAATTAACTTTCGGATGCACCGTTCCGATGATTGCCGATTATGAAATTTCATCACCAACGTAAACAAGGTGAGCACATGTATCATTCTGGTTTTGAAAGAAGTTAAATTTCTTGCATTTCTTGCCTTGCGAAGAAATTCTTTCATGTATGTTTTACCTTAAAGATTATCAACTGCAATGAATTTCATTCCGACTTAATCAGTTTATTCGAAATACTGGACAAAAACATTGAAATTGGTAATACAGGGGTTTCAAAGTGGGCCGGTACCCGGTACTTTTACCCGCCTGAGATCGTGTATAGTACCGGCAGAAATTACTGAACCCCCCAAAATTAGCAGTGGTCAAAACCACAAGTACGATGGTCGATAGGCTTGTGGAATATTTTTCAGAAAAAATTAATGATCACGTCAATTGCTGAATTCTGGGATATTCCCTGTTTTAAAAATAACTTTACCTTAGAATCGTAAATAGCAGTTTGCGCATGCGGTAAATAGATATGTTTTCGCCCCAATATCTTTTCATCCTTGTGTAAAACTCGAGACCGGAACAAAGCTGACATCATTTCAAAATAAAAAAAATGACCGATTACAAATTATGTTCAAACACAATTTAGTGTAATCTCCAGTAATATAAGTATGATCATTATGTATTATGAATATATGACTACACAATATTTTGTGCGATTTTTTTTTACCCAGGGTCGAATCATTCTGGGGCGTACTGTCTTGTTGCTTAACTCCGTCCATATTGTTTAACTTCCGGTATAAAAAAATAAAAACCTATGGCTAATTTATTTACATATTTGGACGGGGCCCTACCGCGGTTGTTCACAGAAATGAAAGTGTGCTGAAAAACATTTTTTAAAAGGAGGTACGAGGAGATAAGGGATAGAAAATTACTAGAAATCTTGAAAAAGGACAGGACATGGCTCAAATACGAATTACATTGTAATGTCAAAACGCCGGGCCCCCTTTTTTTCCAAAATAATTTAACCTTTGTGATTCAAATGTTAATAAATGTCTTCCCGCGAATCGTTTTTGTTCGAACATTTTTTTTGTACATAAGTCGTGAAAGTAACAATATATATTGTTTTTGTTTAATTATATTTGTATTGATCTATTAAAATTAAATTTTTTATTAAAGATTGATGATTGCAAATTAAATTTATATGTTTCATCAAGGACGTATTCTATATACGTCCTTAGTTTCATTAATTATGACACTTATATGTCTTGATCCGTGCCAATGGTCTTTGATGAGTTTAATTACTGGTAATAAAGTAAAAAAAAAACCACACAAGCCAAGGTAGGCCTATTGTGAAAAAGAAAAGGACAAAGCCAACAAAAGAATTTTGAGAAGTTTAAGCTTTTATAACAATGGCTTGGTCAAGCCTACATGTAGCAGTGAAACCGTAGCTTTACAGTCTCTGAAGTACATTATTTGGTCCACAAAATGCTAGATTTCAAGAGCTTCCGCTCCCTGTACCCCTTACGGCCCTCGGCCTAATTTTTTAGGTACCTCCTAAAATTTAAGAAGTACCTCCTATTACAAAAAACTTTGAAACCCCTGGTAATAATGAATGACACAGCAGTTTTTGTAAATAAAATAAATAATCTGGCCACTCAAAGTTGGAAAAAAATTCTGGCCTTTGCTCCATAGAATATTTAAAAAAAATCTGGCCTGAACTGAGTAAACAATGTTATAACCTGTCCTGCACTATATGTGCCGAATTAATTTTCTGTCAAATATTCTAACCTGACTTAACTTGCCAGGCCCCCTCAGAATCAAATTATTTCTGAAAATTTTGAAAATTATTTGCCTATCTCAGAATTAAATTATTTCTGAAAATTTTGAAAATTATTTGCCTATATATTATTATGAGATAAAAAAAAATGTGACACAGTGTGCTTTCTTTCACATTCTTATCTCTTAGGCCAAATAAATTTTATATTTAGATTCTCATCCCCTCCCTCCCCATTGTTTTTTGCTTCAATTTCATAATTTATTTTATATTCTCAGATATTTCTTTAAAATTCCTAGTGATTTTTATGAAAATGGTCAAAAAATAAATTGTATATGCCTCCCTCCCTCCCCATATTTTTACTGACAGGAGGATGAGAATCTAAAAATTAATTTTGTGGCCTTATGAAATTAACTAAAAAAACACCACTAGCACATAGAACAAAACTTTAGCCTGGGATATATTTGAGAGAGAAAAATCTTCCTCCCAAATTAATAGAAAACAATCTGTAGATTGACAAACAAAATGTATTTACAGTTGCAACTTTTTCAGGAGTTTTGATTGGCAATGATATTGAGCATGTTGCAGTTTCTGCATACCTGTAAACCAAATTTGGGATTAATTAAATTTTATATTACCTGAAGGAGAATCTATACATATCATTTCACCCATCCACCCCTTCCCCTTTTCCAGGAAAGGCAAATGGTCCGTGTCTAAATAGGAAATTATTTTTAACTGTATAATTTGAAGGATTTGAAACAAAGTAGTATTCATTTTTAATATAAAAAAAAACAATGTTTAACATAATTACAAGTTGCGTATGCAATGCCCTTAATGGGGCCCCGCGAAATTTGCTGAATTATACACATAATGCCGTTAAGACATTTACGGCAGTTTAGATCATAGATGGTGATATATATTTATTTTCCATGTAAAGAGATCCTTGTTTAACGTTTCGTCAAGGGAAAATTATTTTTAATCGTAGATTGAATGGAAAATAATGATGTTACCTGTCAAGAAGAATGTTGGCCACTTCAGAGTTCGCTTCCAGACGAAGAGCGGGCTTTATTTCCATCCAACGATCATATTCATCTCCAATATATATTCTGGTTTTGTTTAACTTAGTATTCGCTGCTTTTTTGTTTCTTTTTCTGGCAGAATCGCTCAATTTACGCTTCGGACCTGGCTTCAATTTCTTTACCTCCGACATTTTCTTCATCAACACTATAACGGAGCATGCACACTATCTCTACCGAATGAGTTCAAATCTGAGGTCAATAGCATATGATTTGCATTATTGTCCGGGTAGCAAGAATTATCGAAGACAGAATAAAATGACGTTTTCTCCTGAATTATACATCGTAGTTCTCAAAAAGTGAATGGTTTACGTTCTTTATATATTTAATCTTTACATATATCAGAAATTTTTAGAA
The DNA here is from genome assembly GCA_963383655.1 of Bathymodiolus septemdierum. NCBI lineage: Eukaryota > Metazoa > Mollusca > Bivalvia > Mytilida > Modiolidae > Bathymodiolus > Bathymodiolus septemdierum. The sequence goes on from OY726531.1 coordinate 3,446,527, forward strand.
AACTGAAAATAATGATTTTGGCATTTCATATTACTTTAATACGGTGAGTGATTTCTGTTTAACATAAAACAAACAATTTGTTTCTATATTTAATCCGGTGAAAACATACAAGTTACATTTCCATGAGATAACAAAGCCTGCTTTGAACTATTAACAATACCCTGATCTGGATTTTTATAGTGCTAGCTCACTGAAAATTTTGGATTGGCTCAAAATCACAAATTGAGACTGACTGCTATGATATAGCTGAAATATTGTTGAAAGTGGCATTAAACACCATAGCCCCCATAAAACTACTTTAACTCCTCCACTTTTTATTGAAGTGCTTGTACAAAGCCAGGAAAGTGAGTGGTCATGCGTTACATGTATTGATCTTGCTTCCACGATTTTTCGATTGGATTTTGGAACTGTTAGGACAGTGTGGTATTTATTTTATACATACTTCTCTCCAAATACAGAGTTATCTCCCCATTGCACATCAGATTTTCTGTAACTAGTTTAGCCCAGACACTTTTTATTGAAGTGCCTGTATCAAGCCAGGAAAGTGAGTGGTCATATATATGGCGTTACATGTATTGACTGTGTGATGTTTTTTGTTTTTCATTTTATACATAGTCAAACTTGATTTAAGCAGCCACTTAAGGGCCGGCAAAAATTGGCTGCTTAATAAAGAGGACATGTAATTCAAGGTTCACAATTTTTTAAGTATTACAAATATTCCGGAATTAAAACTGTTTCGTCCCTGCCAAAGGTACTCATCAGGTGGCTTTACATATATATATACTTGTACATGTGTATGTATATATATATATATATTATATAGGCTGCAACATCTTGAGAACTTTTCCCACCGTCATGTAGTTTGATGGCTTCAACTCTTTCGTATAACGTTAACACCTTGCGTGACATTTTTATGACTGACTGACAAAACAATGTCGTTTTTCTTTATTTAAAGCCTTAAATTTTACTCACCTGTTGTGAACTTACCTGTTACACCTGTTCTGGACATCTTAATTAAATTAACTTTAACTTAAACTTAATCATCGTTGATTGCCAAGTTCTAGCAGGGGGTTATTCTGTTGACATGTAAACTACGACAGGGGAGATAATTTGCCACATGATCAAATAAGATGTCACGTGACTGATACAAAAATCAATACTGTGTTAATCACGAATGCTATCCGCAAACGACAAAAAAAATATATTTGTGACCGCTAAAATAGGTATTTTAACATTAATGGGACAAATTTTTCTGGCCGTTTGTTGAGTAAAGGAAGTGATCGTAAATTTAAGTTAATATATTACATAAAAATCCACAAGGGGACCTGGCAGTGACCGGAAAAGAGAGGTGACCGTTTGACTGTACTTCTTTTCTAATACGGATTTTGAAGCTGTTTCTGACCGTGTGGAATTTTGTTTTGTTTTTTTATACATACTTCTCTCCTAATACGGAGTTATCTCCCCATTGTACATCAGATTTTCTGTAAGCAATCAGACTGTGATTTGATGATGGCCCAAGTATCCTCCATGATGGCTGAAAATATAAGTCCAGTGTCAAAAAAGATTATGAAAAGAAAGCTTAAACAGTGATGGTCAACAATAATCAACAACAACAACAACAATCACTTCTTACCTCAACTCATTGAACATAATAAAAAGACCACGACATTGTCTGGCTTGGATTAAGCAAAAAAATGTGACAGTTAATAATATCCCATCCCTTCCTTGTTAATACATGTAATTGGATTTGAGTTTGGAACTTGAAGGAAAAAATCTTGTTGTCCTTGATGGCTGAAAATATAAGCTAGTTCTAACTTCTATATCAGAATATTATGCTTTGAATTTAGTGCATAAACAGTAATAACCTATTTGTATAGGTCACAATCAAGGTAATAGCTTTAATATTATTGCCCACCTCTATTACATAAATATCTTCAGCAGTAGTAACTGAGGCTGATAGTAAATTATCTTCCCAATGTGCTTCTACATGAGCTTCATCGTCGCCTGTAATAATAAAATCATTAAATAGTGCTTTAGTTACTATTTGTGCTATACAAGGTTAAGGTTTATGGTGTGAAACGCCACTTTCAACAATATTTGAGCTATATTGTGGCGGTCAGTTTTTTTTTGATGGAGGAAACCGTAGTACTCAGAGAAAACCACTGACATGTCGCTAGTCACTGACAAACTTTATCACATAATCTTGTATCGAATACACCTCGCCATGAACGGGGTTCAAACTCACAATTTTAGTGGTGATAGGCACTGATTGCATGGGTAGTTGTAAATCCAACTACCATACGATCACGACCATGACAGACCCTATGATATACAAAGCTAAATAGAAAATTTGATGATTATCATGGACAAAAGGCTAACGTGAAAAAACCCCAAAATAAGTTCTTTTTAAATCATCGGAGAATAGATATAGAAATGACTAAATATAAGAAAATATTCTTACAGTGAGTAAGTTATCTTTATATAACGCCAAATGAGCAGTTTTTCATCCATATCATGATGAGAACAGTTACATTCAATGATGATGAGGTCTGCTTTGTACTAGATCAATAGGTTTAATTGGATTTATATAGTGCTAGCTCACTGAAACAACAGTCTGCAGGTAGACATGTCGCTCCACTCGGACACATTATTCTGATTCCGAGCCAACCACTCCTTAATGCTGTGTGCTTAGCGGAGAAACAACAAATACCAATTGATAGACGTTGTTTTGACCGGACTGTGACTTGAACCCATGATCTACTACAGTCAAGATGAGCATGGTAACACTGATGTAGTTAATATTGTTCCACCTAACTGGTTATCTATATGTACATGAGATAAAGCTTCAATTGCTGTTCTTCATCATGTATTTACTGTAAAACTAACCATAACAGTCAAACGTTGCTATCATAAACTCAGATAATTCGTTTCTATGGATACCTTGAAGTAAAAATTAGTCAATACAAACTAGTAGATTTCAGTTTAGTTTATCTTCTATATATTGAATACAGAATTCCCCCTTTTATAAGCTTCCCCACTCACCAAAGGCCAACCTTTTATCAGGCCATATTACAGATGCTTCCCCCCTCACCAAAGGCCAACCTTTTATCAGGCCATATTACAGATGCTTCCCCCCTCACCAAAGGCCAACCTTTTATCAGGCCATATTACAGATGCTTCCCCCTCACCAAAGGCCAACCTTTTATCAGGCCATATCACAGATGCTTCCCCCCTCACCAAAGGCCAACCTTTTATTAGGCCATATTACAGATGTACTGAGTGATATAGTACAATACTACTAAATTGTTCCCCTCAAAATAGACCACTCCTCTTACATCATGCATAAAGCCACTTTTTCATTGCAGAAGGGATGGCCTTACAACAGGGAGATTACTGTATATGATTTCAGCTTAATGTATCGCAAACTACTCGAATACTTGGAAATTTCGTAGAAAAAAAAAATTGGTCCGTTCGTCTTTGACACAACAAAGTTTAACTTCGCTAAGGTTTGCTTTAGGTTTGATTTATGGTATTTAATGCCACTTTCAACAACATTTCAGCTATATCGTTGCTGTTAATTTTTATTGGTGGAGGAAACTGGAGTACCCGAGAAAACCACTGACCTGTCGCAAGTCACTGACAAACTTTATCATATAATGTTGTATCGAGTAAACCTCACCATGAACAAGGTTTGAACTCGCAACTTTAGTTGTGATAGGCACTGATTGCACATTTAATTGTAAATCCAACTACCACACGATCATGACCATGACGGCCCCTTTTAAATATTAAGGTGACAGTCAGGATAAACAACATACAGTTAACATTGACCTCTTTGTACTGGAAGCATTGAATTATTCTACAATTTAATGTGCCTCACTTACCTGCAATAGTGCCTGTAAGAAAATCCTGTAGATCAAGATGACTGTCGACCTTCTGGCCTCTATGGTTAATGATCGTCACTTTAGTTTTTCTTGTTACAATTGATGACTGTTTCAGCATCAAATGAAAATTTCTGTTAAAAATTTGTAAAAAAGTACTTGAACTATGTTATCTTGAACCTGTCTAATCTAAACCCTAAATGTAGCCTGTCTAATCTAAACCCTAAATGTAGTCTGTCTAATCTAAACCCTAAATGTAGCCTGTCTAATCTAAACCCTAAATGTAACCTGTCTAATCTAAACCCTAAATGTAGCCTGTCTAATCTAAACCCTAAATGTAGCCTGTCTAATCTAAACCCTAAATGTAGCCTGTCTAATCTAAACCCTAAATGTAGCCTGTCTAATCTAAACCCTAAATGTAGCCTGTCTAATCTAAACCCTAAATGTAGCCTGTCTAATCTAAACCCTAAATGTAACCTGTCTAATCTAAACCCTAAATGTAGCCTGTCTAATCTAAATCCTAATTGTAGCCTGTCTAATCTAAACCCTAAATGTAGCCTGTCTAATCTAAACCCTAAATGTAGCCTGTCTAATCTAAACCCTAAATGTAGCCTGTCTAATCTAAATCCTAATTGTAGCCTGTCTAATCTAAACCCTAAATGTAGCCTGTCTAATCTAAACCCTAAATGTAGCCTGTCTAATCTAAACCCTAAATGTAGCCTGTCTAATCTAAACCCTAAATGTAGCCTGTCTAATCTAAATCCTAATTGTAGCCTGTCTAATCTAAACCCTAAATGTAGCCTGTCTAATCTAAACCCTAAATGTAGCCTGTCTAATCTAAACCCTAAATGTAACTTATACAACCATTAACCATAACCCTAAATATAACCTGCTTCATCTTAACTCTAGATGTAACCTGTCTATTCTGAACACTAAAGGTAACTTGTCTGTCTAATCTCAGCCCCAAATTTAACAGGACTCTCCAATTCATACCAGCTCCCACTAGCCTTCGGCTAGTAAAGACACATTGTGTACTCGCCAACAAAAGTATGTTACTTGCCAGCCAATTCCTACAATATAACTCAAATAATATTACTAATTCCCTGAATGTGACAGAATCTCTTGACCTTGACCTTGACCCCACTTTTTGTAGGTCAGTGTTGCTACTTGTATTTTTTGTTGTTGTCTTTTTTATTTATTTAAACTTGTAAATAAAGAAACATAAAATAATTAAAAGAGTTTAATGTCTTTTTAATCCACATTTTGAAATAATAAAAGTCTAAATATGTGGGCCTGCCTATCTGCAAAAATCACAATAAATAAGTTAACATCTTTACTGGAATCATAAACGACACAAAAACTTTGACTTCCAGATATCTTGGAATTTACGCTTTTCGTCTCTTTGACCTACATCAGTATTGTCGATTTATATTACCGGTGATGCTGCATCGGGTAGGACAGTTTCATGGTCAGTTGATAACTTGATTCAACTGATTTATTTTTAATGAAGAATTTTGTAATAAGGTTTTGTTTTTTGCTCATCGTGGTCACTTGCAAGCGTTAAAAGTACGTGATTTAAAACTTTTATGTCTGAGTCAATTGTGCAGTTTAAAAGACCGGATAATCAAAGTTGGGATTTAAATTGAAAAATATGATCGGAGAGGGAACAAAAATTGTTCGGATATATAAACTCGTCGTCTGGCTATCAATACAGAATATTTTACTCGCATTTTACAAAAGTAACTCGCAAATGCAAATGTTTTGGTCGTATTGTAGAGCCCTGTTTAACCTGTCTAATCTGCTCCCTAAATGTAACCTCTCTAATCTAATATAACCTGTCTATTCTGATCCCTAAATGTAAACTGTCTAATCTAAACCCTACATGTAACCTGTCTAATCTCAACCCTAGATATAGCCTAAGTTCAACCCTAAATGTAACAAGTTTAATCTGAACCCTAAATATAACCTTTCTATTCTGAACACTAAATGTAACTTGTCTAATTTCAGTCCCAAATTTAACCTATCTAGTCTCATCCCTAAATTTGGCTGTCTAATTTGAACATTAAAGGTAACATGTCTAAACTGTAAATAAATGTGATATGTCTAATCTGAACACTAAATGAAGCCTGTCTAAACTGAACATTAATCATACCATGTCTAATTTGAACATTAAAGGTAGCCTGTCTAATCTACACCTTAAATGTAACCTGTCTAATCTGAACACAAAAGATAGTCTGTCTAATCTGCACCTAAATGTAACCTGTCTATTCTGAACACTAAATGTAACTTGTCTAATTTCAGTCCCTAATTTAACCTATCTAGTCTCATCCCTAAATTTGGCTGTCTAATTTGAACATTAAAGGAAACATGTCTAAACTGTAAATAAATGTGATATATCTAATCTGAACACTAAATGAAGCCTGTCTAATCTGAACATTAATCATACCATGTCAAATTAGATCATTAAAGGTAGCCTGTCTAATCTGCACCCTAAATGTAACCTGTCTAATCTGAACACTAAAGATAGTCTGTCTAATCTGAACACTAAATGTAATCTGTCTAATCTGAACACTAAAGATAGTCTGTCTAATCTGAACACTAAATGTAATCTATCTAATCTGAACATTAATCATACCGTGTCAAATTAGACAGTCTAATTTGAACATTAAAGGTAGCCTGTCTAATATGCACCCTAAATGTAACCTGTCTAATCTGAACACTAAAGGTAGTCTTTCTAATCTGCACCCTAAATGTAACCTGTCTAATCTGAACACTAAATGTAATCTGTCTAATCTGAATCCTAAATATAACCTGCATAGACTTAAATCTATGAACTATGATACAACATTATGTGATAAAGTTTGTCAGTGACTTGCGGCAGGTCCTTGGTTTTCTCCGGGCACTCAGGTTTCTTCCACCAATATAACCGACCTCCACGATATAACTGAAACATTGTTGAAAGTGGCGTTAAACACCATAACAACCACCATTTAAAACTATATACCTTCCAAAAGAAGAAAACCAGAATTCATGAAGACGTGAAGATGGATTAGGATCAGGACTTCTTCTTACTCTTGAATGGATGTCTGATGGCTTCAATGTTTCAAAATATCTCAACTTCAGCAATACATTTCCTGAAAAAGAAAATATCTCAACTTCAGCAATACATTTCCTAAAAAAGAAAATATCTCAACTTCAGCAATACATTTCCTGAAAAAGAAAATATCTCAACTTCAGCAATACATTTCCTAAAAAAGAAAATATCTCAACTTCAGCAATACATTTCCTAAAAAAGAAAATATCTCAACTTCAGCAATACATTTCCTGAAAAAGAAAATATCTCAACTTCCGCAATACATTTCCTGAAAAAGAAAATATCTCAACTTCAGCAATATTTATCGAGAAAAATAAATTGAATCTGAATTTCAACCCTAAAAAAAATCCTGGAATAAAAAATTCTCAATTTCAACGAGTCCCATGTGTCGTTCGTTCGTATTGTTGTGGTGGGTGAAATTGTCCACTATTTACTATAGTTAACTATTTTATCTTTTTTTTTGTACACAAATTATATTATGAAATAAACATAATAAACAATAAGGACGGAAACCGACGAGGCAAACAAGAAAGCACAATCTAGCTAGAGACACAGTCAGCATCCACAAGACACAGAACAAAGACAACAAAACAAATACATAATGCAGGCAGACATGTCGCGCCACTCTGACACAATATCCTGATTCCGAGTCAACCAGTCTTTGCTCTTAAGTCTTTAATGCTGAGTGTCTAGCAGAGAAGCAACAAACACCAATTTTATATTCTTTGGTTTCACCGACCATGCTCAAACCAATGTTCTACTACACTTGAGTCGATCGTGCTAACCATTACAATAAACGATGCGATTATATTGAAAATCTAATGGAAATAATCACTGGTTTGGTGATGAATTTGAGTGAGACTTTAACAAGTGCTTGCATTGTTTTCCATCCACCATCCTTCCCCAAACGCCATCTTACAGCAGATGATTATCGGTACATCCCTGATGAGAACAGAGTTTGAAGATACCAAAGGCATGGGTAATCAGAATCTGTAAATCAAAGGACAGACAATATAATAGCCAAAAGAAAAAGTACAAACAACGATTTACAAAACACTACACATAAAACTAAAGATCGAGTTTTATAGTCAACTCGTACCACTGTAAACTCGTACCAGCATCGTAATTATATTGAACGTATCCCTTTGTGTCAAGTACGTCAGACGATACTAAGTAAGAAATTTTATAAATAAAGTGTAATTTGGCATGTCCTTATGAAGAACATTAGTATTTCAAATGTCCTCAGCATAAATGTTGGTGATGTTGCATGTCTCATACATTAAACCAGATTGTTGAGTCTGTTTAATACATTCTAATATGGATAATGAAAAAGGCAACTTTATTTTACTGTTTATTGCAAATAATCATGTTTATAACCATACAATATTACATCAAAACATTAAGCATCATATGAACATTACCATTCGTCGGAATTGCTTTCCTCTTAGTGGTATTTTCCTGCGTGGTCATTTTTAACATGGACCATTCATGGTACGAGTTTGCATTGGTACGAGTTGACGATGGTACGAGTTTGCATTGGTACGAGTTGACGATGGTACGAGTTTGCAAATTTTGGTACGACTTGACATGGTACGAGTTGACAGTGGTACGAGTTAACTAGTTACCAGCAACACAAACCCTACTAAAAACCGGGAGTTAACTCATGTGAGTTTGTTTTCATTTTTTTATCATCATAATTTCGATTTGTTTTGTCTTGAAAACTTAAGTCATGATCGACACTCGATAGATACCTGAAGAAATATTTGTACAGATAAATGTAGTCAATAAATATATAAATATTCTCATGTTTCACATCCAGTCATTATTCTGCCTGTATAGTCCTTTCACTGTTATTTTGCGGAAATTCAACGGAAATTCGCGCTGAAATCAGGGGAGGTAATCATGAGTAATATACGAAGTCGATATCGGGAATGGATATGAAAAAAACCCACAGAAATCTCGGGACACGTTGAAGAAAAAAATTAACATAAAGTTATAAAGATTATATATATATACATTCATACTCCTGATTAGACTTGCTACAAGTAACTGAAGATTCCGCCAACATGTGGATAGGAAATATAAGAGGTCAGTCAAGATTTCAACTTTCATAGCGACAATTTATTCATTAAAGGAGTTATTAATAAGAAATGGACATGTAGCAAGTTTAACACCAAAAATGATATTTAAAATCCACATTACCATGGTGATGTAATTATAACAAGGACCGTACGTATATCTTAATTACGTCCTTTGTAATAAAAAAAAATAATAATAATTATACATCCTTGAAAAAACTAAGAAGTTTAAATATGACACATTTAAATGGGTAAAATCACTGAAAATCTTATTGGAAAAGACTATGATTTAGCAATTATAGTTGACTCTTTGATGCAAGTTTCTTTGTTAGAAATATAGACAATCTGATCAGTACTTAGTGCAACTAGAAGCTATAGGTTTGAACTAGAAATTAAATTAGTACCTTTATATTTCATTTCATATTATATTACCGTACTAATTTATGTTCTATGATTGATTCCAACAAATTGGTGATCTATATACTCTGGTCTTCTACGAAGACCATTAATTTCTTTAGATGTAATTAAATCTGTTGTTATAATTTTTTTTTTTGTCTAAAACGTAATGGTCTTTAGCCAACAGATTATATCTTCCTAGCTTGTAGTCAGTTAAATATGAATATCCACTGGCTCTGTTGGTGTACAGACCATGCCCTGGCTCTGTTGGTGTACAGACCATGCCCTGGCTCTGTTGGTGTACAGACCATGCCCATGTTTTCATTCATTTTGATGATAGTATGTGGTCTTCTTGAGTGACGGAGAATCTGTGCAGGTTTTGTTTGTTTGCATCTGTGTTGTTGTTGGAAATCCATTTAACAAAAAAGCAGATTTGGATTAACTTAATCGGGTTAACACCGCCACATTTGTGTGCCTGTTCCAAACCATCATCTGGATTTCCAACGCCATATGGTGTGGTATTATTTGTGTTCGATGCTGTGAGTATAGAAGTGATTGTTCGTTTTGTTGATATTGGTGGAATTGTTTATCATCATTGTTTAAACTTTCTTTACATAATTATCTTTATTAAGTTGATGTGAATATGTCCATGTTTTCCCATTGTTATTTCAATTTGCGCCGGAATGTTATGGGGTAAAATCGTGATTTTTCACACGAAATACCCCCAAAAAAATTTTAAGTACGCCCCCCTTGCTTGAAATCCTGGATCCGCCCCTGGATTCTGACGTCAGATGCTGACAGAATTTATGTGGTTGGTTATATCCCCACCCCCAGTTATTTTCAATCATAACTAAGCATGCATTACAACCGTCTATCTAGTGAAATACAACACAGTACGGTCAGTAACTAATAACGTCTCACTTCAAAAGAAAATGGCGACATATGTCGGTCAAATTTCCAAATTTAAATTTCCAAATTAAAAATATCCTTTTTTCAGAATTACAAGTCGAACTTTTCTTGAAGGTCTTTATCCAATGTTTATTATCGTGTCTAGTTTTAAAATTACTTGGCAAATTAATCCACTAAGTCCTTTGTGAAAATGTAATTGAGAATTAGGGCGGGAACTATCCCGTTTTGTGGCTGTAGGGAGATTTTAGAGATAGACAGATCAGTTATTGTAACTTGTTAGTCGATAATTGACCTGTGATTATACTGTTAAATTGATGTTTAAATAATGCAAAAACTCATTAATTTTATTAAGATAAGTGGGCCAGCATCCAGATTTGTTCTTGGTAAAAAAAAATGGGATTCCAGGCTGTTTTCGACATAATTTTCTAATTTTTCTGTGCAATGTTTAAAATTTGTCAAGAAAAAGGTGTGGCTCCGCACTCCGATAGCATTTCCCTTTCTTTCAGATCCCTCGTTAAATAAGGCACATCTAATCCTACATCCAATCCTACTTCAAGTTGACACCAAACAAACTTCTATATATTATTAAAGGAGTATCTTCATCTATCGCTTTTAATGCTGTTCTACATTTCACAGTCACAGTAGGGTCTTCAATAATGAATGAGTGAATGAGTCAATTTTTCAGCCATATCATGGTGAGAACAAGTTACATTCGATGAGATGATGGTGGTGTCTGCTTTGTACAAGACCAACACGTGTCATTGATTCTTTATAATGCTAACTCACTGAAGTAACAGTCGCAGGTAGACATGTCACTCCACTCGGACACGTTATCCTCATTCCGAACAGCCTTTGATCTTACTCTTTAGTGAAGAACCAGCAGATACCAATGTTATAGTCTTTGGTTTTGCCTGATCGGGACTCGAACCCACGATCTACCGCACTCGAGGCGACCACGCTAACCATTAGACCACCGATGTCTTGCTCTTTAATGCTGTGTGCTTAATGAAGAAGCAACAGATACCAATTTGATAGTCTTTGGTTTGGTCCTACCGGAGTACTAACTATCCACCACACTCGAAGCGAGCACGTTAACAATTACACTACCGATGCGGTGCAATGTAAAGTGATTTGGTGAAATAGACCTAAGGTAATGAGCATACAGTCAAGCCTGCCCATGTGATCCCCTCTATTAAGCAGTCACCTCTATTAAGCAATCACCTCTATTAAACAGTCACCTCTATTAAGTAGTCACCTCTATTAAGCAGTCACCTGTATTAAGCAGTCACATGTATTAAGCAGTCACCTCTATTAAGCAGTTACCTCTATTAAGCAGTCACCTGTATTAAGCAGTCACCTCTATTGAGCAGCTACCTCTATTAAGCAGTCACTTGTATCAAGCAGTCACCTCTATTAAGCAGTCACCTCTATTATGCAGTCACCTCTATTAAGCAGTCACCTGTATTAAACAGTCACCTCTATTAAGCAGTCACCTCTATTAAGCAGTCACCCGTATTAAACAGTCACATGTATTAAACAGTCACCTCTATTAAGCAGTTACCTCTATTAAGCTGTCACCTGAATTAAGCAGTCACCTCTATTAAGCAGCTACCTCTATTAAACAGTCACCTGTATCAAGCAGTCACCTCTATTAAACAGTCACCTGTATTAAACAGTCACCTCTATTAAGCAGTCACCTCTATTAAGCAGTCACCTCTATTAAACAGTCACCTCTATTAAGCAGTCACCTCTATTTAAAGGTCACCTTTTTCTTGTCCTGTCATAGAAAATTCTATTTGAATTGAACCTCTTTTAAGAAGTCCCCTGTCTTATAAGGCCACTTTTTCTTTGTCCCAAGGGTGACCTCTTAATACAAGTTTGACTGTAATATCATAAAAATGAGTATGAAACGACTCCTGACCTGCAGTTTAGCATTCCCTTTTACTTCTATGGATTAAAGCTACATCTGGACTGGTTTGGTTTGTGATTTATGGTTTATGGTGTTTAACGCCACTTTCAACAATATTTCAGTTATATCGTGGAGGTCAGTTTTATTGGAGGAGGAAACCGGAGAACCAGAAGAAAACCACCAAGTTACTGACAAACTTTATCACCTAATGTTGTATCGAGTACACCTTGCCTGGGCGGGATTCGAACTCACAACGTTAGTTATAAAAGTCATAAAAGTTATGAATCCAACTACCATACGATCACAACGACGACGATCCCCTACTTCTGTCGCGTTGTCGTGTATATGATGTGTATGCGTGTGTAGGGGAGGGGATGAGTGCTAAGGTTTATTTTTTTATTAACAAACATTTTCACTTCTGGTTGAAGCTTACAAACAAAAATCACAAAAATATGTTTAAGACCCTCCCTACAAAGGGTATATATACAATATATAATACTTGAGAATTTTTAGCCTCTTCGGGTCCCCATAAATAGTTTTTTTTTCAAATTTTTGACAAATATTTAAACATTGTATACAATGTACAAAAAGTAAGAATAACAATGAATTTTGACAAAATCACATATTTATATAAAAACTATGACAACACTGAAAAATACCAATAAATTGGAATACTTCATTCATGGGTGTCATTTAAGGTCATAATTTAAAGATTTCAGATGCATTATGGGTACTACAATGTCTGTAGTACAAGATAATCCCCACTTATTGCGTTTTTCAACACACAATAAAAACAACTTCTAACAAACGAACGACGAGTTTATTAAAGACATAACTTATATGCATTGTACATGGGGACGATGTGTAAAACTCGGATCAAACATTTATTACACCTGTGTTATTGAAGGTATTTTATTGTTTAATTGCAGGTGCCTATAAAGTCAGGATTCAGAGGCGTTGTAGTGGACCGGAAAATGGGGGTCTTGGCAAGTTTAAGGAGTGGACCGAAAAGTCTGAGGGGACAAGTTTTAGCAGTAGACCGAAAAGTGTGGAAAGAGGGAGTCGGTATTATCTGGGCAAGTTCTAGGAGAGGTCCGGGAAAGTGGGGGGGGGGGGGGGGGGGGGGGTGCAAGCTATAGGAGTGGAACGGAAAGTGAGACTAGGAGTCTGGGCAAGTTTAAGGAGTGGACCAAAAAGCGGGGATAAGCTTTAGGAGTTGACCGGAAAGTGAGGCCGGGTGACTGGGAAAGTCTTAGGAGTGAACCGAAAAGTTTGGGGGGTGGAAGTTTTAGGATTGGACGGAAAGTGGTGGGGCAACTTTTCTAAACAAGTGGTACTTTATTTTAAATGTATATCCTTATTAATACCCTTGTTTACAGTGATAATATTTCTTTGGCTTCCATGCTAGTTTTGTCTTAAATATTTGCCCCCAAAAAGGAGTCCAATAACGTAGTTTTTGCCCCTCGGTTTTTACGCACCTGCAATTACAGACTCATTACTATCTAATGCCACTTTCAAAAATCTCTCAGATATATATACGTCTGAAAATTAATCCAAACAGTGTTAGAATTAGATCTTTGAGCTGATATATTTTTTTTTTCCTCGACGGGATTTGAACTCACACCATTGATACACTGCAGCACCAATCGCTTAGGTTTATGTCCAGCGCCCTAGACCACTCGGCCACATCCGCTATATAAAAATATAGCTTCAATAGACGAAGTGTTACCTTGTCCCGTAAGGAAAATCTAGAGATAGACATAAGACATGTGTCTAAGCGTGTGAAGATGGTACATATATACTTAATATTATACATATATATTGCTGGCTACTTGTCAGAGCCGCATCCAGGTATTCCGAAAAGAGAATGGAGATTGGACAGAAGCTAAATGTTTTAACTCTAAAAATGGGACATATTGGCTACCCCCACTCCCCAAATCACCTTTTTATCCGCACAAGATTTGCATTGTTGAAGAAACAGGAGTCTTCACCTCGAGTGTAGTAGATCGGTGTTCGAGCCTCGTTCGGGTCAAACAAAAGACTCTAATATTGGTATTTATTGTTTCTCCGGTAATCACGCAATGACTGCATGGTTAGTTCTGAATTAGAATAATCTGTCTGAGTGGAGCGACATGTCTACCTGTGGACTGTTGCATGGTTAGTTCTGAATTAGAATAATCTGTCTGAGTGGAGCGACATGTCTACCTGTGGACTGTTGCATGGTTAGTTCTGAATTAGAATAATCTGTCTGAGTGGAGCGACATGTCTACCTGTGGACTGTTGCATGGTTAGTTCTGAATTAGAATAATCTGTCTGAGTGGAGCGACATGTCTACCTGTGGACTGTTGTTTGAGTGAGTTAGCACTATAAGAATCAAACCAAGCATGTTGGTTTAGTATAAAGTGGACATCATCATTAACATCTCAACGGATGCCATGATATAGATAAAAAGTATGTCACTCGGTACTAAGCAATGATTATTCAGTCACTCACTCATTCAAAGTTTTATAAAAACTAAAATATTATTCAAAATTCTTATATCAGACAATATCAGATTTTTAAGAAAATACCCCCCTTCAGGCCGTGGTGGTCCTGATCGCATGGTATATGTAGTTGAATTTACAACTACCTGTGCAATCAGTGCCTATCACCACTAAAGTTGTGAGTTTGAACCCCATTCATGGCGAGGTGTACTCGATGCAACATTATGTGATAACGTTTGTTAGTGACTTGTGGCAGGTGGGTGGTTTTCTCTATACAACATTATGTGATAACGTTTGTTAGTGACTTGTGACAGGTCGGTGGTTATCTCAGGGTACTCCGGCTTCCTCCACAAATAAAACTGACCGCCACGATATAACTGAAATATTGTTGAAAGTGACGTTAAACGCAAAAACCAACCTAAAGCAAACCAACCTATCTTTACTAAAATTTCGACTTCGATTCTCACCAGTGTCACGATATAGCAAAAATATTGTTGACTGGAGTTTAATACCCCCCTTGTTTTTCAACGGATCTTTTATTTATATAATGTTTGAGATTTAGAAGACTCGTGTTTGGGTGTCTTACATTAAATTATGTAAACAATATATTGAATTACCTTAATTTTATTTATCTAAGGGTTAAGGTTTAGGGCTGTGTTGTTTTATGTCAATTTTATTTATCTAATGTTGGGGATTTGGAAGAATCTAATGTTTGGTTTGGCTTGGTTTATGGTGTTTAACGCCACTTTCAACAATATTTCAGCTATAATGTGGCGGTCTAATGTTTGGATATGTTACATTAATTTATATAAACAATGAAATATTGCCTTATTTTTATTTATCCAATGTTCGGGATTTAGAACAATCTCATGTTTGGATGTCTACTACATTAAGTTATATAATATATCTAATATAAGTATATTTATCCTGTTTCTCTGTGTGTGATGATTTTTATTGTATAAGTTACATGTCTGATCCTGTGCATGTAATCTTTTTTTTGTAAAACAGGGATCCTTGGTTGAACCTTGATAACCAAGGTGCATATTATTAAAAAAAAAAAAAAAAAAAAAAGTTATATAATGCTCACAGACAAGACGATCTTGTATACCTGTATAGTATCTATGTTTTATATATTTACCATATAAGTCAAACCTGCCCATGCAGTCACCTGTATTAGGTCACAAAATCTTGTCCTGTCATAAGAATAAAAAAAAGAATAAGAAAACTTTATTTTGATTCGGCACATAATAAAACAGTACAACATAAGCTCTAAGGAGCTTTTTACCGAATATACATTAACAATAAAACAACACAAGTCACATGCAAAGTTACAAACTAAAATAAGCTAAGACATACAGGCATAAAAAGGAGGACTGTGTATAGATCTGAACAAGAACCCACGCGGCAAGTGCCTCTTTGGACTCTTGTTCAAGATCCACACACAGATGCTCCAACATAAAGCAGCATTTAAAAAAGGAGCAGCAGGTAAAAAAAAAACAATAAAATAATACTGAATACTTAAAACTGGTACCAACATAATCAGTAAAAGCAGCACTGTCTAACTAAAAAATCAAAGAATATAAAATTTTCAAGCCAAACTAAAAAAAAATAATAATTAAAAAAATAAAAAATAAAAAAATATAAGCAAACCAGAATTTTAATCATCTACATGCAGAACAGCGACATTTGGACCCATTCCAGGACTGTCATAGAAAATTCATATGAATTTAACCTCTTTTAAGAGGTCACCTGTCTTATACGGCCACTTTTTACTTGTCCCAAATGTGACCTCTTAAAACAGGTTTAACTGTATGTATATACTAGTATACAAAGTAAACCAATCGAATCATAGGTGAATCTACTGACACCTGTGATTTGTGTATTGGGACATTTAATAAAAGGGGAAATTGTAATAAAAGTGTACATATCACCGTCTGCAGTTAATTACAGATGTGGAATTTTATATCGCTTAAATTATTGATTGGCATATGCCCGTGGGTGGTGAATGTAGACGGTCAGACCGTACGTGACCCGAGGAGGAGTGGAATGACCCTGAATCATCCCTTAATATTTTATTTGTGATAAAGGCTAGGGAAAAAAATTGGATTTCAATATTTTATTCTATATATATTTCACGATGGAAATTTATTTGTGTTTTTATATTTCGTTATTGGTATGTTTGAATATCATCGACTTGTTGTATTGCGGTAAGTAAACAATTTTAAATTTAAATTTAAAATTAAAATTTTGATGTATTTAAAAATATGACATGAGACATGATGAATGAAATACTATTATATTTTGTTTATTTTGTCAACTTTATATTTCATCAGTAGGCCCGCTCGTATGGGGGTTGCTATGTAAATTATTTTAATTATAAGGAATTTTAGGATTAGATTGTAAACTTTGCTATTACAAGGTGAACGATTGTAGTTTTAGCATTTACCCAAATTTACAATGTCTAGACTTAAAGAATGAAATAAATTTTTGAAACAATAGTCAATTTCATTTTGCCAATCTTAAATTAAAATTTGTAAAATTAAAATTTTTAAAATTAAATTTTTTTAAATTAAAATTTTTAAAAAAAATTAAAATTTTAAAATTAAGATTTTAATCTTAAAATTTTAAAATAAAGAATTATTATGAAAACAAACAGTGATGGTCAACAAGTTTATCGAATAATATATATCTCATATCAAATCATTAAACATAGAAAAGATTACGACATATTACATTGGAAATCCAGATGCTGAGTTGGGACAGACACAAACAGGTGGAGGGATTAGATCGATTAATGGTATCCAAACTCTCCCCTCTTGAAGTTGACCATAAAAATAGATCGCCATGATGTTGCAATTTGCTAACCGTTACTATTTAACAATTTTTGTTGTTGCAATTTCGAAGAAAATACGATTATCAGAAATTTTGGAATATGACCTACGCACCGTAGATTTTGAATGTTTATACATGTATGTACATAAAGAAAGCTTAAATAGTGACGGTGAACAATTCCATCAATATCAACAAAACTAACAATCACTTTTCAACTTAACCCACTGAACAAAAAAAAAGACCAATACATATGACGTTGGAAATCTAGGTCCTGGCTTGGGACAGAAAAAAATATATTGCGGATTAAACCGGTTAATCCTAACCCTCCACTCTTGATAACTTGATATCCAATAGCAATAGATATACATGTGTATAATCAAACGGTGAAAACCCTGCATATATATCGGCCTCCACTCAAAAAGACCACATACTATCACGAAAATGAACAACAACATAAACATGGACAGTACAACAGCAGTGTCAATAAACAACAACATAAACATGGACAGTACAACAGCAGTGTCAATAAACAACAACTTAAACATGGACAGTGCAACAGCAGTGTCAATAAACAACAACATAAACATGGACAGTACAACAGCAGTGTCAATAAACAACAACATAAACATGGACAGTACAACAGCAGTGTCAATAAACAACAACATAAACATGGACAGTACAACAGCAGTGTCAATAAACAACAACATAAACATGGACAGTACAACAGCAGTGTCAATAAACAACAACATAAACATGGACAGTACAACAGCAGTGTCAATAAACAACAACATAAACATGGACAGTACAACAGCAGTGTCAATAAACAACAACATAAACATGGACAGTACAACAGCAGTGTCAATAAACAACAACATAAACATGAACAGTACAACAGCAGTGTAAATAAACATGAAAAAAACAACGACATATAACGTTGAAAATCGGGGTCCTGACTGAGACAGGCACACAAATATGGTGGGGTTAAACCGTTAATAATGGGAATCCTATCTTACCCTCTGAATAATTGGATATTCAACGACATTGCAGTGTATGGAACACTTTAAAGGTTAAATAGACGGGAACCCACTGCATCAGACTGAATTAAACTAGTGAAGCAGGAATTGCCTACCCTTCCGGAGCACATGAGTTCACCGGTTTTTTTAGTGGGTTCGTTTTACTCGATCTTTAGTAGTTTTATGTGTATGTTTTGTAGATCGTTGTTTGTCCGTTTGTCCTTTTTCTTTCGGCCAATGTGTTATCTGTCCTTCGATCAAGTTTACGGATTCTGATTAGCCCTTTGGTATCTTCTAACTCTTCTGAAACACTCGGCCGCTCAGTCCCGTTTAAAACGGAAGTAAGACATTTATTTCCCCCACTATAGGAAGTCATTTAGTTCGTAGGTATAAGAGGTTACGAAGTCGTCATTACTGTGTAATATCTGTTATCGTGTTTACATTAATTTTATCACAGTTCTACAGATTATTAATGAAGAATGATAAACATTATGGAGAACTTCGTAACCTTTCTAAGTTGTACATGACATTAAGGTCGTCGAACCACTGTAATCAAAATTTAATTAACTAAGATACTTAATTTCCGTTATAAGTGGACTATATCTAACGTTGATATATTGATAAATTGATTAAAAAAAAAAATACCAGTAATTATACCCTCGTGCATCTCGGCGACAAAACCTGTTACTGGAACCCGAACTCTCTGCATACATATATTCATGAAACATTTTCAAAATGTACTTGGGCAGCGTATGACAGTTTACATTTTTTTTCAATAGTGAAGCCATATTCATAAATATTGATGTGCTTTTTTAGCACCTGACAGGTGCTATGGAGATATATACATTGCACAGATAACTGGAATAGATACTTGTGTGTTGTTTGGGGGGGGGGGGGGGTGTTCATTTAAGCTTCTTAGTGATATGCTTATGACATCAGACTAGCATATGCTTCATTTGATAAACATTTCCTGTAACTAAATCAGTACAATATCAGAGGATTGGTAAAGAAAACTTCATCTACATAATATGGCTTTACAAAATCAACCAATATTATGGGGAAAAAATACAACACGTCTGCTTGGTAATATTATTATTTTCTAAAATGACGAACTCCAACCTTCCAACAGTATCGGGCCGTTGTGATCGTGATCGTTTGGTAGTTTGATTTATAACTACCTTTGCAATCAGTACCTATCACCACTAAAATTGTGAGTTCGAACCCCGTTCATGGCGAGGTGTACTCGATACAACATTATGTGATAAAGTTTGTCAGTGACTTGCGACGATTCGATGGTTTTCTCCGCGACCAATAAAACTGGCCGCCACGACATAACTGAACTATTGTTGACAGTGGCGATAAATACCATAAACCTACATCAAGCTAACCCTCAAACAATTTAATATACGTATAAACAGGTACTTGTATATGTGCGTACCTTTACTAAAGACAACCTGTTAAAAGATATAAATGCTTTGTATATCTAAACGATGTGATGTACATTGAATTTTTTATTTAAATTGAACTTCAACTTTTAAAAGTTAAACACTTGAATTCAGTTTAGTATACTAATATGACCTCGAGTTACACTTGTGTGTCTTCAAACAAACACATTGAAAATATGCACAATACAATTTATATTAAACATACACGTGACGTAAAAGGTCAACGTCCTTCCATTGTTTTTTGTCTTTATTTCCGTTTTAAGTATCGTGTGATCACGTGATGCAATCGACAGAGCTCGGGTGAATCCTCTGCTCTCTGCCTTCTATCCACGGAATCAACCGAGATGTGACGAGTGAACAATGATGGTGTCCAAACGTTAATGTTATTTCATTCTAAGATCCTCGGTATTATTTTTAATCTTTTAATTCACAAAAACTGTAGATTTTTATTGTATCTCTTTTTATTCTTTATTAATTCGGTGATTAATCTAGTAACACCACAGGCACTTGTTTCCTTCAAAAAATATATGCCCCTCCTCTCCTTACTTTAAGGTAAACATCTGCCCTTTTCCCCTTCCCCACTTCGCCTCAATATTTTTCGCTTATTTGTGATCCTTTCGCTGACCCAATTATATCGTTACACTCCCGAGATATTTCTTTTTTCGACTGCCACATTTAAATATATCTACCGGGCCCCCCTCAGACGAATTGGACAAGAATATTCAGCGAACGTCGCATTTTCTATTTTTCAGTCATTGAAACAGATACAGCCACTTCCGGTCCGGTCTAAATTGATTTAGAAAATAAAAAAAGGTGCTTTAAAAATCAAATGTCAGTAATTTGGAGTTGAACATATTTTTATAATCTGCATTGGAACAATTATCTGTATTTTAAAGGCTTACTTTACATTTGAGAGGAGATGATCATGATGGCATTGTTACACATGGCCGGTCTAGAGAATTCCGAATGTATATGAAAAATCCAGCGCAAACCGGAAGTGGCTGTATCCGATTCAATGACTGAAAAATAGAAAATGCGACGTTCGCTGAATATTCTTGTCCGATTCTTCTGAGGGGGCCCCGTAGGTATATTTAAATGTGGCAGTCGAAAAGAGAAATATCTCGGGAGTGTAACGATATAATTGGGTCAGCGAAAAATATTGAGGCGAAGTGGGGAAGGGGAAAAGGGCAGATGTTTACCTTGAAGTAAGGAAGAGGAGGGGGCATATATTTTTGAATGAAACAAGTGCCTGTGAGTAACATCCCTTTTTCAAACATTCAATATAGCCACTTTTCAGTAGTATTGAAAAAAAAAATTAATATAATATATTCAAATGTGGCAACCATTTTTTGCTACCAATCTGATAAATACTTAACCAATAGTCATTTGTGTACACCGAGAACACAATGTAACTGTATATTGTTGAAAGTGGTATGTATTAAGCAACAAACCGTTACACCACCCCCCCCCCCCCCCCCCCCCCCCCCTTAATTTTTAGCAAATAGATTTATGCTATGTGGATTTAAACGTGTATTGATATCTATAAATGTTGTAATTTTATTGTCAATCAGCATGTAAATAAATTATATATATATATATACTGACCAAATAAATTTCTACCAGCCAATCTGTTGAGAACAAGTAGTGGCATTGTGTTTCAGCGAAAGTAAATATTTGGAGGGGGTAAACGTCGCGGGGTAATACGTTAAGTTCATTGTTTTTTCCCGTGTAAACAAATAAATAGAGTGTCCATTTCATCTGTCAACATTATAATCAATTGTTTCAAACACAGGGGTCAACATGACCTTTCCCGAGATCACGTTTTATCTAAAATCGTAATTTGAAAACGAGATAAGTCACGAGACATGTAAATTTGTAATTACAATAAAAACGTTGATATCAAATTTTGTGCGCACGACACGTTTCTGGAATAACCTTCATCAGGTACATTCAATATCGAAAGATTGGAAAACCAAACAATTTAAAGTGTTTGAGTGCAATAAAACCAAAGGGCCTAAACAGGATAGACAAAATCAGCTAAGGTAACAAATTCCCGAGGGAGGAGAAATTTAGTTTTATTAATAATTACATTATTTAGGAACTGTAAATTTCAGTAATAAATATATATATAATAAATATATCTAACAAACCTGTGGAACGTAACAAGAAATGAAAAGAAAGTTTAAAACAACGATGGCCAACAATTCCCGCAAACAATCACCACTCACCTTAACTCATTGAGTACAAAAAGGGGAGAAACAACGACATCAGACGTTGGAAAATCCAGGTCCTGTCTTGGGACAGGCACACAAATATGGCGGGGTTAAACTGGTTAATGTGATCCCAGGCCTCCCAATTGTTGATAAGCAGCAATATATAGAAACAATGTTTTTTCATTTTTTTTTCTCTTTTGAGAGAAAGACTGGCTTTAATTTTATTTCCACTTTTGTACGATATTTCGGGAAAAACGTTCTTTAATTTAAAAATATCCCTTTTTTTTTTTGGTGAAAAAAAGAACAACTTAAATTTATGATATTTATTCGACCAGAAAACATTAATTCTTTATCAAACGTATTTTTTTGTGGTTTCGTTTCTCTAGAGAATTTAAAGCTACTCTGTACATGTTCTATTACAAGATGTGTTCTTTTGTAATCTTGTCATTTTCAAGTGTCAAGATATTTTTCTATTGTATACATACTTGAAATTAACAATAACAGCTGATATTTCATTTCAAGTAGTATGTCGTATTATTTGACATGGCTATATATTAAAAAATGTTAAAATTTAAAGAAAGATGTGTGTCTGTGTGCATGGAATATATACCATTCCTAATTTTTCATTAGATATAGTGTTTAATGTCACTTTTCTTGGTAATATTTTTTAAAAGAAAAATCAAAAGATACCGAGGCGTAATTCAAAGCGAAAATAACAAAACATGGTAAAAAGAAAAATGATAAGGACGAAATTGGAAATATTCTGTTAAAACACGTTTTTACCAGTCTATAACATAGCTCAAAAATTGAAGGGGCGGGTCCCTGAATCCGCCTATGCACCGTGCTCAGCTCTTAAACGATTGGGTCATATTTCCATTCCTAATCTTTCAATCTTTCAACAGGACTTTAAATTGTGGCATGGAATTACCATCACCCCACCTTTTTATTTAAAATTTCTTTATTATTTCATCTCTTTTTTTCCCTTTATTTATGATATTCGTGTTCATATATTCATACATTCTTATGGTAACAACAGCTGGCATATGCCGGGCAACTTCTCATATTACCCAGAGAAGAGGGACGGCATATGCTATTAGATTATATTATACTTTACGTTTTTATTTTCCATATTTATCTTTGTTAGCGCAGCCGGTCAATATTCTCGTATATTGACCGGTCAATATTTTAGTATATGGACCGGGCCCGATCAATACAATGTATAATGTTTTCTTCCGGATTTTGTCTGAACTCGTTTTTTGTCTTAGATATACAATAACAAAAACATGTCGCCTGACAGATTTGCATGTATTGAGTATAATATAACAAATAGTTCATAGCACTTCGGGCCAAATGGCAGTTTATGGACCGGTCTGTCACCCACAAAATAGTACATGGACCTCAGCCTCGCTTCGGTCCATATAATATTCTGTGGGCGACATCCCGGTCCATAAACTGCCATATGGCCTTTAGTGCCATGAACTATTTGATAAATATTTTAATTGTTCTGACGGTGTGGTATTTTTAGATTATATTTTAACTGTTCTGCGGTGTGGTATTTTTAGATTATATTTTTAACTGTTCTGACGGTGTGGTATTTTTAGATTATATTTTTAACTGTTCTGACGGTGTGGTATTTTTAGATTATATTTTAACTGTTCTGACGGTGTGGTATTTTTAGATTATATTTTAACTGTTCTGACGGTGTGGTATTATTAGATTATATTTTAACTGTTCAGACGGTGTGGTATTTTTAGATTATATTTTAACTGTTCTGACGGTGTGGTATTTTTAGATTATATTTTAACTGTTCTGACGGTGTGGTATTATTAGATTATATTTTAACTGTTCTGACGGTGTGGTATTTTTAGATTATATTTTAACTGTTCTGACGGTGTAGTATTTTTAGATTATATTTTAACTGTTCTGACGGTGTGGTATTTTTAGATTATATTTTAACTGTTCTGACGGTGTGGTATTATTAGATTATATTTTAACTGTTCTGACGGTGTGGTATTTTTAGATTATATTTTAATTGTTCTGACGGTGTGGTATTTTTAGATTATATTTTAACTGTTCTGACGGTGTGGTATTTTTAGATTATATTTTAACTTTTCTGACGGTGTAGTATTTTAAGATTATATTTTAACTGTTCTGACGGTGTGGTATTTTTAGATTATATTTTAACTGTTCTGACTTGTGGTATTTTTAGATTATATTTTAACTGTTCTGACGGTGTGGTATTTTTAGATTATATTTTAACTGTTCTGACGGTGCGGTATTTTTAGATTATATTTTAACTGTTCTGACGGTGTGATATTTTAGCTGTTCTGACGGTGTGGTATTTTAACTGTTCTGACGATGTGGTATTTTTAGATTATATTTTAACTGTTCTGACGGTGTGGTATTTTAACTGTTCTGACGGTGTGGTATTTTTAGATTATATTTTAACTGTTCTGACGGTGTGGTATTTTTCTATTATATTTTAACTTTTCTGACGGTGTGGTATTTTAACTTTTCTGACGGTGTGGTATTTTAACTGTTCTGACGTGGTGGTATTTTTAGATTATATTTTAACTGTTCTTGACGGTGTGGTATTTTAACTGTTCTGACGGTGTGGTATTTTTAGATTATATTTTAACTGTTCTGACGGTGTGGTATTATTAGATTATATTTTAACTGTTCTGACGGTGTGGTATTTTTAGATTATATTTTAATTGTTCTGACGGTGTGGTATTTTTAGATTATATTTTAACTGTTCTGACGGTGTGGTATTTTTAGATTATATTTTAACTTTTCTGACGGTGTAGTATTTTTAGATTATATTTTAACTGTTCTGACGGTGTGGTATTTTTAGATTATATTTTAACTGTTCTGACGGTGTGGTATTTTTAGATTATATTTTAACTGTTCTGACGGTGTGGTATTTTTAGATTATATTTTAACTTTTCTGACGGTGTAGTATTTTAAGATTATATTTTAACTGTTCTGACGGTGTGGTATTTTTAGATTATATTTTAACTGTTCTGACGGTGTGGTATTTTTAGATTATATTTTAACTGTTCTGACGGTGTGGTATTTTTAGATTATATTTTAACTGTTCTGACGGTGCGGTATTTTTAGATTATATTTTAACTGTTCTGACGGTGTGATATTTTAGCTGTTCTGACGGTGTGGTATTTTAACTGTTCTGACGATGTGGTATTTTTAGATTATATTTTAACTGTTCTGACGGTGTGGTATTTTAACTGTTCTGACGGTGTGGTATTTTTAGATTATATTTTAACTGTTCTGACGGTGTGGTATTTTTCTATTATATTTTAACTTTTCTGACGGTGTGGTATTTTAACTTTTCTGACGGTGTGGTATTTTAACTGTTCTGACGGTGTGGTATTTTTAGATTATATTTTAACTGTTCTTGACGGTGTGGTATTTTAACTGTTCTGACGGTGTGGTATTTTTAGATTATATTTTAACTGTTCTGACGGTGTGGTATTTTTAGATTATATTTTAACTGTTCTGACGGTGTGGTATTTTTAGTTTATATTTTAACTGTTCTGACGGTGTGGTATTTTTAGATTATATTTTAACTGTTCTGACGGTGTGGTATTTTTAGATTATATTTTAACAGTTCTGACGGTGTGGTATTATTAGATTCTATTTTAACTGTTCTGACGGTGTGGTATTTTTAGATTATATTTTAACTGTTCTGACGGTGTGGTATTTTTAGATTATATTTTAACTGTTCTGACGGTGTGGTATTTTAACTGTTCTGACGGTGTGGTATTTTTAGATTCTATTTTTAACTGTTCTGACGGTATGGTATTTTTAGATTCTATTTTTAACAGTTCTGAGTGTGGTATTTTTTGTTTTTCATTTTATTTAAACTAAATAACGATATATAAAAAATATGAAAAACAATCAATTTCTTATATATAGGGGCCGTCATGGTCGTGATCGTATGGTAGTTGGATTTACAACTACCTGTACAATCAGTGCATTACATCACTAAAGTTGTGAGTTCGAACTCCGTTCATGACATTGCGTGATAAAGTTTGTCAGTGACTAGCGGCGGGTCGGTGGTTTTCTCCGGATACTCCGGTTTCCTCCATAAATACAACTGGTTTAGGTTTATGGTGTTTAACGCCACTTTCAGTTATATCGTGGCGGTCAGTTTTATTGGAAATATTGAAATATTGTTGAAAGTGGCATTGAATACCATAACCCTAACCCTATATATGTAAATAATTTGACATGCACACGACCGACTTTAACTAAATGTCTCACTAAATTTATACCATTAAAGTAACACGTTTAAAAAATATAAGGACGGTACAAAAATAAAATGTATACATTAAAATATTTTTGTTGAGATATCAACAATCTTATCTTGTAAATGGTATAATGTATCTATATAACTATATTTCACTGGATTATTAACTCATAAATAGTCCTCGTCTCAGGTGTAAACTTCAATTAAGATCGTTTGATATATGTTGTTAAAATTAGACAAATAAGTCGTGTTAAGTTTATCACAGGTGTATTACAATTTCTTAATTAAGAGCTCAATGAACTTTTTGTTATTGACTTTGAACTTTTAGTTTATCAGAACTATTTACTACATACGTCGTATTGAATGATAAGAATAAAAACGTAGATATTCTATATTTAGTTCTCACGATACGTTTCTGGAACAACCTCCACCATACAAGTACGGCTCAAAATCTAAATATATGAAAGACAAATAATGTAATAAGTCTCTGGCAGCAGGAATACCAAAGGCAGGGGCGGATCAAGGGGTAGGGGCACACCCGGCGCGCGCCCCCCCCCCTAAAATTGGAAAACATATAATCGTGATTTTTCACACGAAATACCCCAACAATTTTCGCGCCTCCCTCTGCTCGGCGCCATTTTTTTAAGTGCGCCCCCCCTAACTAGAAATCCTGGATCCGCCCCTGAAAGGGCCATACAGGATAACCAGAATCGACCAAGGTCACCTATGCCAAGGGGAGGAGAACTTTAGTTTTAATTATTTAATAACAGCCCACTGCAGGCGAGGCTTGAGAATTTTAATATGTTAGGGACGCATTTTGTAGACGGAGAGTATAAGGTCCCCAATGGGTTCGTGACAGCACACGGATTAGGGTGGGAGGATCGAAGCCACGATCTACCACACTCAATGTAAAGACGTTGAGAAAGTATAATACTCAGAACCCAACACACACACACATGCATGTCTTTTCAACAAATCATCAACACATCTACCGTAAACTGCAAAGACACTGGGAAAGAGTTTTACTCGGAACTCACGAGTTCGTCAATTACTAATGTCGTAAAGACGTTGAGATATTTTTACCTGTAATCGACGATGTTCATCATTCACAAATTTACACGCCCGCTTTTATTTAAAAGTTTTTCGCTAATTTTGACTACTCTATTAAATAGAGATATAATAATTCATTTCTAGACGACAGATTGACAATAATAAGTCTGTATTATTATTAAGACAGATTTTATAATGATGTCATTTTTTATCTTGTCTGTATATCAGTAACTCAATGTATCATTGAAGGTGAATGGGAAAGTTATTTTTATCATTCTAGAATATATTAAGCGAGATATTGACAATTCTATATACACGTGTAAGTATTCTACTTGCACGACTCGTAATTTGATAAAGTTTTTCAGTGACTTGCGACAGGTCGGTGGTTTTCTCCGGGTACTCTGGTTTTCTCCACCAATAAAACTGACCGCCACGATAAAACTGAAATATTGTTGAAAGTGGCGTTAAACACAAAAAAAAAACCAAAACCAAACCAACCTGCACAACTCCTTTCAGACATTTCAAAAAGACAGTGATTGGACAATTCGATTTCAAAGAGGTATACAACATATTCATTCGCGGTAATTAACAACGGAAGTTCCATATCTGAAATGGTACTTCCGTATCAATCGGCAAACATCGGATGAATCCGCTGTATTCGGAATCGGCCCAGTTGTGAAAATTGTCCTTGGTTTATCTCTTTACTTCCTGCATAGTTTGTCTTAGCTCTTTGTGTTTACTTTGCATTACAATGTTTAGTATTTAAATTTAGATCTCCCATTTCTTGAGACCGAGCACCACCGCATAAGTACAATATAAAATTCTAATATGACGTCTTTCATTTGCTATATGAACAATGCTGTGATAGAATTCCAGATATATTTTACTTGGCACATGCATATTGTCGGACAAATTATGAACACAATTTCTAAATGATTTCAAACATCTACCGGGGTATATAGGAACGTGGTGCATACAAACATTAAAAGATTCGCTTTGTTTCGTTACATATTCATTTTTTTCTAAGAAAAAAACCCATATTTTTTTAAAGATGACCTCATATCGAATTGTAAGTTGTCGGTTTCCGCTGACATAGTTTCCAAATAACGCTGACGACATTGACACTTTATTACTGATTTATTTCACGATTACTTTAGTATTTCACTTGTTTAAAGTGCTAATAATTAAAATGACATAAAATTGGAAAATGTTAAGTAGGTATCTGAGAGAATAAAAGTTATTAACTACCAAGAGGTGCAAATTTTTAGCCATATTATTATTTTAATAAGGTGTTTTTGGTGAAAAGTTAACGACTGACGAACTAACGGTAAATAGACGAACATGAAATAATGAAATAAATCACATGAGCCAACAAAAAATCTAAAGGAATATTGGTGTCTCGTTTATAGAATGAACCCACGATCTTTAGCGCCGGAGACGAGTATATCATCAAGGCGGCCACAAAATTCTTACCAATTATCAAATTCATAAATTCTTGCAAAGAAGATAAACTATTTTGACATTTTGAGGCAATAGGCTGAATTCAGCATTGGTTTTGAAGAAAGACAAATATATCTCACGAAAAAAAAACCCAGCGAGAATATGTAACTTCGGAGCGTGGTCAACGTCACGATATAGCTGAAATATTGCTAAAGTTGGCGTTAAACACCAATCAATCAATCGGATCGTGATCAGCCCCCGTGGGGTGCCGATGATGGAGGGTAGGTTGAAAATCAAGAGGTAATTTATCTTCCATAATTGATGGTTTTCTTTTATAATACAGATATCCCTTTAAGGTTGTTTTTATTTTAATGAAAAATGGAAGAATTTTTACGAGTTATGCAACCCGCCATTATATATCATAATTATCTGTCAGGCAATACACAATTTGTTAAATAAAATAAAATTGATTGATGAGCCAGGCTTACTAATATAGAAATTAATACCCTTGTGTATACTGATACCCTCATGATCCGGTATTATTATATTATGTGATAAAGTTTGTCAGTGACTTGCAACAGGTCGGTAGTTTTCTCTGGGTACTCCGGTTTCTTCCACCAATAAAACTGACCGCCACAATATAACTGAAATATTGTTGAAAGTGGCGTTAAACACCATCAAACCAATCAACCAACCCACATGATCTGCAGATACCCATCACGTTGTTTATATCTCGTTGACAGTCGCACTCCCGCGAAATCAATATGTAGCGTGTAACCTGAATAGATGTATATAAACACTGGGTCGTACCAGTTTCCTGGGGACCTGACAAATAATAGTCTTGTATAATAAAAGAATGTTCAAACAATGTCTAACCCAACAAACTAAAATAGGTACAATGGCTCCTTGCAAATAATAAATGCTAAATCACTATCTACACAGACTAATATATAACTATCCTAATGCAACACACACTAACACTACACAGAACACAATATAAACAATGAATATTTATAAACAACTACTTTGTTTCAGACCCTGTCTGAAACCTAACTAACCAGTCACCAGTCAACAACACCTGCTTCAGACCTATGTCTCGAACCCTATGTCGCAAACCCTGTCTCAACCGAAAACTATGTCACAACCGTATACGACAGATCTATACCATAAACAACATGAAAACTGTGAATTAATAATAGTTCCAAACCAAATGTGAATCGTCAGTTGTAACCACTGGTTTCAACACCGGACCCAGCAAAAGGTTGTCACTAACCTTGAAACAATCACCAACCCACGAGGGCCATGAGTTGTTGCCAGAGGAACAACGCAGCAGCCAGCAAAAAGTCGTATTGTTTCAAACTCTCTCTTACCTTGTGTCTTCACACAGCGAGGTTTCAGTATTGAATATTCTTCAATCAACCAGCACACCTTCACTGCCAAATCTTCGGGCTTAAGTACGATGGACGCGACCGTAAAAGAAAGCCTGTCAATTCTAAATTGGATTAACCAATCAAAACAACTGTTTCCTATGATGTTCGGTTAGCCTAACAAGCTGAATTCATTATCAAATGTTTCTTGTTAAATATTAATTCCAAATAAGTGATAATCTAAAGATAATAATCTGCATGTGTTTATTAATTCATCCTTAACAAATAAATATCGTTTGTGCCATGTTTTGATTAAAAATAACACGGATGTCAACGGATTTCTAATATGATCATTGTAATAACAAAGGAGGACAATCCAGGTAATTTCATATATGTTGATGTGAACGGCTGATTTCGCTACACTACCCACGCCTCCGACTTCATGCTTCCTCGCATGACTTTAAATAATATTCCTACACCAACACCATAAAATAAACCGTCCAATTTAACTAACAAGCTAAAAACATCAAACCACGTGTCGTTTTCATAACATTAACCACGAACTGTTTCCGCAATAGCTCTGAAGGCTATTCACATCTAGCACCGCAAAACTTTGTGCCAGAACACCACCTAAAACAAGCATAAATGTTCCACACACAGTCTGGAAGCAAATATAAATGTTTAAGAATTTAAACATGACCTAATGTCATAACACCCATTAGACTTCATTAGTCTAAAACAAACAGTTCCGATCACTCACCAGCTATCTTTCATGCCAACTTAAACAGACCGCTTGGTGTAAGAGTTCCTGTCAGTCAAAGGTGACTTACAAGGGTAAGGTTCGAAATGATATAAACAAACATATATACAGCTATGTACATACTAACATTTACAAACGTAACATATCTACTTATAAACAAAATCACCATATCTTTCTGGTGATCTGATTGTGATCTGATTTTTCGCCTTGGCCTGCTTGTACCTGAACCTTGGGCCAAGTCTTCAACATTTACAATTTCTGATCCTACATCAGGCCTAATGTCTTCAACAACCTCCTCCCTGTCTATTTCAACAGGATCTGTATCACGTTCAGATTCGCCTCTAAGTCTCTGTTTAACTTTTCTTTTTAATCTATCACAATGTATGAGTTGTGGTTCATTGTTTCTACCACAATCAACCTCATATAAAACTTCTGAAAGTTTTCCCAAAATGTTAAATGGTCCCCTCCAAAATGATGTGAACTTTGGTGTACATCCCTTCTTCTTCTGAGGGAAGAATACATAAACTATGTCATTGGCTTCAAAACGTTCCCATGATGCCCTTTTGTCATGGTATGTCTTTTGTCGCAAAATGCTCCCCTCTGAATATCCCAGGGGGCATGTCATAAACAAGATCTAAAGGAGTTGATGTCTCTCTGCCCAACATTAGCATGTTTGGGCTGAAACCTGTGGTTTCATGTGCCGTAGCACGGTATGCCATCATTACATACGGAAGTTGTCTGTCCCAGTCCTTGTGATTGTCTGAAACATATGCGCTTAACATTGTTTCCAGTGTTCGGTTAAAGCGCTCAACCATACCATCGGATTTTGGATGGCATGGTGTCGTCCTTGTTTTGGTTGTACCCAGCATTTGACACATTTCCTGAAACAACCGACTTTCATACTGTCGCCCCTGATCTGAATGGATGACATGGGGGACCCCAAACTGGGTTACAACCTCTTCTACTATTATTC
The DNA here is from genome assembly GCA_963383655.1 of Bathymodiolus septemdierum. Taxonomy (NCBI): domain Eukaryota; kingdom Metazoa; phylum Mollusca; class Bivalvia; order Mytilida; family Modiolidae; genus Bathymodiolus; species Bathymodiolus septemdierum. Next base: position 3,478,640 of record OY726531.1, read on the forward strand.
TGGCAACGGTTCCTGCTTCCATGTTTGCCATAGCGAAGGCTTCTGTCCATTTCGTGAAATAGTCCGAGACCACAAGTATATATTTGTTGCCATTTTCTGTCTCCGGAAGCTCACCCAATATATCCGTTGCTATTCTCTGCATTGGAACCCCCGATTTTACCATTTGCATAGGTGCCTGTTTCTTTTTCGCTGGGTGTTTTCTCTTCCAGCAGGTATCGCACCCTGCTATATATCTTCGAACATCGTTCTGTAAGTCGGGCCAATAATAACTCTGTCTTATTTTACTCAGTGTCTTGTTAACACCCAAGTGGCCAGATGGTCGGATATCATGACAGTGACTTAACACCGTTCGTCTCTGTGTTAGTGGCACTATAGCTTGAAAGCTTGACATTGTCGTGCCTAACACCTTCCATTCTCTGCACAACAAACTTTCATGGATAACAAGTTTGTTCCATTGGCTATACAAAGACTGCATTACATAATTTTCCCATCTAATGCTGTCATATGACAGTTGTGTGCCCTTTTCAACCCATTGTCTCATTTTCTGGAAGTTGCGGTCGCTCTGCTGTGCATTCACTAAGCTCATGTCACCGCTATGAGTTATGTCACTCTTCTGACTGACTGCTGTATGAATGGTATGTTTACTATCCTTGTCTTCCGATGTTTCACAGTGTTGGCACTGTTTACAAGGCACACGACTCATTCCGTCCGCATTAGTGTTTGCGACCTACTCTGTATTGTATCTCCATATCAAAAGTGCAGAGAATCTGGAGCCATCTTGCCATTTGCCCTTCGGGTTCTTTAAAATTGAGAAGCCAACGCAGCGAACTATGGTCGCTTCTGATGACAAATTTCCTGCTCAGTAAGTAATGGCGAAAATATTTGGTGAAATAGACAGCAGCTAAGAGCTCCTTTCTAGTTACACAATATTTTCTCTCCGATTTTGTCATGCTCCTACTGGCAAATGCGATGGCCTTCTCTTGGCCATTCTGCACTTGTGATAACACAGCTCCAATGCAGCTATTGCTAGCGTCAGTGTCTAGGATGAATGGTTGACTAAAGTCTGGATGTGCCAAAACTGGTGACCTAACCAAACAATTTTTCAACTGGTCAAAAGACACCTGACATTCATCTGTCCATACAAAAAGCTTGCCTTTTTGTGTCAACTTATGCAAAGGCTTTGCAATATCTGCGAATCCTTCAATGAATCTTCGATAATAGCTACAGAAACCAATGAAGGATCTGAGCTCAGTTACGGTTGTTGGTTCGGGCCATGTTTTAACAGCTTCGATTTTCTTTGGGTCTGTTGATATACCCTTCTCTGACACCACATGGCCCAAATACTCCACCTCTCTAGCAAATAGTCGACATTTTCTAGGCTTGAGTTTAAGACCCGCGGACGATAGTCTGTCAAAGACTAAAGACAAATTCCGAATCATTTCATCAAAGTTTTTGCCGTATATGATAACATCGTCCAGGTATATAAGACAAATGTCCCACTGCAACCCAGCTAAGACAGTCTCCATAAGCCGTTCAAACGTGGCTGGGGCATTACATAAGCCAAACGGCATTACCTGAAATTGATAAAGACCTCTCCTGGTAGCAAATGCGGTCTTTGGGCGGTCTTTTGGGTGGCACTCTACCTGCTAGTACCCCGAACATAGGTCGAGGACACAGAACCACTTTGTCCCTGACATTTGGTTCAAGGAATCATCGATCCTTGGAAGAGGGTAGGCATCTTTGATAGTGACCTTGTTGAGGTTACGGTAGTCCACACAGAACCGTGTAGATCCGTCCTTTGTCTTTACAAGGACTACCCCTGATGCCCACGGGCTTGTTGAGGGTTCTATGACATTCTTGTTTAGCATATCCTGTATGGCCGTATCATATTCACCCTGTAGGTGGTAGGGAACCCGTCTTGGAGGTTCCTTTACCGGCCTTGCATTTTGGACTTCGATTTCATGTTTGATGATACTGGTCCTACCGAAGTCTGCATCATCCTTGGCAAAAATATGTGAAAATGTCTGCAAAAGATGTTTTACTTTGGAACCCTGTTCCGGGGACACATACTTGACTGATTGCTCAAACAAATCTTTTAAATAGGGAGGAAATTCGGTTTTGCTATGTATTTTTCCTGACACTGGACTAGCTATCTCACTTACTGGGCTGATCTTAGCAATAACTGTTCCCTCGTATAAGGTTTTGGGCTGTGAAGAAACATTCATAAGTCGAAGTGGTATATCTTTATTGGTTTTAACAAGGGTTCTGCCAACCAATGCTTTGTCAGATTTTCTAAAGTCTTCAGTTGGTTCTACAAGTCCTACTTTAAACAAAATAGGAAACCTATCATTCACTTTCCCGTTTACCACTATTTCACTTTGTGGAGGTATAACAACGGTTTCAGAAACCGTGACCCTGTAACACCCGATTTGCCCTTGAATATTAAACTGAATTTTGTGACCTTGGATTTTTATAGTGTTGTTGCACATGTCAATTTCGGCATGTCGACTCTTCAAAAAGTCAAGCCCCAGTATCCCATCTACGTTTATATCAGCAACCACGGCTTCGTTCAGACACTTAAAATTGTCTGATTGAATTTCAATAATGGTTTTGCCTGCTACTTTTAGAGATTCCCCATTCGCTGTCAGTATGTCCCGCTGTGACGGACTTAATGTTGGCATGTTGTTCATGTCTTTAAAAAAACTAGTTGAAATAAGGGTCACTGTAGCCCCAGTGTCTATCAGCAAATTTGTATTAACCCCATTCACCTTTGCCTTAATAAACATACCAGCCTCTGGTGCTAGTTTATGCACTCCCAAAGAACCTGGGGTTTTGTCAGATGTGACAGGTGTTGTATCTGTCTTACCCTGATCATCATTATTTCTACCTTTTTGCCGACCCCCGTTTTGGTTTTGCCTTCGTCCTTTAGGGCAGAAACGAACCACGTGGCCCTTCTCCCCACAACCATAACATGTCACATCTCCTCTGGGACAAAACCGGGCAATGTGTCCAGGCTTTCCACAAGCATGACATTGTCTTAAATTTTTATCCCTAGGTGTTTGCTTACTTTTCAAACCTTTGACCTCTTTCTGTAGGTCTGTCAATGCTTGTTGCATTGTCTTTAGAAGGGTGGCTGTTTCATCTTTGGTCTCTTGTTCTGCAGCAGACCTTAGGTACCCACCTCCTTCATTTCTTTATAGCTCGGCTTTATTGAAAGCCTCCAGCTCAACTGCATGCCTAATGGCATCATTGAGATTGATGGGTCTTGCCTGTTTTATCCTCAGCCGCATGTCTCCATCAATCAATGAGTCTATAAATTGCTCCTTGGCTAAGGTTTCTCGCACATCGTTTGGAGCGGTTGGGTAGGCGAGATTTGCCAGGCGCCTTACATCTTGACCTAACTCGGGCAGTGTCTCAACAGCTCTTTGCCTTCTTTCTCTTAGCTGAGTTCTATACAACTCAGTCTGGTTCGAGGGTGGAAACCGCTCCTCTAAAGACTTAACCAGCTCTTTAAAATCTTGGCGTGATTTCAAGGGAAGGTTCCCTAACACACCTTGTGCCTGACCTCTAAGGGACACAGCCAGGTACAAGCCTTTTTCCTTGTCAGACCAGTGGTTGATCTCCGAACAAGCATCAAAATGTGACTTGTAGTCAAGCCAGGGGCCCTTACCATCATAGGTTGCCGGCTTGACTATATTTTTAGTTTTCATACTTTCAACATGTTCGTGACCATCATGCCTCCTTTCTATTGTGCCTGTTACTTTAGAGGAAGTATCAGCTAATGGCTTGTAACTTGGTCGTGTAGTTGTAACAAACTTATCACTTGGCGAAGTTTGTTTATGTGTTTGGTAGACAACCGAACCAAGTTCACTTGTGGTTTGCCTTTCCCCTAAATAAGGTGTGGAGGTATCAAACCTCGTAGGTATCTTATACCTACTTGTCTCGAAAATTGGGGCATTTGATTGTACAGTCCTTCTACCTGAACCTATCCCAGAGTCAGTTGACCTCCGTGGTTCTTGATGCACGGGCATGGGAACTGGGCATATGCTTCTCCTATATTCGCGGACCTTAAATTTCCCTAACTCTGCATTTAAGTGGTCTATCTCCCGCCGAAGCTGTTCTTCGGTCAAGCTTTCATCATGATTATACAAAAGACTTATATCCTCTCTTGACATGGCCATTTCAATTTACTATGATACAAAACTAATTTTGAATAGGTCCCACCGCTGCCCACCAATTTGTAGCGTGTAACCTGAATGAATGTATATAAACACTGGGTCCGTACCAGTTTCCTGGGGACCTGACAAATAATAGTCTTGTATAATAAAAGAATGTTCAAACAATGTCTAACCCAACAAACTAAAATAGGTACAATGGCTCCTTGCAAATAATAAATGCTAAATCACTATCTACACAGACTAATATATAACTATCCTAATGCAACACACACTAACACTACACAGAACACAATATAAACAATGAATATTTATAAACAACTACTTTGTTTCAGACCCTGTCTGAAACCTAACTAACCAGTCACCAGTCAACAACACCTGCTTCAGACCTATGTCTCGAACCTTATGTCGCAAACCCTGTCTCAACCGAAAACTATGTCACAACCGTATACGACAGATCTATACCATAAACAACATGAAAACTGTGAATTAATAATAGTTCCAAACCAAATGTGAATCGTCAGTTGTAACCACTGGTTTCAACACCGGACCCAGCAAAAGGTTGTCACTAAACATTGAAACAATCACCAACCCATGAGGGCCATGAGTTGTTGCCAGAGGAACAACGCAGCACCCAGCAAAAAGTCGTATTGTTTCAAACTCTCTCTTACCTTGTGTCTTCACACAGCCAGGTTTCAGTATTGAATATTCTTCAATCAACCAGCACACCTTCACTGCCAAATCTTCGGGCTTAAGTACGATGAACGCGACCGTAAAAGAAAGCCTGTCAATTCTAAATTGGATTAACCAATCAAAACAACTGTTTCCTATGATGTTCGGTTAGCCTAACAAGCTGAATTCATTATCAAATGTTTCTTGTTAAATATTAATTCCAAATAAGTGATAATCTAAAGATAATAATCTGCATGTGTTTATTAATTCATCCTTAACAAATAAATATCGTTTGTGCCATGTTTTGATTAAAAATAACACGGATGTCAACGGATTTCTAATATGACCATTGTAATAACAAAGGAGGACAATCCAAGTAATTTCATATATGTTGATGTGAACGGCTGATTTCGCTACAAATATAACCAACTGGAGTTCCCTCACCAAGCGATGATAACAGACAGTGTAGAAATTCAACATCCAGATTGTGTGACAATTTTTGTTGTCATGAATTTCGCTTACTTGATTTGCTTTAAACAGTACTTTTTTTTTTTTTTTTTTTTTTTTTTTTTTTTTTTTTTTTTTTTTTTTATTGCATTCCCTAATCGGGATTCGACCCCCACACCTTTGGTACACTGCTGCAGCGACAATTCGCTGGCAAGAAATTTTGGTAAAATTCAAGACAAAGAAAAAACATTGCATATCTAAAAAAATCTGATTATTGTGAACAAATCTGACCCCGGGGAAAAACAAACCCCCCTAAAATTAAAATGTGTATGATATGGGTTAGGGTTATGGTGTTTAACGTCACTTTCAACAATATTTCAGTTATATCGTGGGGGTCAGTTTTATTTTCGGAGGAAACCGGAGTACCCGGAGAAAACCACTCACCTGCTGCAAGTCACTGACAAACTTGATCACATAATGCTATATCGAGTACACCTCGCCTGAGCAGGATTCGAACTCAGAGGCACTGATTGCATAGGTAGTTATAGATCCAACTACAATATGACCTCGACGGCCACTTGTATGATATGTCTTTTTATATTAACAAAATCCTTTGATATTGTATCCCTGAGACCTACACAAAATTACCGAACACCGAGCAATCTTCCAAAGGGAAAGGCAAAACTCATAAGTCAACAAACAGACAAAATCAGTCAAAACAAAAATATTCGTAGAATTTTTAATGCATGTAAAAAAAAAATATACACCAAGATTTTTTTTAAACGAACGAAACTTATATGTCAACCCGTTGCATGATCTATCGTCTCACCAAGAGATAAAATGTAAATTATAATAGTAATCGACAATCAAAGAGAACTGAATAATACAATCCACACATATTTGATCCTACACACAGTTAATTAACAGCCTAACTGCACGTTATGATCAGACCTTAAGTATACAAAGGCCGTCTCGATTTACAAGCCTATTGAAAGCAATCGCATTATGTAATCTATATATCTAGAGATATCACTATCAAATTCATATCGTCTAGAGCATTTTCACGCACTAAGGTCAACAGGGTCACGCATCTGATGTAAGTTTACAGCTAAAATTTTCTCTTATTCGTTTATCAATGACACTTCTTGCAGGTGCAAAAAGTTCGATTTACTTGAATGTTCGTGCTCCGTGCAATATTATTCTCATAAATACATGTATAGGAATTCTTGATTGTTATGGGAAAAAAATTGGGGGGGTGGGGGGTGGGGGTTGTAGTTTCATAAACGCAGACTTATACGTACGCGCCATAAGCTCCAGTGGTGCAACAATTTTTCTCTTAAATATATCATTCGTTAAAAAGTCGATAGCACTGAGTAGAGTGGGCTCTACTGCTGCATAATTGTAATTGAATGTAGATCAATTTGTTTTCATTTTATTTGTACGTTGTTACTTTGTCTATGTCTATGTGACTTGTACGTTGTTTGTATATATTCCTTGTATATGCTTTCAACCCTTCGTGGTAAAATTGAGCATTGAATAAAGATTTAATTAATTTCGAGGTGGAGAAATTAATTAATGCTGCTTGCTTTTGTTTTTGTTTTTTACGGGGTCACTTTTCGTAATATTGGATACGCTGGTATTTATGTAATCTAAAAAAAACCACTATGGACGACGGGTGTTATATAAGAAATAGGAACTGCTTTCCCAGTGCCGGACTTACCATTGTGCTTAGGTGTGCTTAAGCATAGGTCCTCGGTGGTCAGGGGGCCCATCTTCCTGCCATTTTTTGTTTGTTACGATGGATGTTTTCTTATGTGGTGCAATTAAAAAAAAAACTATTCCTAAATTTCCTGAGCATGTATGCCTGACTGCCTGTGTAGGCCTACTGGGTCTACCTCCTTCAGGGTCCAAGTAAGAGCCTCATAACTTAACTAGCACAGGGCCTCATTTGTCCTAAATCCGGCACTGTGCTTTCCCTTCTCGAGCCCCTGTGTTGTGGTTGTTGTTTTGTTTGTCTTCGTTCTGTGTCTGGTGCCCGACGTTGCCCGTGTCTCTGGATTGTCCATTCATGGTTAACTCATTCGGTTTTCTCTAACGTTTACTAAGTATGGTTATTAACAATCATCATCAGTATTGACGAATAAAGAAGATGGGGGTCCTTTTTTTCTCTCGAAAAGTTAGCGTTATACTTTCCTTATTTAAAAGGGGGGTCGTTGGCAATCATCTAGCTTTGGATACGCTTGTTTCTTTTTCTTTTCTTTCTTCTATTTTGCCAGTAGAGCCGAACTGCATATACCCTTCCAGAACACCTGAATTTACTTCCGGTTTAAAGTGGGGTTCATATTGCTCAATCTTTAGTTTTCTGTGTAGTTTTTTGTAGATCGTTGTTTGTCCTTTTTTCTTTGACCATTCTATTGTCTGTGCTTCTTTGATTTACGAGACCATTTTACAATGAAAATAGGGCAATCTTGTTTAATAAATTAAAGAATTACGTAGTTACAATTGAATTGATATTAGCTGGTGATGAAAATTTGACTCCTAACCAAAACATTGAAATCTTCTCTGCTGTTTATTCTTTTATTAGAAGCACCCAGCGCTTTAACTAATATACTAGCTTACTCACTCCAGTCCATGTTGTTTTTTGTTCTTTTTGTTTGTTTGAAACCTTTCTTCTTCTTCCTATCCTTCTTTCTATCCCTATGTTTTGAACATTTTATTTCACCTTATTTTTCTTTATATTTATTTTATTATTAACGTCTAAATATATCATGTTGTAAAATTTATTTGTAAAATTATCGCCATTATGTACAATTATTTTTTGTTTATATCTTTGTAAAAGGGAAAGGACTTCACTAATGTTGTCATAACTTGTGTGCAATCCCATTTGCAACTTTTATGCAAATAAAATATGTTTAAACTACGATACCCCTTGGTATCATTTTTTTCTTTTTTTTTTCCCCTATTACAAAACAGAAATACATGTAATGAATGTAAGCCACAATCATCACTATGGGCCCTCAATTTTGTGTCTTTTCACGCATGATATTTAATTAAATAGGTACACAACCTTATGACATATTATGTTAAAGTGCAAATTAAAACTAACAAATCATTTAATTTGTGTATGCTCGGGCTCCTTCGTGTGTAATGACCGTGAAGATCGAGAGAGTCACATGGATCATTAATTTCACACTAACTTTACATAAATTATGACATTTTATGTTGTAAGGTGTAAATTAAGTTACATATCAGTAAGATCGTCTTTGGTGGTATTATTAGTAATAGAAGTAAAGACCAAACACACTTTTGAGTGTTTCCTTTAGTTAGTACACGTACACGTATCGTAATATTTGAGACAGGTGCGTTTTATCCAATATGTTTCGTCAAAATCTGCTCTTATCAATTTGGGTTAGGGGTTGGGGTTATGGTGTTTTAAACGCAGGTCACTGACACACTTTATCACATAATGTTGTATCGAGCACACCCTGCAGTTTTTAACTAGACTCAACTAGAAATTGTGGTGAAAAAATATTGTCTTTTGCGTGTCCAAAAATAGAAATAATTTAAATTTTGCTTCTTTTAGGAATAACGTTCTGGCTCGCGGAAAAACATATACTCAACCTTAAAAGTTAAATGTTCTGGTCCCTTATGTTTCCTCAAAATAGTTTCTTCCCAAATTGGTATTTTGTTTTAAGCACAGCAGTTGATATTCGACAGCCATTCCACAAATAACAACAGGATAAAGGGAATTCCTTTTCAATGAAAAAATAAATTGTATAATTGTATACAAACTGATAATAATTAAAAGACGAGGTATGATGACCTTATTATTATCTCCAGAATGACGGATGGACAGTTTAATTAAAAACAATACAGCTCTGATTAATATCGAGATATCATATTTAATTTGTGAGGGACTTAGTAACGTGTAGATTCGAGTTCACCGAAGTTCAACATCTAATTACAGGCAACAATGTGTGTAAGAGTTAGTGAGTGATTGTTGTTTAATGCCAACTCAGCAATATTTCAGCTATATCATGGCGAGAACAAGTTAATTTTCAATGAGATGATGATGAGATCCACTTTGTATTAAACCAACATGCTTAGTTGGATGTATATAGCGCTAGCTCAATGAAACAACAGTTCGCGGATAGACGTTTTGCCAATATCGGACATATGATTCCAATTTCCGAGCCACCCAGTCTTTCATCTTTCTCCTTTATGCTGTGGAGAAGCAACAAATATCAAATTTATAGTCTTGGGCAGGGGCGGATCCAGGGGAGGGGGGGGGGGGGGCGCGCACTCGACGCGCGCACTCGACGCGCGCCCCCTAAAATTGGAAAAAATAAGATTTTTTGGCGTAAAATCGTGATTTTTCACACGAAATACCCAAACAATTTTCGTGTCTCCCTCCGCTCGGCGCAATTTTTTTTAAGTGCGCCCCTCCTAATTTGAAATTCTGGATCCGCCCCTGTTGAGTTTGACCCGATCTACCGCACTCGAGGCGAGCACGCTAACCATTACACCACCGATATGGTTGACAATGTATGTATGTTCTGTGTTTACTGTATTATTCTGTACCGGTGAGGTACTGTTATATAATGTTATAATACATCTGAGTCAAATGTCTTCCAATTAAAACTGAATATGAAATGAATAACTATATATTCAATATTAATTATGAAAACAGAATGTTTTTTTATGTAAAATGCGTGTATCAGATCATTTTCTTGAAATTGTTGAAAGAGGAAGATACACAAGAATAAAAAAAGAAAATAGAATATGTAAATTTTGTGATCTAAAACAGGTTGAAGATGAGTTTCATTTTTTCTTTAGATGTAAGAATAACCATACTTTGAGAAATATACTGTACAAAGATATAAACGGAATCTGTCCTAAATTTAATGAATATGACAGAGGTAAAAAATTACAATTAATTCTGTCATCACAAATTATGCGGTTTACGGTACCATTCGTTAAAAAGTCGATAGCACTGAGGAAAGTGGGCTTTACTGCTGCATAATTGTAATTGAATGTACATGTAGATCAATTTGTTTTCATTTTATTTGTACGTTGTTACTTTGTCTTTGTCTATTTGACTTGTGTACGTTGTTTGTATATATTCCTTGTATATGCCTTCAACCCTTCGGGGTAAAACTGAGCATTGAATAAAGTTACTATAATAAAATACGGTCAAACTTGCTTATGTGATAACCTGTATTAAGCAGTCACCTCTATTAAGCAGTCACCTCTATTAAGCAGTCACTTCTATTAAGCAGTCACCTCTATTAAGCAGTCGCCTCTATTAAGCAGTCACCTGTATTAAGCAGTCACCTCTATCAAACAGTCACCTCTATTAAGCAGTCACATCTATTAAGCAGTCACCTCTATTAAGCAGTCACTTCTATTAAACAGTCGCCTCTATTAAGCAGTCACCTCTATTAAGCAGTCACCTCTATTAAGCAGTCACCTCTATTAAGCAGTCGCCTGTATTAAAAGGTCACATTTTTCTTGTCCTGTCATAGAAAATTTCATATAAATTGAACCTCTTTAAAGAGGTCACCTGTCCTATAAGGTCACCTTCTATTTGTCCCAAAGGTGACCTCTTAATACAGGTGTGACTGTGTAAAGATACTACATGTAGTAATATACCTAGTTGATCCGTCTCGGCGGTCTAATGGGAGCCGTAGTTGTCGTGATCGTATGGTAGTTAGATTAACTAAAAGTTGTGAGTTCGAACCCCGTTCATGGCGAGGTGTACTCGATTCAACATTATGTGATAAAGTTTGTCAGTGACTTGCGACAGGTCGGTGGTTTTCTCCTGGTATTCCGGTTTCCTCCACCAATAAAACTGACCTGCCACGATATGACTGAAATATTGTTGAAAGTGGCGTTAAATACGATAACCCGCTATTACAAAGAGAAAGAGTACGGGATCGATCAATGAAACCTTTAGGGGAGGAGTATGTCTTAAGTCAGATTTATATAAATAAAATTTGAGGACAGATTTTTTTTCTCTTACAAAAATACGTATCCTCCCATCGCAAATAAAAAAAGAAACAAATAGATAAATAAAACAGCTGAATGATCGCTCCCTAATATCCTTCTATCTTAAGTAATGATCGCTCCCTAATATTCTTCTATCTTAAGTAATGATCGCTCCCTAATATCCTTCTATCTTAAGTAATGATCGCTCCCTAATATCCTTCTATCTTAAGTAATGATCGCTCCCTAATATCCTTCTATCTTAAGTAATGATCGCTCCCTAATATCCTTCTATCTTAAGTAATGATCGCTCCCTAATATCCTTCTATCTTAAGTAATGATCGCTCCCTAATATCCTTCTATCTTAAGTAATGATCGCTCCCTAATATCCTTCTATCTTAAGTAATGATCGCTCCCTAATATCCTTCTATCTTAGGTATTCACATATAATGTTACTGATATGTTTTACGATGTCAGTGAGAATTGGACATGATAGAAAGAGGGAAAAAAAAGAAACATTAAATTATATTTGTCATTTTGACAGGTTTTGTTGAAACTTGCAATGCAAATTGTGATGTTAATTTCAGAAATTAGCGTCAAATTTGAAATGTACATTTTATGATGATTAATAGTTGTTCACAGTTTCTTGTCAGGAGTTGAACGGTAAGAGGCATAACTTAACATATCACTTTCTCAAACAGATGAAATTTAAATCATTTGTACATAACGATAGAAAAAAAAAAGGTTAAAAATGAGGACGGCGATAATTGGTTTTTAATTGAAGGTAAACGTTATTATTATACTGTAGCGTTGAGAGAGAAAAACAACAGCTGCTTTATAAAAAGTAACTAAACCGAAGCAATTAAAATGTTTTTAACGGGGATTATAAACATTTTAAGGCCTGCTATAAATATAACAGTTTCTCTATATTTTGGTAACCTCATGGTGTGATGTCGGGTATAATGATGACAGTATTTGTATAAATAATTCACACATATTTTGTTTTCTAGTTGCCAACCCCACACCTGGATGGCCATGTGACCATGTATGGCCTTTATCGACAAAATAAAGTATACCACTCAATTGCAGACAATGCCGGATTTAGATAAAGCGAGGCACTAGGCTTCTCCACTTGTGGGACCCCTTTCATTCCCCTACCCTCACGACTGCAAAGAAAATAACTGAAAGGTTGTTTAGAGACTACAGTTTGTTATGAGATCATGTGTAAGAAAGGCATATGACAGTATCAACAATATTAAACACTATGGCCAGATGCCGCTTAGATTTTGAGGCCCTAGGCTGCAGCCTGCTAAGCCTATAGGTAAATCCGGCACTGATTGCAGGCTAGGAGCAGCTACACTGATTTTAGAATTCAAGTTATGCTGAACTGTTGAAGACCAGACAGTGACTGTATAATGCAGAACAGCAATGAATTTATTTAATTTGTCTTGTTAAGAATATTTATATAACATAATTCCTAATGATTTATATTTTTCTTTTATTTTCTCAATCAAGATAGACCCGTGCTCAAAAAACAAGTACGCCATCATAGACGACTACAGACGTTCACCTGACTTCCGGTCTAACCCTTCCGAACGACGTCTTTGTGACAATCGGATCAATCACAGTTGGTACCGGTTTAAAATAAATGGATCAAATGCTGAAATACCCACGAAATGTATTGCGGTATGTAAAATTGATGATATTTTTCTTCAAGCTTAGGATGTAGTGTAGACCGTCGTGGTCATGATCGTATGGTAGTTGGATTTACAACTACCTGTGCAATCAGTGCCTATCACCACTAAGTTGTGAGTTCGAACCCCGTTCATGGCGAGGTGTACTCGATACAACATTCTGTGGTAAAGTTTGTCAGTGACTTGCAACAGATCTGTGATTTTATCTGGGTTATCCAGTTTCCCCCACCAATAAAACTGACCACCACGATATAAATGAAATATTGTTGAAAGTGGCGTTAAACACGATAAAACCATTCAATACCACGATATAGCTGAAATACTGTTAAAGTCACGGGGTGTTGGTACTTCCAATATAAAGGTATATAAAGACGTACCTCTTCAATGGGTTGACTTTTTCATCTTTCTAATGCAGTACATGTATTTGGTATTATTATTTTAAAACTCCAGCGACACCACTGTACTCAATTGTACCTCAATTCACCCTAATGGCCTATGTGGCAAAAGTTGGGGTTAAACACCGAAAAATCAATGTTCTTCTTCATGTTTGGTTCGGGTTTGTGTTATTAGACGTTATTTTTCTGTTTCAGCATGGATGTGGGACACGGGCACCTCTGTGGTTATCGCCACCTACTGGCGGCCTCCCACCACCTGGTAAGAAAGCAAGATCTCATGCATGTGCATCGTTTGAGGTTCCAGGACGAGAACTGAAATGTTGTGGATTGAAATTTCCAATTACCGTAAAAAACTGTGGTGAATTCTTTGTGTATCGTTTACGGAGCACGAAAGGGTGTGACTTAGCATATTGTGCTGAAGGTATATTTATATGTATTTATATATATATATAATTTATTATTATAGTGCAACCTGATATATACAAATAATACAATATATGTGTTCAGTTTTATATACAGCCAGCCTCCAAAGGCTTCAATCAATCAATCAATCAATCAATCAATCAATCAATCAATCAATCAAAGTTTTATTTAAAGTCGGTACATTTTATAACAATACAACATAAGCTCTCAAGAGCTTTTCAAACCGACATGCATAACAAAATTACATAAATTAAATACAGCACAACAAAAACATGTCATTCAATACACATGCATACATCTCTGCGTTTTGACCTCTGGACCCCCACAAGTGCCTCTCTGCGCACCCACTGTCACAGGACCAGAGGTCAAAACAGAAAATAGATGCCGACATTTAGCAGCCATTACACATACAAGTACATTCATGCAAATTATAACCAGTCTATATTTAAGCAAAGAAGCAAATTAACTCAAAACACATAAAATATTCATGTACTTTTAAAACATATTTTTTAAAAATATTCTAAAAAAAATATTCTAAAAATATTCATGCAGAAATAGCCAAGCACTAAAATAGAGCACAAGTTAAACTGAAAAGCATCAAGTCAAGTAAAAAAATTTAAAGTCGGTATATGCTTTAATTAGAAACATATAAATAACAATAAAAACATAAGCTCGAAAGAGCTTTTTTAAACTGACATACAAATTACACATACAGGTATATATATATACCCACAAAAATACATGGACATACATTGACAAACATATAAAAATTCAAGCATAATTAAAAAGCAGCAGCAGATAATTAGGTTATAAGCACTATCCTAAAGAAGTAGGGATTAAAATACAAAATAAAGCAAGCACATAAGCAGAGCCATGCTTACGAAGCACTTTTCAAATAATTTCGAAAGTCTAAAAGATTGTATATGTGATACAGCAATCAGTCACTATTTGTAGCTGCGGAAACATATCACTTACATTTTATTCTCCTTAAAGACACCATAAGAGCTACGGTTCATGTAGATATCACTATTAGAGACGGATCCAGACATTTCCATAAGTGGGTCGTTAACTTTTATTAAAGAAAAAAAAATCGGATTTCAAAACAATTGTTATTAAGGAAAATAAAAAAAAATACCGAGTTGTAATTCAAAGCGAAAAGTACAAAACATGAGAAGGACGAAATTGAAAATATTCTGCTAAGACACATTTATACCAGTCTATAAATAACTTATCTCAATAAAAGGGGGGGGGGGGGGCCGCTGCCCCCTCTCTGGATTCGCCTATTTCTATTTATATATTTCTTTCAATTATAATGTGTAACTTCTGACATAATCTTTAACTTGTTGGTGGCCGTCAGTATTTGGTAAGAGTAGAAGAAGTGTGCAGAGTTACAATGAAGGAAATATTAATCAGTGGTTACACTTATATATGTCATGCAGTCGCAAATAAATTAAGAGAGAGAAAAGGGGGAAAATTAATGTGGTCTCGATGCTTATGATTATTGTGTTTTTTTCAATATTCCATAAAATGGGGACAAATACAAATACAAATACAAAAAGTTTTATTTTAAGTCGGGCATATATATATAAACCTTTTGTATTTGTATTTTGTCCCTATTTTATGGACAATTTCAATCTGTATAAAAGGTTCAGAAAACTCAATAGGGGAGGGCGATAACACGATTTCCAACATTATTCTTTCAGATTTTCTTTAGTTTGGTCTAAAATTATATTTCTTTGAGGAAACATTTTGAAAATGTTCCCTTCTCTTACGAACGTGAACCGTACGCGTATATTCTTGAATCAGTAGACAAGATCTAGAAATACCTACAACCGGAATAGAACCCGAAGATGACTCCGATTTTCTTATTGTTACTTGCAGTTATATATTTGCTGAGCTCGACTTTTATGACTGGCTCGTTAAGGGTTATTGTCATGGTTATGATGTTTAACGCCACTTTGAACAATATTTCATTTATATCGTTATGAAGTTATGAAAGTTGAGATTTATGACAATTCAAAGAAAGTTTTGAAGATCCCCAAGGGATAATCAGAACCTGTAAAACAAAGAAGCACAAGAGAATACAAATTACAATGGCAAAAAGAAAATGATTTGATTTGATTTGATTTTTGGTGTTTAACGCCACTTTCAGCAATATTTCAGCTATATCATGGCGACCAGTTTTAGTGGTGAAAGAAGCCGGAGAGAATCGCCGATCATGGGCAAGCAACTGGTAAACTTTATCACTTGCGGCTGCGAGTCGAGTGCACCCTTTTAGTAATTTACAAAGCCGGGAGCGAACCCACCCCCAAAAGAAAATGAAGAAATGCGGATGTACAAAACATTACACAGAAAACAAACTAAAAATCAAGCAACAAGGACTCCGTTTAAAACTGGAGTTGAACTCGGGTGGTCCAGAAGGGTAATCAGATTTTGCTCCACATGTGGCGCCTGTCGTGTTACTCTTGCATTGTTACAAACACGGTGTTACGTCAAGAGTGAGGAAAAAATTGGATTGTGAAACAACTTGTGCATAAGTTTCTGTTTGCTATTAAATTATCCTCTGTATTTACAAGGTTCAAATATCTACAAATTCTCAGAAAATTATTCTAAAATTTGTTGTCCTTGATATTGCTCTTGTTGTTGCTAGAACAGGTACCACTTTGCCTACCATAAGAAGAGGCGGATCCAACAATTTCAATAAGGATGGGCCCGTATTTTTTGTTTTTTGTTTTTTTTAAGATAAAAAATCGGATTTCAAAAATTTGTTTAAAAAAAAATCAAAAGATAATTTAAAGCGAAAATTACAATACATGGTAAAAAGAAAAATGACAAGGACGAAATTGGAAATATTCCGTTAAAATATGTTGTTATCAGTCTATATCTAAGCTAAAAAAGGGAGGCCACCGTGGACCCGCCTATGATTATGGAAATCAAATACTATGAAAATATATAACAGGAATATACAAGTGATTTATTAGGAATATGTTCAGAACAACAGAAAAACATTTGTGTTTTTTCAGTAGTGACTACGGTTTGTGATGTAGGACAGGTGTATGTTTTGTATTTACAGAAATGTGTAGGTGAGTATCCCAGCAGATTTTTTATTTTGTTTTATTTGATTTTTTGGTGTTTTAACGCCACTTTCAGCAATATTTCAGCTATATCATGGCGACCAGTCTCAGTGGTGGAAGAAGCCGGAGTACCCGGAGAGAACCACCGACCATGGGCAAGCAACTGGTAAATTTTATCACTTGCGGCTGCGAGTCGAATACACCCTTTTTGTAATTTGCGAACCCACGCCGTATTGGTGGTAGGCTTGTATGAGTTGTTAGGTAATCCAACTACCTAACTCATTGAACCACCCGGGCCCTAGTATCCCAGTAGAACTTGTACCTTACATTGAGTACAATATAAATTTTGGAGAATCTGTACTTTTGAGTTGAACTCGTACTTTACACTGAAACTCTAGAATCATATCTGTTCAGTATGAGAAACATTTGAAGATATCAAAGGGGTAATCAGAAGCTATATTTCGAAGAAGGATGGACACTACAATGACAAAGGACAAAGGACAAAGGACAAAGGAGAAACAATGATCTACAAAATATTACAACGGAAACAAAAGATTGAGCAACACAAACCCCACTGGCATTGAAAACCCCACTGAAAACCCTGAAAATCCCACTGAAAACCCCACTGAAAACCCCACTGACACTGAAAACCCCACTGGCACTGAAAACCCCACTGAAAACCCCACTGGCACTGAAAACACCACTGACACTGAAAACCCCACTGGCACTGAAAACCCCACTGACACTGAAAACCCCACTGGCACTGAAAACCCCACTGGTACTGAAAACCCCACTGAAAACCCCACTGGCACTGAAAACCCCACTGGTACTGAAAACCCCACTGAAAACCCCACTGGCACTGAAAACCCCACTGGTACTGAAAACCCCACTGAAAACCCCACTGGCACTGAAAACCCCACTGGTACTGAAAACCCCACTGAAAACCCCACTGGCACTGAAAACCCCACTGGCACTGAAAACCTCACCGGCACTGAAAACCCCACTGGCACTGAAAACCCCATTGAAAATCCCACTGAAAACCCCACTGACACTGAAAACCCCACTGGCACTGAAAACCCCACTGGCACTGAAAACCCCACCGGCACTGAAAACCCCACTGGCACTGAAAACCCCACTGGCACTGAAAACCCCACCGGCACTGAAAACCCCACTGGCACTGAAAACCCCACTGGCACTGAAAGCCTCACTGGCACTGAAAACCCCACTGACACTGAAAACCCCACTGGCACTGAAAACCCCACTGGTACTGAAAACCCCACTGAAAACCCCACTGGCACTGAAAACCCCACTGGTACTGAAAACCCCACTGAAAACCCCACTGGCACTGAAAACCCCACTGGCACTGAAAACCTCACCGGCACTGAAAACCCCACTGGCACTGAAAACCCCATTGAAAATCCCACTGAAAACCCCACTGACACTGAAAACCCCACTGGCACTGAAAACCCCACTGGCACTGAAAACCCCACCGGCACTGAAAACCCCACTGGCACTGAAAACCCCACTGGCACTGAAAGCCTCACTGGCACTGAAAACCCCACCGGCACTGAAAACCCCACTGGCACTGAAAACCCCTCTGGCACTGAAAGCCTCACTGGTACTGAAAACCCCACTGGCACTGAAAACCCCACTGAAAACCCTGAAAATCCCACTGAAAACCCCACTGAAAACCCCACTGACACTGAAAACCCCACTGGCACTGAAAACCCCACTGACACTGAAAACCCCACTGGCACTGAAAACCCCACTGAAAACCCCACTGGCACTGAAAACACCACTGACACTGAAAACCCCACTGGCACTGAAAACCCCACTGACACTGAAAACCCCACTGGCACTGAAAACCCCACTGGTACTGAAAACCCCACTGAAAACCCCACTGGCACTGAAAACCCCACTGGTACTGAAAACCCCACTGAAAACCCCACTGGCACTGAAAACCCCACTGGCACTGAAAACCTCACCGGCACTGAAAACCCCACTGGCACTGAAAACCCCATTGAAAATCCCACTGAAAACCCCACTGACACTGAAAACCCCACTGGCACTGAAAACCCCACTGGCACTGAAAACCCCACCGGCACTGAAAACCCCACTGGCACTGAAAACCCCACTGGCACTGAAAGCCTCACTGGCACTGAAAACCCCACCGGCACTGAAAACCCCACTGGCACTGAAAACCCCTCTGGCACTGAAAGCCTCACTGGTACTGAAAACCCCACTGGCACTGAAAACCCCACTGAAAACCCCACTGACACTGAAAACCCCACTGGTACTGAAAACCCCACTGGTACTGAAAACCCCACTGGCACTGAAAACCCCACTGAAAACCCCACTGACACTGAAAACCCCACTGGTACTGAAAACCCCACTGGCACTGAAAACCCCACTGAAAACCCCACTGACACTGAAAACCCCACCGGCACTGAAAACCCCACTAGCACTGAAAACCCCACTGGCACTGAAAACCCCACTGGCACTGAAAACCCCACTGGCACTGAAAACCCCACTGAAAACCCCACTGACACTGAAAACCCCACCGGCACTGAAAACCCCACTGGCACTGAAAACCCCACTGAAAACCCTGAAAATCCCACTGAAAACCCCACTGAAAACCCCACTGACACTGAAAACCCCACTGGCACTGAAAACCCCACTGACACTGAAAACCCCACTGGCACTGAAAACCCCACTGAAAACCCCACTGGTACTGAAAACCCCACTGAAAACCCCACTGGCACTGAAAACCCCACTGGTACTGAAAACCCCACTGAAAACCCCACTGGCACTGAAAACCCCACTGGCACTGAAAACCTCACCGGCACTGAAAACCCCACTGGCACTGAAAACCCCATTGAAAATCCCACTGAAAACCCCACTGACACTGAAAACCCCACTGGCACTGAAAACCCCACTGGCACTGAAAACCCCACCGGCACTGAAAACCCCACTGGCACTGAAAACCCCACTGGCACTGAAAGCCTCACTGGCACTGAAAACCCCACCGGCACTGAAAACCCCACTGGCACTGAAAACCCCTCTGGCACTGAAAGCCTCACTGGTACTGAAAACCCCACTGGCACTGAAAACCCCACTGAAAACCCTGAAAATCCCACTGAAAACCCCACTGAAAACCCCACTGACACTGAAAACCCCACTGGCACTGAAAACCCCACTGACACTGAAAACCCCACTGGCACTGAAAACCCCACTGAAAACCCCACTGGCACTGAAAACACCACTGACACTGAAAACCCCACTGGCACTGAAAACCCCACTGACACTGAAAACCCCACTGGCACTGAAAACCCCACTGGTACTGAAAACCCCACTGAAAACCCCACTGGCACTGAAAACCCCACTGGTACTGAAAACCCCACTGAAAACCCCACTGGCACTGAAAACCCCACTGGCACTGAAAACCTCACCGGCACTGAAAACCCCACTGGCACTGAAAACCCCATTGAAAATCCCACTGAAAACCCCACTGACACTGAAAACCCCACTGGCACTGAAAACCCCACTGGCACTGAAAACCCCACCGGCACTGAAAACCCCACTGGCACTGAAAACCCCACTGGCACTGAAAGCCTCACTGGCACTGAAAACCCCACCGGCACTGAAAACCCCACTGGCACTGAAAACCCCTCTGGCACTGAAAGCCTCACTGGTACTGAAAACCCCACTGGCACTGAAAACCCCACTGAAAACCCCACTGACACTGAAAACCCCACTGGTACTGAAAACCCCACTGGTACTGAAAACCCCACTGGCACTGAAAACCCCACTGAAAACCCCACTGACACTGAAAACCCCACTGGTACTGAAAACCCCACTGGCACTGAAAACCCCACTGAAAACCCCACTGACACTGAAAACCCCACCGGCACTGAAAACCCCACTAGCACTGAAAACCCCACTGGCACTGAAAACCCCACTGGCACTGAAAACCCCACTGGCACTGAAAACCCCACTGAAAACCCCACTGACACTGAAAACCCCACCGGCACTGAAAACCCCACTAGCACTGAAAACCCCACTGGCACTGAAAACCCCACTGGCACTGAAAACCCCACTGGTACTGAAAACCCCACTGGCACTGAAAACCCAACTGGTACTGAAAACCTCACTGGCACTGAAAACCGGGTGTTAATTATATTATAAGTATAAGTATATGTATATGTAGTCAGTGGATTAGGATCAGTTCGTCATCAATTTCATTTAACATAGTCATAAATAATTCATCTCAAATATGATTGGCTCCGCTATGATTTAGAGGATCGGTATTATTTGCACTTGTAATATATTCTGCTGATCAGCAAATCATTGAGAGACGTCATGGTCATTTACAACTACCTGTCAGTGTGTAATCAGTGCTTATCACCACTAAAGTTGTGAGTTCGAATCCTGCTCATGGCGAGGTGTACTCGATACAACATTATGTGATAAAGTTTGTCAGTGACAAAACCTGGTTTTCTCCAGGTGCCCTGGTTTCCTCCACTGATAAAACTTACCACCATGATATAGCAGAAATATTGTTGAAAGTGGTGTAACACCATATCTTAACACTAACCACAGAAAATTATCTTGCACAAAGTACTTTGATGCTTTATTTAGACAGTAAAAAGGAAAAAAATGGTTTTATATTTTATGTTAGGTTGCTATGGCAATTTCTAAATGCCAGAGAAACTTCGAATCAAATGTTTCAACTGATCCACGGGTGATGAATAGAGAGTGTCAAAGTGCGATCAGTTGTGAGTTACCAACGATGAGTTTCTTATAACATGACTAAATGTTCTATTCTTTTCAGACATCGTTGTAGAAATATCGAGACCTAAGTTACATGTGAAGAAATATCCAGATCGTGTGTCCGTTGTTTGTTTATTTACTGTCAATAATATAACAGTATCTGAACATAAACCTACATTCTCTGTTACCTGGGTCAAAGTTCGGAATGGAGTGTCAAAGGTCATCAGGTTTAAATTTCTGTCTGATACACGAGACCAGGTTGTTTTGGGAAAAGATGTCTTTACTGGTGATTCTGTAAGTATTGATTGATTGTTTGATTGGTGTTTAACGCCAACTTTAGCAATATCGTGGCGTGAACAAATTTTGTTTAAATTAAATTTAGATTCTATAAGTATTTAATTATTTTGTGTCCCCAATCTGATTAACATAATCTGCTATGAGACACTATTGTTCCTGTAAAGTCTGACAGAACCCTATTAGAGGTCATGTCCAGATGACATATATTAAAAGCGTCTTTCCCGCTTTTTTTATTATCACATTGCAAGCAAAAGGCTCCCTAATTGGTTGAATTTCATAAGTTCATCGGAATATGTAGCCTATTACAGCTGATTTTATTCCGATTGTTGTTTTCTGCAATATTTGCAAAGAGGGATGAGGCCAGAACCTCAAATGAGCTTTTCTAATTGATAAGTGTTTGGCGTCTGTTTGTCCATCCATTACAGTGAAACCTGCCTCAACTAAACCTTGACTAAACTTGAATCTTGTGTAAACTGAAACTGTGACTTAACTAGACTACCGCGACCTGTGACTTATCTAGACTATGATGACCTGTGACTTAACTAGACTACGACGACCTGTAACTTAACTAGACTACAGCGACCTGTGACTTATCTAAACTAAGGTGACCTGTGACTTATCTAGACAACTGCGACCTGTGACTTAACTAGACTATAACGACCTGTGACTTAACTAGACTACTGCGACCTGTGACTTAGCTAAACTACGACGACCTGTGACTTAACTAGACTACTGTGACCTGTGACTTATCTAGACTATAACGACCTGTGACTTAATTAGACTACTGTGACCTGTGACTTAACTAGACTACCACGAACTGTGACTTAACTAGATTAAGGCGACCTGTGACTTAACTAGACTATAGCAACCTGTTACTTAACTAGACTACAGGGACCTGTTAGACTATGGTGACCTGTGACTTAACTAGACTACGATGACCTGTGACTTAACTAGACTATAGCAACCTGTGACTTAACTAGACTACTGCGACCTGTGACTTAACTAGACTATAACGACCTGTGACTTATCTAGACTACTGCGACCTGTGATTTAACTAGACTTTGGCGACATGTGACTTAACTAGACTACGGCGACCTGTTACTTATGTAGACTACGACGACCTGTGACTTATGTAGACTAACGACCTGTGACTTAACTAGACTACGGCGACCTGTGACTTAACTAGACTACCGCGACCTGTGACGTAACTAGACTACGATAACCTGTGACTTAACTAGACTACCGCGACCTGTGACTTAACTAGACTACCGCGACCTGTGACTTATCTAGACTACCGCAACCTGTGACTTAGCTAGACTACTGCGACCTGTGACTTAACTAGACTACGGTGACCTGTGACTTATCTAGACTATATAACGACCTGTGACTTAACTAGACTACTGCGACCTGTGACTTAACTAGACTACCACGAACTGTGACTTAACTAGATTAAGGCGACCTGTGACTTAGCTAGACTATAGCAACCTGTTACTTAACTAGACTACAGGGACC
Organism: Bathymodiolus septemdierum; assembly: GCA_963383655.1. Taxonomy (NCBI): domain Eukaryota; kingdom Metazoa; phylum Mollusca; class Bivalvia; order Mytilida; family Modiolidae; genus Bathymodiolus; species Bathymodiolus septemdierum. The sequence continues at coordinate 3,502,084 of OY726531.1, forward strand.
TGTTAGACTATGGTGACCTGTGACTTAACTAGACTACGATGACCTGTGACTTAACTAGACTATAGCAACCTGTTACTTAATTAGACTACAGGGACCTGTTAGACTATGGTGACCTGTGACTTAACTAGACTACGATGACCTGTGACTTAACTAGACTATAGCAACCTGTGACTTAACTAGACTACTGCGACCTGTGACTTAACTAGACTACCACGACCTGTGACTTAACTAGACTATAACGACCTATGACTTATCTAGACTACTGCGACCTGTGATTTAGCTAGACTATGGCGACATGTGACTTAACTAGACTACGGCGACCTGTGACTTATCTAGACTACGACGACCTGTGACTTATGTAGACTAACGACCTGTGACTTAACTCGACTACGGCGACCTGTGACTTAACTAGACTACTGCGACCTGTGACGTAACTAGACTACGATAACCTGTGACTTAATTAGACTACCGGGACCTGTGACTTAACTAGACTACCGCGACCTGTGACTTATCTAGACTACCGCGACCTGTGACTTAGCTAGACTACTGCGACCTGTGATTTAACTAGACTATAATGACCTGTGACTTAACTAGACTACCGCGACCTGTGACTTAACTAGACTGCTGGGACCTGTGACCTACAAACTTTATCTAATGACTAATTATACTATAGGCCACAATATGTGTTTATAGGTTGCATGTGAAGTTATGCCAGTCCACCAGACAAACAGTCAGGTGTCAGAGATTCTCTTCCTAGGAATACAGGTAAGTTGACTATAACTGGAGATAAATTCGTTTATTACGTTTCTATCTGTAGATATACCCCGGGGAAATGGCTAGTTACATGTGGTAATATCGCCTAGCAACACCTGGGAATATGGGTTTTCTTATGCACTGGCCATGGTTTCAACCAATCAAACGTTATAATTTTCATGCCAGGGATAACTTTGTATTTGACTGGCCATGGAGTATGATATCACTTTCAGAGAAAATAGATACGATAGTCTGAAATGGCAAAATTTATATTCACTGCTTCTTTTTAACTGTAACTGATATTTTGTATTTGACTGGCTATGGAGTCTGATATTACTTTTCAGAGAAAACAGATAATCTGAAATGATAAAATGTATATTTACTGCATGCTCCAGTATTCTATCACTGTGTTGATATCTTTGTATTTTACAGGCTATGGAGTCTGATATCACTCTTAGAGAGAATGGACACCCTGAAACAATAACGTTTATATCGACTGTTCCTTTGTTCTGTAAACAGAATGACAAGAAATGCAAGCTGGATCTGGTTTTATCAGTCAAATATCCTAAAGGTAGAAAAGCTTCAATGTTGTCTTTTATTGTTAATCAACTTATTATCAATACAAAGAGAGGTTCTGAGGGGGATATTATGACAGCTTAGGAAGGGAATGTTGACCCCCGTTTTTAGTGGAGTTCTTGTTACTCAATCTTTAGCTTTATGTGTATGTTTTGTAGATCGTTGTTAGAGCTTTTGTCCTTTTTCTTTTGGCCATTGTGTTGTCTGTCCTTCTTTGATTTACGGATTCTGATTACCCCTTTGGTATCTTCAAACTCTTCTTGTGATACATTGTTGTCATAATAATGACATGTATTATCACCAATGTTATCTAATAGTTTTCTTTAAATAAATATATAATATCAATGATTTATTTTGCAAGAATAAATTTCTCAGAGCAATATCACATCGTAGGTGAAGCAGAGCAATATCACATCGTAGGTGAAGCAGAGCAATATCACATTGTAGGTGAAGCAGAGCAATATCACATCGTAGGTGAAGCAGAGCAATATCACCTTGTAGGTGAAGCAGAGCAATATCACATCGTAGGTGAAGCAGAGCAATAGCACATCGTATGTGAAGCAGAGCAATATCACATCGTAGGTGAAGCAGAGCAATATCACATCGTATCTATCTATCTATGGTGTTGACTTGAAAAAGGTCGTTGACCTATCACTCAAGTATTTGTGACGTCCTCCAACATGACAAAATTATTAGTATATACAGTAAAGTCCCAAAAGTGTGTGTATTTACAAGTGATTAAAATCAGGATAAAATCATCATCTTTTGTTCATGTTGTTCAGTCACCGTAGTAGAGCTTAGTGAGTCTGCTCTTAAATTCCTCACTGCTCTCTATGTCTAACAGTTCATCTGATAGTTGGTTCCAATCCCTGATGGTACGTGGGAAGAAACTGTATTTGTAAACATCTTTTTTCGGTCTAATTTGTATGTATCTCTTCGGATGATGGAATCTCGAAATTCTGGTTGGTTTAATGATGTAGGATGGTATTGGTATCGCTACTTTTTCATGGATGGCTTTATGTAAAAGTGTGATACGGGCTATTTTTCTCCTTGTTGAAAGTGGTTGTAATTCCAGTTGTTCGAGTAATGTTGTCACTGTACCAGGGTCTCTTGGGTAGTTGCTTTGATGAAGCGTGCTGCTCGGCGTTGGACCATCTCAATCTGTTGAATATGTTTTTGGAGATGAGGGTCCCAAGCGCTGCTGGCATACTCAAGGTGAGGTCGGACAAGCGCAAGGTATGCTTGTTTCTTTACCTCCTCTGGACATGATCCTACATTTCTACGTATGAAGCCTAGTGCATTATTTCCTTTCGCTACAACTTTCTGAACTTGTTTGTCCCAAGACATGGTGTTCGTGAGTTCAGCTCCTAGGTATGGATTTGATGCTACTGTTTCTAAGGTTTGTCCATTGATGTTATAGTCGAAGTCTACTGTTTTCTTCTTTTTTGTAATCTTTAGAACATAGCATTTCAGAGGGTTGAAAATCGTCTGCCATGTTTTAGTCCAATTAACCATTCTGTCGAGATCTTGTTGTAGCCGTTTGCAATAGTCTTTGGTGGATATTGCTATGTATAGTAGGCTATCATCTGCAAATAGGCGAATTTTGGATGTGATGTCATTGCCTATATCGTTCCCTGTGGTACACCAGATGTTACTTTGGCTGTACTAGATTTGTCTCCTTCTATGGTCACTTGTTGTTCTCGTTGCGTGAAGTAGGTGAAGTCTGAGATGTGTGATGTGATGAACAGACCATGGAACCAACTGAAAAACCTGATGCAGACCAACGTATTATTGTTACACTTGCTAAATGTGTGCAATAAATATATGATCTGATCTAGTGATCAGAGTCAGGCTAGTCTAATTTTATCATGAGGAAGGGGGTCAGATGCATACTAACATAAGGGAAGGGTTCCACTGTTTGCATACTTTATATCTAATTACATTAAAGGGAGATAATGTGTATGTAATTACATTAAAGGGAGATAATGTGTATGTAATTACATTAAAGGGAGATAATACATATATTAATTACATTAAAGGGAGATCATGTGTATGTAATTCCATTAAAGAGAGATAATATGTATATTAATTACATTAAAGGGAGATAATGTGTATGTAATTCCATTAAAAGGGGTTTAATATGTATATTAATTACATTAAAGGGAGATAATATATATATTTATTCCATTAAAGGGAGATAATTGGTACATGTCATTTATTTGTAGGTAATAACCTTTCTAACATATTACTGTCACATTGTCTATTGGAATTCCATCCCAACAACAGATGTCAGGGGATTGGCTGTATTACCCAACAGGTCAAGGTCGCTATGACCCCTAACCTTTACACTCTAGAGGCCAAGGACATTCATATAACAGGATATTTGTATGTTGATGAACATATTATGTGGAACCAGGACAGTCTAGAAACAAAGGTAAATTCAACCTATTTTTTTCACAATTTGACCTTTACCTTTTTTAAGGTAAAGGATGATGGTCAGAGATCAGATTATGTTTAAGGTCAAGGATGGTTCAATTATATGTAAGAAGAGTTGAAGATACCAAAGAGGTAATCAGAATCCATAAATCAAAGAAGAACAGACAACACAAAGGGCAAAGGAAAAAGGACAAAACGACAAGCAACAATCTATAAAACATACACATAAAGCTAAAGATTGAGTAACAAGAACTCTACTAATAACCTGGAGTGAACTCAGGTGCTCCAGAAAGGTAAGCAGTTCCTGCTTCATTAGTAGCACCCATCATGTTAATCTATGTAAAGATGTCTACAGGTAGCAGTAAAAAAAGAAACAAGTATTTATTAGCTAGAAGCACATGAAGAACACTGTTTCTTATGATCTCTGAATGTAGCAGAAATTAACTACTCACTTGATGTTCAACAACAAGTAACTAATCAATCTATGCAAGACCAAAGCTTAAACAGGAGCACCTCATCGATGGTGTAATAGTTAGCATGCTTGCCTTGAATGCTATAGATAATGAGTTCAATCTTTGATCGGGTTCAAACAGGGTTTTCAATATTTTTCAAGTGTACCTGTACTTCACTAATTACAGGTGGTACTTTTTCTTAAAATTTGAACATTTTGCATGAATATCTTATGCAACACTCTAGAAATCAAGAAGTACTAAAGACCATTTTAAGTTTGTAAAAGTACCTGGTACCGTCCCTTATTGAAAGGTCTGGTCAAACCAAACAATCAGTTGATAATTGCTGCTTTTCCTCTCAACAAGCAGCATTAAGGAGTAACATCAGAGCAATGGTGATTTGTCAGAGTGACATGTCTACCTACACACAGACTGTTATGTCATGAACTAGCACTTAAACTCTAACCAAGTGTGTTGATCTAGTACAGATCAGATCTCATCTTATCAAAATGTATTCAAGTCTTGTTTCTCAGAACTTTGTCAGTATCCTGTGTACAATATCACAAATTATAAAATTTGATAGAATGGACCATCACTTCAAATACATGCAAAATAATTTTTATACCAGATTAAAGCACGGAATAATTATTATTCCAGATATGAAATACCAGTAATTTTTATTCCAGATTAAAGTATTAGATCTTCCGTCAGCCTCTTGTTTTGTTACAGCTGGTGTCTTTATTTTATCATTCCAGAATAGGTAAGTGTTACTCAAAAAATGAACCACATCAGTGGTGTATTGTTAGTGTGCTTGCCTCGAGTGCGGTAGATCGTGGGTTCGAGCCTCGAGTGCTGTAGATTGTGGGTTCGAGCCTCGAGTGCTGTAGATCGTGGGTTCGAGCCTCGAGTGCGGTAGATCGTGGGTTCGAGCCTCGAGTGCGGTAGATCGTGGGTTTGAGCCTCGAGTGTGGTAGATCGTGGGTTCAAGCCTCGAGTGCTGTAGATCGTGGGTTCGAGCCTCGAGTGCTGTAGATTGTGGGTTCGAGCCTCGAGTGCTGTAGATTGTGGGTTCGAGCCTCGAGTGCTGTAGATCGTGGGTTCGAGCCTCGAGTGTGGTAGATCGTGGGTTCGAGCCTCGAGTGCGGTAGATCGTGGGTTCGAGCCTCGAGTGCGATAGATCGTGGGTTCGAGCCTCGAGTGCTGTAGATCGTGGGTTCGAACCTCGAGTGCTGTAGATCGTGGGTTCCAGCCTCGAGTGCTGTAGATTGTTGGTTCGAGCACCTATCAGGTAAAACCAAAGACTATAAAATTGGTATTTGTTGCTTCTCCACTAAGCATGCAGCATTAAGGAGTAAGAACAATAACTGGTTGGCTCGAAATTAGGTAAATAAACTTAATTTCTAAAATTGATGCAAAATATAACATTTTTATTTTTTTTATTTTTCAGTATATCTAAGATTTCAAGAAGAGGAACTTATGTGTTATTTAAAAGTGAAAGTCATGATTTTGAGGTTTGTACACTTTCGTAGCAATGCCCAGTTGCCTTCATATTTTTTATGTGTATGTGTTAGGACATGGCAGAGTTTGACATGTATACATGAGGTCACTGTGAATTTGACCCTTCACATTTGACCTCAAGGATATGTGAGGCATGTTTGGGATATTCTAATATTCATAAAATAATATTAACTTGAATTATTGGAATTGCATTGGTGGTGTTATGGTTAGCGTGCTCGCCACGGTAGATCGTGGAATTGATCCCCGGTCGGGTCAAACTAAAGACTATAAAATTGGTATTTGTTGCTTCTCTGCTAAGCACGCAGCATTAAGGAGAAAGAACAAAGACTGGCTGGGTCGGAATCTGAATAATATGTCCTAGTGGAGTGCCATGTCTACCCGCGGACTGTTGTTTCAGTGAGCTAGCACTATAAAAATCCAACTCAGCGTGTTGGTCTAGAACAAAGCGGACCTCATCATCATATCATTGATAATTAACTTGTTCTTGCCATGATATAGCTGAAAAAATGATGAATTGGCATTAAACAACAATCACTCACTCAATCACTGTACTATTAGAGACTATCAAAAAAACCTACACAACCTAAATCTTATTTCATCACATTCTTGACCATGACTGATTATCCTAGCTATATGTCTACAATGTTAACTACCTTAAATATGCACCCGCTGTAAATATTTATAAATCTATTAGAAAGTTAAATCCCAATTAAATGTTTGGTGTGTTTGTGTCATAAAGATAAAAGGGTGTGTTCGATTAAGTATACTTTAGCTTGGATAATCCATTTGCATGATGCTCAACATTTTTAGTTTTTGTTTGTGTTTTTTTTTTTTTATATCCTCACTGAATATGAATTATGTATATAATAATATATAAGTTCATTTTGTATTAATTAATGTATGTATTGGAGAAGACGTTTCTAAGTCCCATTAGGGACATTGCATTTTTCGGAAGTTGAACATGCTCTACTGTTAAACATGCACAGAATAAGAGAAGCAATAAAACTTTTTTTTTTTTGTAATAAACCTATTCATTACAGATCCAGATTCGCATAAACAGCTGTAATCAAGAGAACTTGTTGTGTTCGTGTGGTATAGCAGTATATTACCAACAAACAAGACTGACCATAGATACATGTAGAGCAGACATGGGCAATATCATTATACAATATCACCCTGCTATGAGGGCCAATATAAAGATATTTGAAGGGCGACATGGGAAGTTAATATATGTAAGTCATTCTCAGTATTTTACATGGAGATCAGACATGGACAATATCATTTTATAATATCACCTTGCAATGAGGGCCAATATGAAGATATTTGAAGGGGGACATGGGAAGTTAATATATGTAAATCATCCTCAGTATTTTTAACGGGAACATTTTATTGATGGTGGAGTCTTATGTGAATTTCAACAATATTTCAGTTATCGTAGCGGTCAGTTTTATTAGTGGAGGAAATCAGAGTACCCAGAGAAAACCACAGATCTGTCGCAAGTCACTGACAAACTTTATCACATAATGTTGTATCTAGTACACCTTGCCATAAGCGGGATTAGAACTCACAACTTTAGTGGTGATCGTCATAGGTAAATCTAACTACCATATGAGCACGACCACAACGGCCCCTGAAGACTTAATATGTCTTACACACGACAGCCCCTGAAGACTTAATATGTCTTACACACAACAGCCCCTGAAGACTTAATATGTCTTACACACAACAGCCCCTGAAGACTTAATATGTCTTACACACGACAGCCCCTGAAGACTTAATATGTCTTACACACGACAGCTCCTGAAGACTTAATATGTCTTACACACGACAGCCCCTGAAGACTTAATATGTCTTACACACGACAGCCCCTGAAGACTTAATATGTCTTACACACAACAGCCCCTGAAGACTTAATATGTCTTACACACGACAGCCCCTGAAGACTTAATATGTCTTACACACGACAGCCCCTGAAGACTTAATATGTCTTACACACAACAGCCCCTGAAGACTTAATATGTCTTACACACGACAGCCCCTGAAGACTTAATATGTCTTACACACGACAGCCCCTGAAGACTTAATATGTCTTACACACAACAGCTCCTGAAGACTTAATATGTCTTACACACAACAGCCCCTGAAGACTTAATATGTCTTACACACGACAGCCCCTGAAGACTTAATATGTCTTACACACGACAGCCCCTGAAGACTTAATATGTCTTACACACAACAGCCCCTGAAGACTTAATATGTCTTACACACGACAGCCCCTGAAGACTTAATATGTCTTACACACGACAGCCCCTGAAGACTTAATATGTCTTACACACAACAGCCCCTGAAGACTTAATATGTCTTACACACAACAGCCCCTGAAGACTTAATATGTCTTACACACAACAGCCCCTGAAGACTTAATATGTCTTACACACGACAGCCCCTGAAGACTTAATATGTCTTACACACAACAGCCCCTGAAGACTTAATATGTCTTACACACCACAGCCCCTGAAGACTTAATATGTCTTACACACGACAGCCCCTGAAGACTTAATATGTCTTACACACGACAGCCCCTGAAGACTTAATATGTCTTACACACGACAGCCCCTGAAGACTTAATATGTCTTACACACAACAGCCCCTGAAGACTTAATATGTCTTACACACAACAGCCCCTGAAGACTTAATATGTCTTACACACAACAGCCCCTGAAGACTTAATATGTCTTACACACAACAGCCCCTGAAGACTTAATATGTCTTACACACAACAGCCCCTGAAGACTTAATATGTCTTACACACAACAGCCCCTGAAGACTTAATATGTCTTACACACGACAGCCCCTGAAGACTTAATATGTCTTACACACGACAGCCCCTTGAAGACTTAATATGTCTTACACACGACAGCCCCTGAAGACTTAATATGTCTTACACACGACAGCCCCTGAAGACTTAATATGTCTTACACACGACAGCCCCTTGAAGACTTAATATGTCTTACACACGACAGCCCCTGAAGACTTAATATGTCTTACACACGACAGCCCCTGAAGACTTAATATGTCTTACACACGACAGCCCCTGAAGACTTAATATGTCTTACACACGACAGCCCCTTGAAGACTTAATATGTCTTACACACGACAGCCCCTGAAGACTTAATATGTCTTACACACGACAGCCCCTGAAGACTTAATATGTCTTACACACGACAGCCCCTGAAGACTTAATATGTCTTACACACTACAGCCCCTGAAGACTTAATATGTCTTACACACGACAGCCCCTGAAGACTTAATATGTCTTACACACGACAGCCCCTGAAGACTTAATATGTCTTACACACGACAGCCCCTTGAAGACTTAATATGTCTTACACACGACAGCCCCTGAAGACTTAATATGTCTTACACACGACAGCCCCTGAAGACTTAATATGTCTTACACACGACAGCCCCTTGAAGACTTAATATGTCTTACACACGACAGCCCCTGAAGACTTAATATGTCTTACACACGACAGCCCCTGAAGACTTAATATGTCTTACACACAACAGCCCCTGAAGACTTAATATGTCTTACACACGACAGCCCCTTGAAGACTTAATATGTCTTACACACGACAGCCCCTGAAGACTTAATATGTCTTACACACGACAGCCCCTGAAGACTTAATATGTCTTACACACAACAGCCCCTGAAGACTTAATATGTCTTACACACGACAGCCCCTGAAGACTTAATATGTCTTACACACGACAGCCCCTGAAGACTTAATATGTCTTACACACGACAGCCCCTGAAGACTTAATATGTCTTACACACGACAGCCCCTGAAGACTTAATATGTCTTACACACAACAGCCCCTGAAGACTTAATATGTCTTACACACGACAGCCCCTGAAGACTTAATATGTCTTACACACAACAGCCCCTGAAGACTTAATATGTCTTACACACGACAGCCCCTGAAGACTTAATATGTCTTACACACGACAGCCCCTGAAGACTTAATATGTCTTACACACGACAGCCCCTGAAGACTTAATATGTCTTACACACAACAGCCCCTGAAGACTTAATATGTCTTACACACGACAGCCCCTGAAGACTTAATATGTCTTACACACGACAACCCCTGAAGACTTAATATGTCTTACACACAACAGCCCCTGAAGACTTAATATGTCTTACACACGACAGCCCCTGAAGACTTAATATGTCTTACACACAACAGCCCCTGAAGACTTAATATGTCTTACACACGACAGCCCCTGAAGACTTAATATGTCTTACACACGACAGCCCCTGAAGACTTAATATGTCTTACACACGACAGCCCCTGAAGACTTAATATGTCTTACACACGACAGCCCCTGAAGACTTAATATGTCTTACACACGACAGCCCCTGAAGACTTAATATGTCTTACACACAACAGCCCCTGAAGACTTAATATGTCTTACACACGACAGCCCCTGAAGACTTAATATGTCTTACACACGACAGCCCCTGAAGACTTAATATGTCTTACACACGACAGCCCCTGAAGACTTAATATGTCTTACACACGACAGCCCCTGAAGACTTAATATGTCTTACACACAACAGCCCCTGAAGACTTAATATGTCTTACACACAACAGCCCCTGAAGACTTAATATGTCTTACACACGACAGCCCCTGAAGACTTAATATGTCTTACACACGACAGCCCCTGAAGACTTAATATGTCTTACACACGACAGCCCCTGAAGACTTAATATGTCTTACACACGACAGCCCCTGAAGACTTAATATGTCTTACACACGACAGCCCCTGAAGACTTAATATGTCTTGCACACAACAGCCCCTGAAGACTTAATATGTCTTACACACGACAGCCCCTGAAGACTTAATATGTCTTACACACGAAAGCCCCTGAAGACTTAATATGTCTTACACACGACAGCCCCTGAAGACTTAATATGTCTTACACACGACAGCCCCTGAAGACTTAATATGTCTTACACACGACAGCCCCTGAAGACTTAATATGTCTTACACACAACAGCCCCTGAAGACTTAATATGTCTTAGACACAACAGCCCCTGAAGACTTAATATGTCTTACACACGACAGCCCCTGAAGACTTAATATGTCTTACACACGACAGCCCCTGAAGACTTAATATGTCTTACACACAACAGCCCCTGAAGACTTAATATGTCTTACACACAACAGCCCCTGAAGACTTAATATGTCTTACACACAACAGCCCCTGAAGACTTAATATGTCTTACACACAACAGCCCCTGAAGACTTAATATGTCTTACACACAACAGCCCCTGAAGACTTAATATGTCTTACACACAACAGCCCCTGAAGACTTAATATGTCTTACACACAACAGCCCCTGAAGACTTAATATGTCTTACACACGACAGCCCCTGAAGACTTAATATGTCTTACACACGACAGCCCCTGAAGACTTAATATGTCTTACACACGACAGCCCCTGAAGACTTAATATGTCTTACACACAACAGCCCCTGAAGACTTAATATGTCTTACACACAACAGCCCCTGAAGACTTAATATGTCTTACACACAACAGCCCCTGAAGACTTAATATGTCTTACACACAACAGCCCCTGAAGACTTAATATGTCTTACACACGACAGCCCCTGAAGACTTAATATGTCTTACACACAACAGCCCCTGAAGACTTAATATGTCTTACACACAACAGCCCCTGAAGACTTAATATGTCTTACACACAACGGCCCCTGAAGACTTAATATGTCTTACACACAACAGCCCCTGAAGACTTAATATGTCTTACACACGACAGCCCCTGAAGACTTAATATGTCTTACACACGACAGCCCCTGAAGACTTAATATGTCTTACACACAACAGCCCCTGAAGACTTAATATGTCTTACACACAACAGCCCCTGAAGACTTAATATGTCTTACACACAACAGCCCCTGAAGACTTAATATGTCTTACACACGACAGCCCCTGAAGACTTAATATGTCTTACACACGACAGCCCCTGAAGACTTAATATGTCTTACACACGACAGCCCCTGAAGACTTAATATGTCTTACACACGACAGCCCCTGAAGACTTAATATGTCTTACACACGACAGCCCCTGAAGACTTAATATGTCTTACACACGACAGCCCCTGAAGACTTAATATGTCTTACACACAACAGCCCCTGAAGACTTAATATGTCTTACACACGACAGCCCCTGAAGACTTAATATGTCTTACACACGACAGCCCCTGAAGACTTAATATGTCTTACACACAACAGCCCCTGAAGACTTAATATGTCTTACACACGACAGCCCCTGAAGACTTAATATGTCTTACACAAGTCCTTATTGAAGATCAGTGATATCTTCCAAGAGTGTGAGCCATTCTGCCTTTTCCCAAGTGGAGTGCAGCAGAACGAACGAAAAAGAAGTAGAATTTCTCACAAAAGTGTAAAATATCCAAATCTTCAATTTTGGTTTAATACAAGAACCAATTTTGTCCATAGAATACAATGGTAAAAATTGCAATTTATAAAGGATGATTTCCATTGTGACATCAAATCCTTCAGGACGATTGTGGTAATAACTGTGATGTCGAACAAGTCGGTATGTTTGATTTGACATTTACCCTTCCGGAGCACCTGAATTCACACCCTGGTTTTTAGTGGGGTTCGTGTTAGTTGATCTTTAGTTTTATTGTATGTTTTGTATATCGTTGTTTGTCCTTTTGTACTTTTTCTTTTGGCAATTGTGTTGTCTGTTCTTCTTCGATTTACGGTTTCTGATTACCCCTTTGGTATCTTCAAACTCTTCTTACCCATGGTAGACAGCTTTATGCAACCCTGTCTCCTATATAGGTAGGAATTATTTGTGTCCTATTTGATTTTGGCATAATACTTATAATTTTAAACAAACGTTAGCAAATTCCATCTATTTTCTTTACAGTTTTCGATGACTTATAGGTTATCGGTGATTAACATCACATTTAATAGTTTTTCGGTTATTTGTGACTGTCACTGAAACTGAAATGCTAGTATAGAGAATACCACTGGCCTTCCGTAAGTCACAATACAAAAGTTTTATTTAGAGTCGGGAAGAAGCAAACAATTAGAACACAAGCTCTAGTGAGCTTTTAAATCCTACATAAGAATATAGTGGTTGATTGGATTATGGTGTTTAATGCCACTTTCAACAATATTTCAGTTATATATCGTGGCGGTCAGATTAATTGGTGGAGGAAACCGGAGAAAACCACAGACAAGTCGCAAGTCACTGACAAACTTTATCACATAATGTTGTATCGAGTACACCTCGCCATGAACGGGGTTCGAACTCACAACTTCAGTGGTGATAGGCATGGAATGCACAGGTAGTTGTAAATCCAACTACTATACGACCAGGACATCCCCTTTATAATGCTATACTACTGTTGTTTTGTAGTATAAGGTATATTGATAGTGTTTTACTGTTCCCACTAACTGGTACCTTAAATCTTCAGATATTACTGGATGGGAAAGCTCAGCTACGGATTGACTTGAGACAAACTAGTAACCAGTCTGTAACCAGTATGTCTGTAACACTACAAGTCTCAGGGTTCTACACAGATAAGACGGAGGGTCTGTGTGGATATATTAGAAATGATACATTATACCACAAGAATGAGAAACAAACAAATCAGCCAATTGTCGATTGGAGGTAAGATTTATAGTCTTCCTTGGACAACAAAGGGATAGGTTCACTAACTACCAAAATCATTAAAAATTATTAGGTGTGTCCTGATAAAATGTTGGGGGTTATAATTTTTTCTCCATCAAGATAGGCAGGGCTTTCAATAATTTTCAAGTGTACCAGTACTTCACTATTTACAGGCAGTACTTTTTCTTAAAATTTGAACATTTTTCTTGAATATCCTATGCAACACTCTTTGAAATCAGGAGGTACCAATTACCATTTTAAATGTGTAAAAAGTACCTGGTACTGCCCATTATTGAAAGGCCTGCATAATTATTGCTTTTATATTTTCAAACAACCAATCAGTGATGAGCCTACATTTAAAAATCAAGCACTACAAAGTCAAGAAATTCTGAATAGACATGCAGTTTTTGTGCTAGAAATTCTGAAAAAGTCTGAACAGATTCTGAACATTCTGAACATTGACTGAAAATTCTGAACATTCTGAACATTGACTGAAAATTCTGAACATTGTCTGAAAAGTCTGAACAATGTCTGAACAGATTCTGAACATTCTGAACATTGACTGAAAATTCTGAACAGATTCTGAACATTCTGAACATTGTCTGAACATGTCTGAAAAGTCTGAACTTTCTGAACAGTGTCTGAACATATTCTGAACATTGTCTGAAAAGTCTGAGCAGATTCTGAACATTCTGAACATTGACTGGAAATTCTGAACAGATTCTGAACATTCTGAACATTGTATGAACAGAGTCTGAACATGTCTGAAAAGTCTGAACATTCTGAACATTGTCTGAAAAGTCTGATACGATTCTGAACATTCTGAAAATTGCCTGAAAAGTCTGAACAGAGTCTGAACATATTAACTAAATATATCATGTGAAATACACTGTGAAGGGCAATACAAATTAAGGTCACATAATACAAGTTATTGCTTAACAGAGGTGGTCACTAAAGCAGGTTTGATTGTATAATTCTTAGGGAAACCAAAGGGCCTAAGCAAGATAACCATGCAAAATCTGCTGAGGTCAACTATGCAAACAGTTTTTATTACTTGTAAATATTTTACATTGAAAATTTCAATAATTAATATACATAGCACTACACAGAAAACTAGAGATTGGGCAACACGAAACCCACGAAAAAACGAAAATGTGCAGTTCCACTTAAATAAGGCATGGACAAAAAATTTAAGTTTGTCAAAATTTAAGTTTGTCAAGGACTGTGTTGTATTTTCAGATTGCTTCCGGGTCAAAGTTTGTTCGAAAATTATGAAATTTTGGTGACCAAGGCATCCTCTTTACATCCAGAATGTGATTGTTCTATGTCTTCCTATCAGACTTCCTGTCCAAAGTCGTCTGCTGTAATGCCTCAGTTCCTGATACGTCTTACAGAGACAACTTCTTATTGGATAAATAAAACACAGACACCCAATCATATTCCAGATTACATTTTTGATGGAGATTTTGATGATGATGAAGTTGTTACTAAGCAACCTGCAAAGGATGGCCAGCTAGCCAATGATATCTGTACAAATATGTTTATGACATCAGGAATTGCTAAGACTTGTTTGAATAGAATCAATATAAAAATTGAAACTGTCCTAAACATATGTGTTGCCTTGGCAACCTCATATAAAAATTCAACATGGATGCCAGAAGTTTTGAGATTGTTAGAAAACTTATGTGACACATATATGAACCAGGATGTCAATAGAACGGGTGATATAAACGACTTAAATATTGATGATATTCGCCAGGCTATTCTTTGTCCAGAAGGTTGCTATGGCAATGGTATATGCACAGAAAATGGTTGTTTTTGTGACCATGGTTACAGCGGAATAGAGTGTCTCACCAAAACAGGTAATGTTTTGATTTAATGATAAATTTGTTCGTTATGTCCTTGTGAATAATAGGTCTGTGTTGACTATATAGTCTAATATACCGGTATTTGGGCTATAAGTCTATGTGGACTTTGTTTGTGGACTATATATAGGTCAATGAGGATTGCATGTCTTTTGGGACTATAGATTTATGAGGATTGAAGGTCTATGTGGAATGTAGAAGTATGTAAGGGAACGACTATTTAACTTGAAGGGGGGTTATGGTTTTTTTCTAAGAAAATATTCTGATTCCCAATGTTGCTGAAAAAAATATTCTGATTTTGGTGGAGGAAAAAAAAGATAATCTGATTCAGAGTTTTTGTCAGATAACCTAATGTTGAATATTGGAGAAAAAATTTCGCGCTTTGCGTGACAAAAAAAATAAATATTCTAACTCTTGTGTTGTCCGAAAAAAAAATTCTGAACGAAACAAAAAACCATAACCCCCCCCTGCAAGTTAAATGGTCGCTCCCTAACCCTGTTTGAGGTGCTTAAATTATAGTTGAATTTTCTTTTGTTAGGAAGAGGTAACCATAACAACTACCACTTGCTATCAGCTAACCTTTTTTCAAAGTGACAGTGGTGCCCTCTACAACATCACTAGACACATACCTAGTTATTTTGTGTTTTATATAACTCTGTAGTTAAGTTTTCTTTTGTTTAGAAGGGGTAACCATGACAACCACCACTGTCAGGTAGCCTTCTTCCAAAGTGACGGTGGTGTCCTCTACAACAACATCAGCCCACACACCTGTCTAGCTATTTTGTGTTTTATATAATACTGTTTGAGGTTCTCTAGTTATAGTTAAGTTCTGTTTTGTTTAGAAGAGGTAACCACGACGATCACCACTGTCAACAAACCTTCTACTAAAGTGACGAAGGTGCCTGCTACAATATCATCAAGCCCAACAACTCCACCTACAACATCAACAACGACAGAACATGTAACAACGACTGCTTCCACTACTTTACTGCCAACAACAACAGAAACATCTACTACTCCAGATTTACCAGTAACTATGGTTACATGTGATACAAGGTCATCTAGTTGTAGTACTGTATACGTAGATCTATCACAGACATCAGGAGAATTTGCTTTGAAATGTTACATTACACTTGTACAGGTGAGATCATAAGATTGTTTTCCCCTTGTGTACAGTCATGTATCTATTTCCGGAAACAATTGAATATGTAAAGAAATGAAGAGAAGATTTTAATATACAGTGTAAACCTGCTCATCTAGTCACCTCTATTAAAAGGTCACCTTTTTCTTGTTCTATCTTAGAAAATTTTATATGAATTGAACCTCTTTTAATAGATCACTTGTCTTATAAGGCCACTATTTCTTTGTTCCGAAGGTGACCTCTTAATACAGGTTTGACTGTATATATGCCCAACGGTTCTGTATAAATACATGAAATGACTTAGAAATGATGTCCTTTATTTGTAAGACAATATATACACATGTGCGAAGTAAAATATATCAGGAATTGTATCACAGCATTGTTCATATAACAAAGGAAGGACATGCTATCAGTATTTTCTATTATTTATTGACCAACTGCATATTTGCGCAATCAAATTTAGTAAAAACACATCAGTTGTAATAACTCGGTTTGGTTAGGTTTATGAGTATTTAACGCCACTTTCAACAATATTTCAGTTATATTGTGGCGGTCAGTTTTATTGGTGGGGTAAACCGGAGAAACCACCGACCTGCCACAAGTAACAGACAAACTTTATCACAAAATGTTGTATCGAGTATGCCTCACCATGGGCAGGATTCAAACTCACTGACTCTTCCTTAAGTATTTATATAAATTCTTGATTCAATATATAATTAGTAAAATGGTTTGTTTTTCTGTATTGTTACAGTTCACACTGCATGGATGGGATCCAGTCGGGACGGTTTACACGACATTGTTACGTTACGTTAACAGAACCACGGTGGAATGTATGTTGCCAATGGTAACCAATGGTGACAACTTTGTTCATGTATACAGAGTTCAGGTAAGGATGTACAGTACAGGCCATGTCTATTTTACACTTTCCGAAAGGATCACTAGTCAGATGGCTCTGATGGCCACAATGATGTACAGTACAGGCCATGTATATTTTAAACTTTCCAAAATAACCAACAGTCAGGCTGCTTTGATCACAATGGGTGGTCAGTCAAAATGATGTACAGTACAGGCCATGTATATTTTACACTTTCCAAAATGACCAATAGTCAGATGGCTCTGATGAGCAGGAAATTGGCCACAACGATGTACAGTACAGACCACATATATTTTACATTTTCAAAATAACCAACAGTCAGGCTGCTTTGATCACCGTGGGTGGTCAGTCAAAATGATGTACAGTACAGACCATGTATATTTTACCTTTTCAACCAACAGTCAGGCTGCAATCCCCAAAAAAAAAATTTAATTTACTGGTCCAGATCAAATTCATGAATTTATTTCTCTCTGATACTGAACGGGGCTGATGGTATCGTGAAAATACAATTTAATAGCTGTTGTTGAGTGTTTAAAAAAATGGTAGTAATGAAAATGTCCACCACAATACAACTGAAATATTGTTGAAAGTGGCATTAAACACCATAATCCTAACTCTAACCTCGTAATGTTGATGGGAATCCTCCTGTGATATTTATAGCTGATGTGATTTCATTTCTATTTTTAGGTACGGAACGGGTGATCGTATACTGAAAACACAAATTATGAACTGTTGTTGATGATCTCCTTGAACTTGGTAGTAATGGCAGTGGGAATCCCCCTGTGATATTTATAGCTGATGTGATTTCATGTCTATTTTTAGGTACCGAATGGGGGCAATGGCATGCTGAAGACAGAATTACTGGCTGTAGTTGATGGTCGTTGTCAGATGTGTGATATAAATGGAGGTTGTATGCTAAAGGTAAAGTAGAGGTCCCCCCTCTTTTTCATCCATATCCCCCCTCTTATTATATTCTTGTCCATCTGACCATTACAATTAAATCTTGTTTGATTGTTAATTACTACATTGTAATTGAAAATGTCTATAAAATCCAAATTAACAAGTCTTGCTCAAAACGTTTATTTTCACAAAAGATTAGCCAAAATAAAATTTCGTTTCATTTTTACACAACATAAAAAAATATAACTGCAAAAATTATGTAATTGTAATATGTTATGAGGCTAAAAAGTGCCAAATATCTCATTTTTGAATGTTTTTTTTCATCAAATTTTAACACCCATTATCCAATCTAACTAGAAAGTGACATCAATTCCAGTTAAGCAAGCCAGTAGAGTGAGTGAGTGATTGTTGTTTTACGCCAACTCAGATATTGGTCAGCTATATCATAGTGAGAACAAGTTAATTTTCAATGAGATGATGATGAGGTTCACTTTGTACTAGACCAACATGCTTAGTTGTATTTTGTATAGTGCTAGCTCACAGAAACATCATTCCGCAGATAGACATATCATCCCACTCGGACAGGTTATTCTGATTCTGAGCCAACAAGTCTTTGCTCTTTCTGCTTAATGCTGTGTGCTTAACGGAGAAGCAAAAAACAAATACCAATTTTATAGTTTTTGGTTTGACCAGAACCCACGATCTACTGCACTAGAGGCGAGCATGTTATCCATTACACCACCCATGATATATCTAATCTAGTAGAAAGTGACACCAATTACCCATAGTTCAGTCCAGTCATGAACATCAAACATTCACACTACCGGTAGGAGATTTCATAATATCTTCTTTTTTTTTTTTTTTTTTTTTTTCTCTTTTTTTTTAATTTGTGATATTTTTATTGAAATCTGTACATTTGTTAGTTGAATACATAAAGTACCGGTACCTTATCCCGGCCTCGTTAGCATTAGTAAAGCACATATATATAAAGATGTTAGTATTTGTTAGTAATTTACATACAGAATGGCATACTATTTCTATTTGAATAACATGACAGAAAATACCAAATAATGTGATTACACAAAAAGATGAGTTTTTCAATCATAATAAACCAAATTAACAAATATGCAGATAATCAAAAAAATAGGGTTTTAAATAGTTATAGAAGTAAAAGAAAAAAATGGAAAAAGTTTAATTTATTGAGTTTTTTAAGGCATAAAAATAATTTTTAAAGAGAAAGAATTTCATAATATCTTGATGTTTCTATAAAACACGTGGTATGGTCTTTAACAAGATAGATATGCAGTAGGATTTTAGAAATTTATTTATTTAAGGATCAAACTTCCTTCAAGATGCCTAGAAAAATAGCATTATGGAAATGCCTGTATATTACAATTTTTCAATGTATTCAATACTTGACCTGCAGGTCCTTGTATGAGTGGCCGTCGTGGTCGTGATCATATGGTAGTTGGATTTCCAAACTACCTGTGCAATCAATCCCTATCACCACTTAAGTTGTGAGTTCGAACCCCGTTCATGGCGAGTTGTATTCCATACAACATTATGTGATAAAGTTTGTCAGTGACTTGCAGCAGGTCAATGGTTTTCTCTGGGTACTCCAGTTTCCTCCATCAATAAAACTGACCGCCACGATATAGCTGAAATATTGTTGAAAGTGGCATTAAACACCATAAACCAAACCAAACCTTGTATGATCACCTGAGAAATTTGTGTCATATTTTGCAGATAAATACCTGTTTTATAAACAAGAAATGTTACAGACATTTAGACATAAATCATCAGGATGTCTGTTTACAGTGTGTTTCTCTCATCAGTAAAAATACATGGTCACCAAGGACAGGTATTTAGAGTTCTGTCAGTTTAAAAATACATGGTCACCAAGGACAGGTATTTAGAGTTCTGTCAGTTTAAAAATACATGGTCACCAAGGACAGGTATTTAGAGTTCTGTCAGTTTAAAAATACATGGTTGCCAAGGACAGGTATTTAGAGTTCTGTCAGTTTAAAAATACATGGTTGCCAAGGACAGATATTTAGAGTTCTGTCAGTTTAAAAATACATGGTCACCAAGGACAGGTATTTAGAGTTCTGTCAGTTTAAAAATACATGGTCACCAAGGACAAGTATTTAGAGTTCTGTCAGTTTAAAAATACATGGTCACCAAGGACAGGTATTTAGAGTTCTGTCAGTTTAAAAATACATGGTCACCAAGGACAAGTATTTAGAGTTCTGTCAGTTTAAAAATACATGGTCACCAAGGACAAGTATTTAGAGTTCTGTCAGTTTAAAAATACATGGTCACCAAGGACAGGTATTTAGAGTTCTGTCAGTTTAAAAATACATGGTTGCCAAGGACAGATATTTAGAGTTCTGTCAGTTTAAAAATACATGGTTGCCAAGGACAAGTATTTAGAGTTCTGTCAGTTTAAAAATACATGGTCACCAAGGACAGGTATTTAGAGTTCTGTCAGTTTAAAAATACATGGTCACCAAGGACAGGTATTTAGAGTTCTGTCAGTTTAAAAATACATGGTCACCAAGGACAAGTATTTAGAGTTCTGTCAGTTTAAAAATACATGGTTGTCAAGGACGGGTATTTATACTTGTGTGTTCCTATCATCAATTCATTGCAATTACAAAAAAGTGCAATTTGTTTTTCTGTTGAATTCATTAAAATAAAACTTCCAGTGTGTAGTATGCCATCAGATTTTGCATAGGCCATACTGTGTCCAACATGTCCAAGATATAAATGTGTAAAATGAAGCAAAGACTCAAGAATTTTTTTGAATGTTTTTATTTTTAATGCCAATTTTGATCAGGTGATTATTCCTGCAGATTTAACCTAGCTCTTATGGTTACCAGAATAAGAAGTGTCAAACACTCAAAATAAAACCTTTTTATTTTAAGTCTGACTTTTGCATAGCTAGTTTTTTCTACTTGAAAAATCCTGTCTGCAGAGATATAAGGGAATATAAAGGGACTGACAGAAATGTCCTGCGTGTTTTTTTTTTCTGTCAAAGAATATGAGTAGAATTTCTTTAAAAATTTATAGGGTTACACCACTTTCAACAATATTTCAGTTATATCGTGGCAGTCAGTTTTATTGGAGGAGTACCCAGTGAAAACTACAGTTATTGACAAACTTTATTGCACAATATTGTACCGAATACACCTCGCCATTAGCGGGATTCGAAATCACAACGTTGGTGGTGATAGGTACTGATGGCATAGGTAGTTGTCCATGCACAACTACCATACGATCATGACCACGATGGCCCCCCTAAAAATTTGTAGATATCTGAACATTGTAAATAAGAGATTTATAGCCAAAAGAAAATTCACAAGTAGTTACAACATTAATATCATTGAGTACAGATTATGACCTCAAATAAATAGGTAGTTCCTTTTGTCTGCATCAGAGAGGTATAACTCCTATAAATAACATAGAATTTTAGAATCAAGTCTGAAATGTGTTAATGGTATATTTTGAAATATTTTAAAGTTTGAAATTTCAGGTAGACAAGCATTTTAATGTTTTACCTGTTACCATGGTTACTGACTTATTATTGCTGTAACTTTCAGAAAATTTACACGTAGACAAGCGTGTTAAAGTTTTACCTGTTACCATGGTTACTGACTTATTATTGCTGTAATTTTCAGAAAATTTACATGTAGACAAGCGTGTTAAAGTTTTACCTGTTACCATGGTTATTGACTTATTATTGCTGTAATTTTCAGAAAATGTACACGTAGACAAGCGTGTTAAAGTTTTACCTGTTACCATGGTTACTGACTTATTATTGCTGTAATTTTCAGAAACTTTACATGTAGACAAGCGTGTTAAAGTTTTACCTGTTACCATGGTTACTGACTTATTATTGCTGTAATTTTCAGAAAATTTGCCTCCATTGCTTCAACCTGACCATTCCACTATAGCTGCACTAGAAGGTGACATTATTAAGACGAACATCTCGGTGACGGACCCAGAACAGATGGATATATATTACAGTACCGTAGATAACGGAGCTACCATCAGTACCGTAGGAGAATTTACATGGCATGTCGGGGTAACTGATGACGATGGATTGTATAGATTTGTCATTAACGTCACCGATAGTTGCGGTGCATTTAGTATATATATTTTAACAGTAAGTTTCCTAAGTGATTCTTCTTATAAAAAGAAAGTTTAAACAGTGACGGACATCAATTCCTCCAATATCAACAAAACAAACAATCACCTCTCATCTTTACTGAATTCACTGAACACAAAAAGACCACGACATGTGATATTTGAAATCCAGGTACCCTCAAAGACTTCTGTTAATGGTACAATGATATTAGTGCATGGGAAATGGGACATGTGTTATTGCTTCAACCATATCACTGATTCTGAACAGAACTGTGTGGCTTTTCTTATCATTGTTAAAACCATGGTGTAGGTTTTTATCAGGTAACCATTCTCCAGGAAATATTGAAGATTGTTTGTTTATATCAGATACATGTTTCGTCATTATTTTGATCTGACGAATTATCGGAATTGTCACCATTTTTATCTTCGATGGTTGACTCTGTTTCATTGTGCCTCCTTTTCGGCCGATTTGCCAATGAACAAATAATTTATAGATTGTTGCATTTCGCATATTTTACAGTGACACAAGGTCATAATGATTAAAGAACGCTTCCCTTGATTGGACGATGATGTAAATAACGATTTCGTATGTAAACACTGATTTTTGTAAAATTAACGAAGCACACACGTATCTGCACGAAACAGTAACATGATTAATGCTTACATTTCTTACATGTATGCTTCCAGTTCAGTCATTTGTACTTGCACACTCGTAATGGTCTTAAAAAATTTATGTACATAATAGTTTTTGTACGTGAAACATGTAGTGCAGTACGTTAATGGGCATGCCGCATAATTGTATCTACTATTCCGGAAATTATTTTGTTGTCTTCTACAAACAATACATCTAAGGCAGTTTCAGTACAATAAAACAAATATTGTCCTCATATGAGGGAAACCTCAAGAGAGTGTTTACCATCTAGTTAAAGCGCTTTGGCAAAACAACCACCCTCGGATTGACAACTTTTGATGTTCACCTCGTATGAGTGCAATAATTGTATAATAGACAATGATAAGCTGTGTGATATTGAACACATGACTATGTATCTCTCCATTTGTATATTTTTATCTGCAATCGGTTCCTATCACCACTAGCGTTGTCAGTTAGAATCCTGCTTATGGCGAGGTGTACTTGATACAACATTATGTGATAAGTTTGTCAGTGACTTGCAACTGGTCGGTGATTTTCTCCGGGTACTCCTGTTTCCTCCACCAATAAAACCGACCGCCACGATATAACTGAAATCTTGTTGAAAGTGGCATTAAGCACCAAAACCCTAACTTCTATATTTGTTTATCTGATTGTTACAGGTAGTTGTTAAATCTTGTGAATGTAAGAATGGTGGAGTGTGTAAAAACCAAGTTGTTACTAAAAATAGAACAGATTATAGCTGTAACTGTCTGCCATCTTTTACAGGTAAATCATTCATTAAAGAAACCACTGCTGACAATGTTTGAAGTATGTGGGTTAATAGGCAAAATATGTGGATTTCTTCCTTGTTTTGACTCCTTGTTCCAGATATCTATATTTCAAATATCTATATGACCTTGACATGTTAAAAAAATTACCAATCCATTTTGAGAATGATTAGAAAAATTTCAGGGGATGATCAGTGTACATCATAATTGGAAGCCATTTTATGCCGCTTGATGGTAAGTTGTTACTTATAGCATTAATTATTGTAAGGATAACATTAAATGTGATAAGATTATTTTTACAAATAATAAACATTGCATAAATCTTTGTGACTGAATTATGACCTTTGTACCTTAGCAGTGACCCATTTGACATTGGCGATTAATGACATCTGAACTTAAACAGTGTTTCAGTTGACCTTTATGTCAGTTTCAATGTCAGGAGTTATTTTTCTTGTAGTTTGAATTCTTGTTTGTTTCTATTCTATTTTATTCCATTGACAAATCATTTTTAAAAACCTTTTAAACAAGGGACAAAATATTGAAGGTGAAGTACATTTTTCACAATTTAGTAAATTACTTTTGACCAACAGAAGTTATGTCCCATGATATAATTATCAGGAAGCAGGACGTTCTTCAAATTGTGATGATGAAATCTGCCATGATAAATATAATGAGAATTTTTATTTATTTCTAGGAAAACTTTGTGAGGTGAAAATAAACAGTTGTCATAGCAATCCTTGTTTCCCCGGTGTTAGCTGCACGGAGATGTCTGATTCTTATAAATGTGGCAACTGTATCCATGGTTACCAGGGAGATGGGGTTACTTGTAAGTTTTGTCAGTTGTTTTTATGGCCCTGCCACAAGACATCATGGGCATCAAGTTTTACCCAATGTCCATATGTCTGTTTGTTTGATTATTTTCTCTCTTGTATTGTTTATGCATCTTCATGTAAACTGAATTTGTTTACTGTGTGGTTGCTGCCATGTATATAATTTGTTGTAAATAAGGGACGGACCATTTAACTTCCAGTGGGGGTTATGGTTTTTTTTCTAAAAAAATATTCTGATTCCCAATGTTGCTGAAAAAAATATTCTGATTTTGGTGGAGAAAAAAAAAAATCTGATTCAGACTTTTTGTCATATAACCTAATGTTAAATTCTGAAAAAAAAATTGCGCTTTGCGCGACAAAAAAAAATAAAATTTGAGCTCTTGTGTTGTCCGGAAAAAAAATTCTGAATGAAACAAAAAACCATAGCCTCCTGCAAGTTAAATGGTCGGTCCCTAAGATACAGTCAAACCTGCCCATGCAGTCACCTCTATTAAGCAGTCACCTGTATTAAAAGGTCACTTTTTTCTTGCTCTGTCATAGTAAATTCCATATGAATTGAACCTCTTTTAAGAGATCACCTGTCTTATAAGGCCACTTTTTCTTTATCCCAAAGGTGACCTCTTAATACAGGTTTGACTAGTTTTAATTCAAATTGACAAAGCCTGTTGAATGTTATAATTCCACATTCAGGCAAAACATCCAAATCAATCAATCAATCACATTTGTGGTGTAATGGTTAGGGTAACCACCTTGGGTGGTAGATTATGGGTTCAAGACCCAGTTGGGTCAAACCAATAACTATACAATTAGTATTTGTTGCTTCTCTGCTAAGCATGCAGCTTAAAGGAGTTAGAACAAAGACTGGTTGCCATGGAATCAGGATAATGTGTCTGAGTGGATTGTAATGTTAACCCGCAGACTGTTGTTTTAGTGAGCTAAAACTATAAAGATCCAATTAAGTGTGGTGGTTTCTTACACAGCAGATATCATCATTTCATCTAATGTAACTTGTTCTTGCCATGATATGGCTGAAGAATTGCTCAGTTAGCTTTTACCAATCACTCACTCCAACATCAACTTACAGCCTAGAAAAGTATCACCCTGAAAAACCTGTCTAAACTGAACACTTAATAAACCACAAACCTGTCTAAACTGAACACTTAATAAACCACAAACCTGTCTAAGCTGAACACTTAATAAACCACAAACCTGTCTAAACTGAACACTTAATAAACCACAAACCTGTCTAAACTGAACACTTAATAAACCACAAACCTGTCTAAACTAAACACTTAATAAACCACAAACCTGTCTAAACTGAACACTTAATAAACCACAAACCTGTCTAAGCTGAACACTTAATAAACCACAAACCTGTCTAAACTGAACACTTAATAAACCACAAACCTGTCTAAACTGAACACTTAATAAACCACAAACCTGTCTAAGCTGAACACTTAATAAACCACAAACCTGTCTAAACTGAACACTTAATAAACCACAAACCTGTCTAAACTGAACACTTAATAAACCACAAACCTGTCTAAGCTAAACATTTAATAAACCACAAACCTGTCTAAGCTGAACATTTAATAAACCACAAATCAGAAGTCATAAGTTGAAGAAGGTAAGAAAATATAATGGCCAAATGCATGCGCAGTGCATTGGTACAATACTTTGTATCAGTAATCACATCACTGCTAGTCGCTATAGCAACTTGTAGTAATACTGATTCACACAACAGGCTTGACCTGATAAGTATGTTACCAACACACTATGGTGGGACCATCGTGGTCGTTATCGTATGGGAGTTGGATTTACAACTACCTATGCTATCAGTGCCTATCACCACTCCATACAACATTATATGGTAAAGTTTGTTAGTGACTTGCAACAGGTCGGTGGTTTTCTCCAGGCACTCCGGTTTCCTCCACCAATAAAACTGACGGCCATGATATAGCTGAAAAAATTGTTGAAAGTGGCGTTAGACATAAACCACTTAACCAACACACTATGTATGTAATTGGTATGTATTAAATTTTTTAAAGTTTAATTTGTAGGTACAAAAACATGTAGTTCACAGCCATGTTTCCCTGGTGTAGTATGTACAAATCTGATTGGTTCATCTGTAGGCTTTGCTTGTGGTTCCTGTCCTAAATACTTTTATGGCAATGGAGAAAAGTGTTACAGGAATGGTATGTATGATTTGTTGAAGAAAGAAAACATTTTGCTTTTAATAAAAAGAAGAATCAGAAAGTATGACTAATAGAGAAACTTATTAGCTCACATTACCCAAACGGTGATAGATCATATAGTAGATCATATCTCTTCTGTGATAGATCGTATAGTAGATCATATCTCTTCTGTGATAGATCATATAGTAGATCATATCTCTTCTGTGATAGATCGTATAGTAGATCATATCTCTTCTGTGATAAATCATATAGTAGATCATATCTCTTCTGTGATAGACCGCATAGTAGATCATATCTCTTCTGTGATAGATCATATAGTAGATCATATCTCTTCTGTGATAGATCATATAGTAGATCATATCTCTTCTGTGATAGATCATATAGTAGATCATATCTCTTCTGTGATAGATCGTATAGTAGATCATATCTCTTCTGTGATAGATCATATAGTAGATCATATCTCTTCTGTGATAAATCATATAGTAGATCATATCTCTTCTGTGATAGATCATATAGTAGATCATATCTCTTCTGTGATAGATCATATAGTAGATCATATCTCTTCTGTGATAGATCGTATAGTAGATCATATCTCTTCTGTGATAGATCGTATAGTAGATCATATTTCTTCTGTGATAGATCATATAGTAGATCATATCTCTTCTGTGATAGATCGTATAGTAGATCATATCTCTTCTGTGATAGATCGTATAGTAGATCATATCTCTTCTGTGATAGATCGTATAGTAGATCATATCTCTTCTGTGATAGATCATATAGTAGATCATATCTCTTCTGTGATAGATCATATAGTAGATCATATCTCTTCTGTGATAGATCGTATAGTAGATCATATCTCTTCTGTGATAGATCGTATAGTAGATCATATCTCTTCTGTGATAGATCGTATAGTAGATCATATCTCTTCTGTGATAGATCATATAGTAGATCATATCTCTTCTGTGATAGATCGTATAGTAGATCATATCTCTTCTGTGATAGATCGTATAGTAGATCATATCTCTTCGGTGATAGATCATATAGTAGATCATATCTCTTCTGTGATAGATCGTATAGTAGATCATATCTCTTCTCTGATAGATCGTATAGTAGATCATATCTCTTCTGTGATAGATCATATGTTTTATCTGTTTATATTTACATTACAGAAGACAAAGCTTGTAACGAAGGAATGTGTTCACCATTAGTGTTATGTGAAGAGATTTCAGATTATCCTGGATATCGTTGTGGCAACTGTCCCCATGGATACATGGGTAATGGCACTTTATGTAAAGGTAACTATCATTTTGTTCAGATCTACATTATCTTTAATCTTCATGCGTCGCCAGTAAACTCAATTTGCGACCATCAAATCTCCAATTGATGCCGTGAAATTTTCAAATACAATACAGTTATCTCCTAAATCCTGTCTTGGTAAGATGTTTTATTTTTACATACATGGATTATTTGATATCACTGAGAGTTTGTCATGGTCGTGAACGTATGGCAGTTGGTTTTACGTTGTGAGTTCTAATCCCGCACATGGTGAGGTGTACTTTTTTTTGAGACAACATTATGTGATAAAGTTTGTCAGTGACTGGCGACAGGTCGATGGTTTTCTCCGGGTCCTCCGCTTTCCTCCACAAATAAAAGTGACCACCATGATATAGCTGAAATATTGTTGAAAGTGGCGTTAAACACCATAACCTAACGTAACTTATCTTGATATCACTGATAACTGTTGTCATGGATACATGGAAAATAAAATATGTGCAAAAAGACATTCTTTTGTTTAAATTATCTTGAATATCACTATAGTAGCTGTTAATTACGACAATATTATTATTATTTCCAGCATTTTGTTTTCCACCATGTAAAGCTGGGAAGGAATGCACACAGCCTGGTATTTGTGGGTGTAGAGAAGGTTACACTGGAGCTTATTGTAACCAAGGTAGTACATAGCCAGAAATGATGGGTGCTTTGCTCATTTGCATATCTAAGATGGCGACGCCGGGACGTCTGCAATTTTCATATGATCTATATAGACATATCATTCATAATTTCATGTGTGTCATTTTCTGAACTTGAAAATGATACATTGAATCAAACTGAATTAAATGAAATAAAAATTAATGAAAACAATTAAATATTTGAGGTTCCTGGACTAAATGAAAATCTGAGGCAGCGAATCCTTATTTGGCCTTAAGAGTATATGTAAAAATGTCTGAAATACATGAAACTGGTGGCGTGTGACACAAAATTTAGCAATGAATGACATTTGGCAACATATTTTCTGAAATTAATTTAGATTCCTCAATAATATATGTAATTATATTGACTAACCTTATATTTCTCGCTTCTAAACTCGGGGTTCCCACATTAAATATAATATGATCATTTTTGCATGATCGTGATATCAAAGACATGTCTAAAATCGTTACAAAACAAAACTATTTGAATTTTGACTGAAAAAAAACTTTGCAGAAATAAACAATAACTTTTAATTTTCGAATCATTGACGGACACATTGAATTTCCGTACTGTATGCTATTTTTTGGACAAATCTAATAAACGATCCATCAAGCTTGAAACTGCAGTCACGTGTTCAAAATCTAATTTAAATATGATGAATATTTATGAGGAAAGTACCATCAATTTCTGGATATGACATAGTTACTCAATCTTTAGTTTTATGTGTATGTTTTGTAGATCGTTGTTGTCCTTTTGTACTTTTTCCTTTGGCCATTGTCTGTTCTTCTTTGATATACAGATTCTGATTACCTCCCTTTGGTATCTTCAAACTCTTCATAACATAATACATTCAGTGTTATTCAGTGTAGTGAGGAACATGATTTAAATGTTAAAATATATAAGTCAATTCTGTCTTATAAAGCCTTCCTTCCAGGTCAATGAGTTAGAAAGTTGGATTAGCTAACAACTCATACAATCCTATCACCAATATGGTGTGGGTTCGCGCCCGGCTTTGTAAATTACAAAAAAGGATGCACTTGAATTGCAGCCGCAAGTGATAAAAGTTTATCAGTTGCTTCTCCATGGTTGATGGTTCTCTCCAGGTATTCCGGCTTCTTCCAACACTAAAACTGGTTGCCATGATATAGCTGAAATATTGCTGAAAGTGGCATTAAACACAATAAATCAAATCTATATCACCTTCCAAAAGAACATTAGAATAAGGTCACATAAGACATCACATGTGGTCTCTAAATATAGATTTGATATAAGATGAAATGTAGAGAAGATGAAGCAACAAAGACCAATTTTATAGTCTTTAGTTTGACACCATCTGGGCTCGAACCCACGATCTACAGTAACCTAAACACACAATCTGGGCTCGAACCCACGATCTACAGTACCCTAAGCACACGATCTGGGCTCGAACCCACGATCTGGGCTCGAACCCATGATCTACAGTACCCTAAGCACACGATCTGGGCTCGAACCCACGATCTACAGTACCCTAAGCACACGATCTGGGCTCGAACCCATGATCTACAGTACCCTAAGCACACGATCTGGGCTCGAATCCGCTATCTACAGTACCCTAAGCACACAATCTGGGCTCGAACCCATGATCTACAGTACCCTAAGCACACGATCTGGGTTCGAACCCATGATCTACAGTACCCTAAGCACACAATCTGGGCTTGAACCCACGATCTACAGTACCCTAAGCACACAATCTGGGCTCGAACCCATGATCTACAGTACCCTAAGCACACGATCTGGGATTGAACCCACGATCTACAGTACCTTAAGCACACGATCTGGGCTCAAACTCACGATCTACAGCACCCTAAGCACACGATCTGGG
Organism: Bathymodiolus septemdierum; assembly: GCA_963383655.1. Lineage (NCBI taxonomy): Eukaryota > Metazoa > Mollusca > Bivalvia > Mytilida > Modiolidae > Bathymodiolus > Bathymodiolus septemdierum. The sequence continues at coordinate 3,532,763 of OY726531.1, forward strand.
CTCGAACCCATGATCTACAGTACCCTAAGCACACGATCTGGGCTCGAACCCATGATCTACAGTACCCGAAGCACATGATCTGGGCTCGAACACACGATCTACAGTACCTTAAGCACACGATCTGGACTCGAATCCATGATCTACAGTACCCTAAGCACACGATCTGGGCTCGAACCCACGATCTACAGTAACCTAAGCACATAATCTGGGCTCGAACCCACAATCTACAGTACCCTAAGCACACAATCTGGGCTCGAACCCACGATCTACAGTACCTTAAGCACACGATCTGGGCTCGAACCCACGATCTACAGTACCCTAAGCACACGATCTGGACTCGAACCCACGATCTACAGTACCTTAAGCACACGATCTGGGCTCGAATCAACGATCTACAGTACCTTAAGCAAGCACGCTAACCATAACACAACCAATGGAGTTACACTTTTAAGTGGTAATAACTTGTGTATTGTATCTTGTCTCACTACTGGTAGGGAATAGTCATTGTATACAAAAGGAGAATAACTCTTTCATGCCATTATCAGATTTCACTGCTAAAGGGGAGTAACACTTGCATGTAATATGATCTCACTATTAAGGGGGAGTAACTCTTACATGTAATATGATCTCGCTATTAGGGGGGAATAACTCTTGTATATTATCATTGTCTATCACTACTAAAGGGGAATAACTCTTGTATGCCATTTTCTGATACCCTTGTGTATTTCAGCAATATGTCGAGTGGCTTGTCAGAATGGAGGTATTTGTTACCAACCAGATAAATGTTTCTGCACAGTAGGGTACACTGGAAAATACTGTGAAAAAGGTTAGTATAGATAAATACTAAAAGATCTAACAGAGATATTCATTACATGGATTTTCTGTAGTCTTGTGGCTAAGGATGTAGACTTCTGATCCACTAGGAAATAGAAAATGCAAATATCCCCGGTAAAATGCAAATAATTAAAGATTACCAGTTATATTAGCGTTTACCAGTTAAATTAGCGAATTGTCTTGTTATATTTGCGTTTTACCTTTTAAATTTGCATTGTCGTGGCATTTTAGCGTTTTTCCTTTTAAATTTGCATTGTCGTGGGATTTTAGCGTTTTTCCTTTTAAATTTGCATTGTCGTGGGATTTTAGCGTTTTTCCTTTTATATTTGCGTTTTTCCTTTTAAATTTGCATTGTCGTGGGATTTTAGCGTTTTTCCTTTTATATTTGCGTTTTTCCTTTTAAATTTGCATTGTCGTGGGATTTTAGCGTTTTTCCTTTTATATTTGCGTTTTTCCTTTTAAATTTGCATTGTCGTGGGATTTTAGCGTTTTTCCTTTTAAATTTGCATTTTACCAGTTAAATCGCACGGTCATCTAAATCACCCGCTGAGTAGAGAGATTACGTAATACTGTAGTCGTCACTAGCTCATTGAATATGACGATCTATAGTATTATATTATCGTGTATCTATACGTATTTATTTATTATTATTATTTATGTCATACTAATCTGGCCCTTAATAAATTTAGTGTATTCAATACACAATAATCCATCAATTGTTGCGTATTTTATTTTCATGTCGTATTTTAACTTAATGCGATGTTTATTAAGAAATGTAACTTTAAATGTATTAAAATATTAACAAAGTGCACTCATATTTATTTCAATTTGATGTTGATTTAAATTGTTGTCCCTACAAGATATTTAGACAGTGACATGCCCAGAGTCTTGTTCTCAGGTGTACCACCTGTTGTGTTTACTGCCCAAGTGTATATTGTATTGGAGTAATAAAATTTTATGATTTCCTGTCAAAACCATAAACTCCCTGTTGAATGTGGCTGATGGCAAAACATAGAAAGAAACAGAAGAGTATGTGTATTATGTCAAAAATAGGAAATTGGTGATGAATATCACTATAGTATGGAATGCCATTTTTTAAATATAAAAAATAACATTATTAATAAAACAGAGGTGTATACAGAACCCGAATATAATAAAGTTAAAAAAATTAATAACTTCCAAAAATAGCTTACAAATCTGTAAAGAGATACATAACGGTGGGTGTGATGCAGGCTAGAATTGTTTCCTCTCGATATATTGCTATAAAAAGATATATGATATTCAATGTGCAACCATTACACGGCAGAAATAATTTCAGAAACAAAAATTTGTTAGTTTTAAAAGTACCTCGGTTGTCAATTATATATTCATGTATATTTTTGTAAAAATTCTTTTGTATATCTTTATTTCTCAAACTGACAGAGAAGTTACAAAGAAATGAACTGATTAAACTATCAGTTTCAATATTTGTTATGCCTGTTAGAAATAGTGAATGGTCTTTGTTTTCCTATGAACAGGTTGTAATGATTGAATTGATGCACCGGAACAATATTTCTAGCCATATATACTGATTAAAATTATATAATTTAAAAAGTAACAAGAGAATAGATTAAATAAATTTATTTCAATTACATAAACAATACATCTCATGTCTTTTTTTATTTGATGTTATTTATCAAAATTAGACTAAGTTGATTATTTTGTATAATTAATCAAATTAATGTTCTTTGATCTTCATATAAATATGAATAACGTGCTCATGTTTTGTTATGCACTAACCTTGCTAATAATTTCAAATTAACTAATTAGTTGATTGTTAGGGAAGCAATTAGAATTTGAATGTTGTTTTTCATTCCCATATTAAAGAATTGTCTCATTATTTGATAATGAAAATAGTTACTGTTATATAAGGACCGACAGAAGAAAATATCAAGTTGATATAAGGCGTCACTAATATATTACGCTCTCGCTGGTCGCTACATTAACGCCTGGATGCATTCATTGAAATAATCCGTCAAACCAGAAATAGTAAATCGCTATGACTTATGGGTATTACGACATAAAATAGGAGGAGCTTGTCAATAATGTCCAATGGAGCGATCAGATGATGTAATGTTGTATGCAATACACATATCCGGATAAATACAACCAAACATGAAATAAAACTTAAATGAATAATTACTAAACTAAAACAGTGATTTTTATTTCAAAGTTGAAAAGTAAAATAAAAGCTTGAATTGAATTCATTCTTATAATGATTTTTTAATTTCATTTAAAATAAAGATTTAAAAAAAATGTATTTTATGATATTGATGGCTGATTAAAATTGTTTGTCATGCATTAGCTGTCAGTTGTAATATACAGGATGTAACCAATATACAGGAAGAGCTCTTACTGTGAAGCCATCTATTTTGAGATGCCATTCAATGATAATAACAACCTGACCATATTGTTACATAATAAGAATAAGAATTAGATAAGAAATTAAAATTGATAGAAGGCAAGGATTTATATAATTAACACATTAAGTCACATTTCATTTATTTAGGCTACCTTGGGTCAGTTATCAATTAAAGACAAAAATCAGTCTAATAAGTATTTACCAAAATAACGATATTGTGATGGGTATCATTTTAATTTATGAAATAATCAACTTTCTGTTTACATATTTATTTTCAATAAAATTTCTTTATTATTTCATCCCATTTTCCTTAATTTAACTTGTGCATATCCATATTTATACAATCTTATGTTAACGGCAAGTTACGTGTGTCGACCCTATTTAATTCAGCCAGCAGCCTGACGGATTTTTACCACTAAGAGCGTTCAAGCCCTCATCCAGCGAAAGTGCCGATAGAGGGCGCAGTATTATTCAACTTAGTTATAATCGAATATTCTTCTACATATTTTTGGACAGGAAGTGCAGCTTTGGAAGAGCTCAGATCACATATATACTCCATTCATTATTGTATTTTTATTCAATAAAATATTTTTAAAAGTTGTTCTTCAATTTTCTATTTCATTAGTTAACGATTTTTTTTTTATAGCGTCACGTGTTTTGTAGGTTATGCATGTTGTTTGTTGACATCCTAGTTTTAGTAATATTTTGATCTCGGGGTGAAATTTCATTGTATAACAAGCTTGCTTGCTGTATTTATCCTTTCTTATGAAAAGAATGTCATTATTCCTACAATGTAGGCACAATTTATGTGTTTTCATCCGTATTTTTAATATCGCACGCTTTGTTTACATCCGATATTTTTTTTTATTGACATGTACAAGGTTACATAATATAGTCTGATCCATTCATACACTTTGCTAATAAGTAATATTTTCTTTACAATAGTTTATTTTTGTTAATAAAATAGACGAATTATTGAATAAAGATTTATATAAATGAAACGATTAAAATTGATTGCTAAAAAAAAGTGTTATTATTAAATACCCGGATATGTTTGGATAAGAGAATAGCATTCGGGTCATATAGGGGTCATGTAGTTTCTTTTGAAAAGTTTATTTTTGTCAATGAAATGTTGAATTACAAGGATAAAACGAGTATATTATGGGTTGTGGATTATTTTTTTTTAAAGTTTGAACATGTGGTGTATATATATATTTGCATCATCAAGTAGTTCAATAAAAATATTGATTCAAATCTAATGAAAATGAAGTAAATTTATATTGATTTAAGAAGAAAAATTGAAATAAAGAAAAGTTACAAAACTAATGAGAAATGAAATAATATATTTTATGTAAGGGTAAAGTTGGTCATTTTTTTTTGGTTAAAAAAATCCAATAGAAAAATAAACCATTAATTAAAATTTTAACAGAAATAATACACCTTAAAACAGTAAAATATGTATACATTAAGGAAAGAAAATAGATCATATATATATATATTCTTACAATGGAAATGAAGTTCTATTTTTAAAAGTTAATTTTTATTAGAAAATTATTTCTTTCATAACTTGACTTTTTTTAATTATAAAAAATAGTGAAAAATCAAGTTTGGAGAGCATATTTCAGGTTTGCTTATATAGTAATAGTATTAATGTTTAATATAAATATTAATTATTATGTTTTCTTATTTGATGTGTGTTTATATTGGTTTAAAATTAATAATAAATATTCAGTATTATATTTTCATATTTCATGTGTAATTTTATAGTTTTAGAGTTTAATAATACATATTCATTAATTTGTTTTCGTATTTTATGTAATTCCATTTATGTAGAAAAAGCAAAAAAGAGAATCAAATTTACCTTTATTTACATGTGATTACCCTGATAATTCACCCTTAATGGGACCCCTTAATTCCTCTTAATTAGGAAGGACAGCATTCTTTGATATTATAAAATGTTGGCCTTGAGGGATACACGAAATCATAATATTTTATTACTTTGGTAATTCATTACTTACAGCTCACTCCAATACAATATACACTTTAGCAGTAAACACAACAGGTGGTACACCTGAGGAAAGGGCCTCTAGACATGTAACTCTTGTGGGGACAACAAATGTGTTCTCTCTGAATTATAGAAAATTCAATTGTTTTACACTATTTCAACACATATTTTAATACAAGGCCTATAAAACAGATGTTTACAGAAGTGAATTTCATTTTTGTAAACGTATATTCATATGAATAATTTCTTAGCTCCGAGCTTTGCTTTCAGATGAATACAAATCGATGTTTAACACTGTATTAGCGATTATTTAAAAAAAATATCCATATACATATTTTTTTTTATCGAAAACAAGCCCCTAATAAATTACAGAGTTATCGAAGCGAATCATGATTAAGTTGGATATAATGTCGCACAATAGGCTACCCGATTTGTAAGGCTTGAAGTAATTTACCATATAACAATATGTTCGTAATGATGAACGGTAAGGCCACTAAAATGCATGAATCGCCTGTAAAATAAATAAACATAAATTATAATGTTGAATCTCCGTGAAAATATTAAACGTTTACATTTAAATCAACATCAAATTGAGAAATAAATATGAGTGCATAGTTCTAGATCCTGAAAAACAAAATCAAGAAATCAAATATACATAACTACTGTAAAATACACAACGATTGTTGGATTATTGTGTATTGAATAGCTAAAGTTATTATCATCCAGAATGGTACAAATAAATAAACAATAATATAATACTATTATAGATTGTTCTTATATTTATCAGGGAATTATATAAACATTTGAAGAAAAAAAAAATCCTGTATTTATTGATCAATCTAATTAACTGACAAAATAGTGTTTACATGTAAATTGCATATTTCTGTTGGATCGGACAAGAGCGTGCACGTTACGTATACATAGGGTTATGATTATTTGTTTTATATCATCAACAAAAATATTTATTGTTCATTAAGGTGCCACATTACAATAATCAGAACTTTTAAAACACAATAACTTTGATGCTGTACATACACAATCCTGTGCTCTAAAACAAGACATAAATAGCTTAATAGAGACCGATAGTTTAATATATACTTAATTCATTTTTTAGTAAATAGTCTCAGCATAGGTATTACAAGGTTAATGTATTTCTCGCATGATAAACAAGAAATAGTGAAGTGACAACAGTATACGTATTCTGTACGTGTATCACACTTTGCTAATATTTTAATACATTTAAAGTCACATTTCTTAATAAACATCGCATTAAGTTAAAATACGACATGAAAATCAAATACGCAACAATTGATGGATTATTGTGTATTGAATACACTAAATTTATTAAGGGCCAGACTAGTATGACATAAATAATAATAATAAATAAATACGTATAGATACACGATAATATAATACTATAGATCGTCATATTCAATGAGCTAGTGACGACTACAGTATTACGTAATCTCTCTACTCAGCGGGTGATTTAGATGACCGTGCGATTTAACTGGTAAAATGCAAATTTAAAAGGAAAAACGCTAAAATCCCACGACAATGCAAATTTAAAAGGAAAAACGCAAATATAAAAGGAAAAACGCTAAAATCCCACGACAATGCAAATTTAAAAGGAAAAACGCAAATATAAAAGGAAAAACGCTAAAATCCCACGACAATGCAAATTTAAAAGGAAAAACGCAAATATAAAAGGAAAAACGCTAAAATCCCACGACAATGCAAATTTAAAAGGAAAAACGCAAATATAAAAGGAAAAACGCTAAAATCCCACGACAATGCAAATTTAAAAGGAAAAACGCAAATATAAAAGGAAAAACGCTAAAATCACACGACAATGCAAATTTAAAAGGTAAAACGCAAATATAACAAGACAATTCGCTAATTTAACTGGTAAACGCTAATATAACTGGTAATCTTTAATTATTTGCATTTTACCGGGGATATTTGCATTTTCTATTTCCTAGTGTGACCACAAGCTGACCACCACTCGCATGGATTTGAACCCCCAATGCCGCCCTCAATTAATCAGGTTTCCAGATGTCGTCAATATTAGTGTATAGTATGAATTATTGTGGACTCCACCACTTATGTGACCCTGTCTGTAACAGATTGTAACAGAAATTTGGAACTATTTTGAATTTTTATTCATAAGAAAAGTTTGAAGATACCAAAGTGGTAATAGGAAGTCGTAAATTGAAGAATGACAGAAAATTCAATGGTCATAAAAAGGACAAAGTTAACAATGATCCATAAAATACTACACAGAAAACTAAAGATTGACCTACATGAGCTGGGAGGTGAACAGGTTTAGGATAGTATAAATAGATTTATCCCACAAAATCCCCCCAGTCCATCCTGATGCAGTTTAGAATCAAATGAATTTTAATCTTTTCTTTCTCTTTATAACAAATAGATAACACAATTTCTTTTTATTTGATATAAAGGCGTTAAAGGTTATGGTGTTTATCACCACTTTCAACAATATTGCAGTTATATCATGGCACCATTTTCATAGGTGTAGGAAACCGAGTACCCTACCTGCAGCAAGTCACTGACAGATGTTATAACATAGTGTTGTATCTAGTAAGCCTCGTTTGGGTGGGATTTGAACTCGCAACTTCAGTGGTGATAGGCACTGATTGTACATGTACATGTAGTTGTAAATCCAACTACATACGATCTCGACCATAGCAGCCCCTATTTGATATATCTATATTTGGGAAATGAATTTAAAACCCCATGAATCTGCTATGAGCAACCATGAAAAAAAGGTCCTCAAATTTATGTTTTTTTTTCACTTTTAAACATGTCAATATTCTCTTATGAAATGAGATTTTGTTTGCAAATTTCAGAATATTTGATATTTTGATATTTTGAACCCTGCCCACCTCTATTAAGCAATCACCTGTATTAAAAGCCATCTTTTTTCTTGTCCTGTCATATAAAATTCCATATGAATTGAACCTCTTTTAATAGGTCACCTGTCTTATAAGGCCACCATTTCTTTCTTCCAAAGGTCATGACCTCTTAATACAGGTTTGACTGTAATAATGCTTTCAGATTATTTGATATTTTGTTGATTTTATGTATATAATAATACCTTACAGAGTTATGTCCCCATGGATGTATGAATGGTGCTTCCTGTATTGATGTAAACACCTGTGCCTGTCTCCCTGGTTACAGAGGACGTAGATGTGAGATTGGTAAGTAGCCAAAGAGGACCTCTTTTTTATACATGATCGTATTTATGCATGTGAGTATATTAAGAGTAAACACGTGTAGTTGTCTCAATGATTACAGAAGTCAGATATGCCATTGGAAATTCGAATCCTGGCTTTGGACAGGCACAAATAATGGAGGGGGTTTAACCGGCTAATGGGATCTGAACCCTCCTCTCTTGATAATAGGATCTCCAACGGTAATATGTAAGTAAACAAACAATAAAAGGAAAACCTCTACAGATTCGCTTCCACTCAAAAAGACCACACACAAGGATAAATGATAATGTATACATGTACAGAATAATAGCAGCGTCAACGAATGCTTGTAATTAACTGAATGCTAGCTAAGAAGGTAGAAATATCATTACTTCTTGAGAAAGAAATTGTAACAGCTACTTCTAACAGATTTAATATAAATTAGTCTTGTATGCAACTAAAATCAAATTATCTTCATTATTTTTATAGAGTCATATTAATTATTGCAATGGTTTTTTTCATAGAGTCATGTTCCATCAGCTGTCTTAATGGTGGTACCTGTGTTGGATTTAATCGCTGTCGGTGTACACCTGAATATAAAGGAATATTTTGTGAACAAGCTGTTTGTATTCCTGACTGTATAAATAATGGTGTTTGTGTCAGGCCAGGAGTTTGTTACTGCCCAATAGGATTTTATGGTCAACAGTGTGAAAATGGTAAAAGTTTGTTGTTTGTTTTATGTCAAAGGGTGTATTAGATCATAAGTCCAGCATTAACAACCATGGAAAAGAATTACAAAAAATTGTTGAAGAAGCAGATATGGAAATGCAAATGTAAATTGATACAATGGGGGTGGGGGGTGTTAGAGTTAGGGTTACGTTGTTTAATGCCACTTTCAACAATATTTCAGTTATATTGTGGCGTTTTCTATGTCAAAGGGTGTATGGGGTCATAAGTTCGGCATAAACAACAATGAAAAATAAATTACAAAAAAAAAATTGTTGAAGAAGCAGAAGAGTTGAGAGGTAATCAGAATCTGTAAATCAAAATAGGACAGACATCACAATGGCAAAGAGAAAGGACAAACAACGATCTACAAACATACACATAAAACTAAAGATCGAGTAACACGATCCTCATTAAAAACTGGAGGTGATCTCAGGTGCTTTGCAAGGGTAAGCAACTAGTGGCACCTGTCATGTTAATCTAGTTACAAACCAAATATGGAAATACAAATGTGAATTGCTTGTATCATAATTGTGATGGAAAAAAATAATATAAATTAAAAAAATATTTGTTTAAGAACCAGATGTTAAAATTCAGTTGTAAGCTACCTGTGTCACTCACAAATGTGATATGTAGATTCATTCTTACATAAAGTAAGGATGCATCGAATAATAACAGATTCAAACCTAGACATTATGGCCCAAATATAAAAATAGGCTGTAACTGTGATTTGTTTAAATTCCAGTGAGCAGTTTTCAGCTATATCTAGGACGAGAACATGCTCAATAATTTACATCAATAAAAAAAAACTGTATAGAAAATGTTTTTATTTTGTCTTCATCTGTTTCTTGTGTCCAATGTTACCAGTTTCTCTGGATTGACTTTCATCTGTTTCTTGTGTCCAATGTTGCCAGTTTCTCTGGATTGTCCATTTTTGATTGCCTCTGCAGTATTCTCTACTCCCATAATTTGCCTGATGCTAAAAGTAATCAAATAGGATTGTTATTGGGTAATATTTTTCAATGATTATGGAGTTGATTTGTTCTCCTGGACTTTTGTTCAACCAAATAAATACTATTAGAATCTTTTCATGTTTTAATGAGTGAGTAAGTGATTGTTGTTTACCACCAATTCAGCAATTTTTTAGTTATATCATGGCGAGAACAAGTTGATTTTCTACTAGACCAACACGCTGAGATGGAATTTTATAGTGCTTAGTTCACTGAAGCAACAGTTCGCGGATAGACATGTCGCCCCACTCAGACACATTATCCTGATTCCAAGCCAACCAGTCTTTGCTCTTTCTCCTTAATGCTGCATGCTTAGCGGAGAAGCATATTTTAGAAATTTTTACTCAATGCCTTAAATGTATAGAAATAACATGATTGTTTTTATTTGATTGGTTTGGTTTATGGTGTTTAACGCCACTTTCAACAATATTTCAGTTATTTCATGGTGGTCAGTTTTATTGGTGGAAGAAACTGGAGTACACAGAGAAAACCACCAACCTGTTGCAAGTCACCGACAAACTTTATCACATACTGTTATATCAAGTACACCTCATCATGAACGGGGTTCGAACTCACAACGTTAGTGGTGATTACCACTGATTGCACAGGTAGTTGTAAATCCAACTACCATATGACCACAGCCCTTGTTTTTATTTGGCCTCAAAATATATGTGGTCATCTTGTGATCGATATGAGTGTGTTGTCATCGATCGATATGAGATGATTTTTCATCTGCAGCTGGTTTTTTGTACAATACATGAAGCTAACTTATATTGGTTGATTGGTTGATTGATTGATGTTTAACGTCCAGCGAGCAATTTTTCAGCTATATTCAGAACGACAACATTTAAAAATTTAAATGCCACGGGACTCGAAACAAGGAAAGGTGATGGGTAGGGACAGATAATTTTGCCAGTGCAACAGGTCTCTTATGGACCACTCATCATGAGCATAATGCTCATAATGAGCTGTTACACTGGGTTCTTTAACGTGCGGAAAGGGTGGCAATCTCTCAACACGGGACCTCATTTATGCCTCATCCGCAGGATGGGTTGGTTGTGAATTTATGCATCCCGCACAACCGACGGACGCCCCTTCAAGCCGAAGAAGCTCTCGGTCCCATTTCTATACCCCGGGGTTCCTGCGGGGTTGACCCCTTTTAGAGGACTAGTGCCTCTAGGGCGGAGAAACCTGGTGCCTATTCTACCTCCCAGCACACCCCTATGAGGGGTTAGCTTATGTTGGACCCATCCTTCTGATATTTTATACACCATAATCCTTTTCACTGAATGAAAATTTTGTTATATTTTGGGGGTTCAAGCCTTCCACAATTAATAAAAACAAGAGGCCCATGGATACCAAAGAGGGCTCATGAATATTGCAAAGTTTCCACCATGCTGTAACTCTTTATTTTCTTAATTTTTCAGTATTTTGCTATCCTCCTTGTAAAAGTGGTGGATACTGTTTGGCAGGGAACCAGTGTCACTGTCAACTAGGATTTACTGGGTCATACTGTCAGTTCAGTAAGTATGTAACCATAGAAACCAATAATGACATAATGTCATCAAAGATTTACAGGTTCATAAATACTGTCAGGTAAGTAAGTATGTTACTATGGCAACTAATAAATGTCAGTCAACCAGGATATACAGTTTCATAAATACTGTCAGTTTAGTATGTTACCATGGTAACTAATAAATGTCAATGTTAACCAGGATTTACAGGGTCATGTTGTCAGTTCAATTTTTAGTGAAGGTTATTCTAGAAATGTGTCGTGTGCACTAAATTAGATACCAATGGTTTTATTTCTCATCTTTTTTATATTTTTTTTTCAGCTTATTGCTGGAAGAATGTTTGTCAGAATGGAGGTCATTGTGTCGGTCCTGATTTATGTGCTTGTAGGTCTGGATGGAAAGGCAAATACTGCAGAAGGCGTAAGTCTGTGGTCATATGATACTGGTAGAATTAAAATATTTGTTGACTCATGTGATGCAATTAAGATATTTGTTGAGTCATGTGATACAGTTGCAACCTTTATTGAGTAATGTGATATGGTTACAATTAATAACTTTGTTGAGTCATATGATGATGTAATGGTTAGGATGCTCGTCTCAAGTGTTGTAGATCGTGGGTTCACGCCTCAGTCAGCCTGGTCATGATGATGTAATGGTTAGGGTGCTCGTCTCGAGTGTTGTAGATCGTGGGTTCGTGCCTCGTCTTGAGTGTTGTAGATCGTGGGTTCACGCCTCAGTCAGCCTGGTCATGATGATGTAATGGTTAGGGTGCTCGTCTCGAGTGTTGTAGATCGTGGGTTCACACCTCAGACAGCCTGGTCATGATGATGTAATGGTTAGGGTGCTCGTCTCGAGTGTTGTAGATCGTGGGTTCATGTCTCAGACAGCCTGGTCATGATGATGTAATGGTTAGGGTGCTCGTCTCGAGTGTTGTAGATCGTCGGTTCGTGCCTCGTCTTGAGTGTTGTAGATCGTGGGTTCACACCTCAGACAGCCTGGTCATGATGATGTAATGGTTAGGGTGCTCGTCTGGAGTGTTGTAGATCGTGGGTTCGTGCCTCGTCTGGAGTGTTGTAGATCGTGGGTTCGTGCCTCGTCTGGAGTGTTGTAGATCGTGGGTTCGTGCCTTGTCTTGAGTGTTGTAGATCGTGGGTTCACACCTCAGACAGCCTGGTTATGATGATGTAATGGTTAGGGTGCTCGTCTGGAGTGTTGTAGATCATGGGTTCGTGCCTCGTCTGGAGTGTTGTAGATCGTGGGTTCGTGCCTCGTCTTGAGTGTTGTAGATCGTGGGTTCACACCTCAGACAGCCTGGTCAAACCAAAGACTACAAAGTTGGTATTCTCTGCTAAGCACAAAGTTTTAAGGAGTAAGACCAAACCTCAGGTTGGCTCGGAATTAGGATAATGTGTCGCAATTCAAGTGAAGCAACATGTGTGACCTGTTGTCTGTTGTTTCAGTGAGATAGCACTGTAAAAATACAATTAAGGTGGTACCTAACACTACAGGGAGATAACTCTTTAAAATCAGTTGAACGTTTTGATCATATGATGTTTGCATGCAGATTTCAAGCATCTCGGTGATCATAACCACAGAGAGAAAAGCTGCTATGTGGCTAGTGAATTTATAGCTCTGAGTCTGTTGGTTGGAATTTGTTAAAATTTAAATTTTGATATTGCAGTGGATATATTCAAACACACTGCCAAAAAAATAAGAAAATTAAACGAGCAAATCAAATTTTACCTGAAGTGTATGGTACCACCTTAAGCATGTTGGTCCAGTACAAAGGGGACATAATCCATTGTATCTGGTACTTGTCATGTTATTACTGAGAAATGCTAGTTTTATGTTGAACAACAATAACTCACTCTATTATGACTTGTTTTTGGTTAATTATTAATGAAGGGGCCTCCATGGTTGTGATGGTATTGATGTAGGATTTACATTTACCTATGTATATACAATCAGTGCCTATCACCATAATTTGATTTCTGCCGATGGTGAGCTACGAGTACTCTGCATAACGTTTTTGTGAGACAAAAAATGAAAAACAAAAAATACCACGTTGTCGGAACTGTTCCAAAATCCAATAGAAAAAGGGCAAAACCGATTCATCTACAGTGTAACACACAAATACATGACCACGCAATTTGCTTGCTAGACGTGGGCACTTCAATATGTAACATGATGGTTTAAACTAGTTTTATGGGCCTAAATCTCTCTTGTTACCATAGCAATTTATTCATCAGTATGGCTGCCATTGGGCATAATATATTCTGATTGGTTGAATTGTGTATATACAGTGGAACTTGTGCAATCTGACACCTCAGATTTCCAATATTATGTGACATCCAACAAAAATGTATGGTCCCAAAGTATTTCTGTTAACTAAAATAAAACCTGAGTATTCTGACATCCTGTACAATCTGACACTTTTCCTTGGTCCCTTGGTGTGTCAGATCACACAGGTTCCACTGTATATATAAAATGAAAAACAAAAAATACCACACTGTCGGAATAGTTCAAAAATCTATTTTTTTTGTATTAACAGGTAAAATTTATACCCTTAGCACATAATAACTTGACCGCTCACTTTCACTTGAATCTAATTTTAGCAACATGTCATCTTGGATGTCAAAATGGAGGCTACTGTTACCTACCCAATAGGTGTCGCTGTCAGCCAGGTTACTGGGGGCCATTTTGCCAGTTTCGTAAGTATAACTTGAATAAATTTGGTAGAATTTTTTTTTTTTTATTACAGTTATAATTTTGAAAGTCATTTTTGAACCTCTCTTTTCTAGCAATTTTCTGTGACAGATACAAATACTGTGTCTATACTCTGAAAGCAGTTTTGCATTGTAAATTGAGAATTCAGTGTGGTTCAGTAGTTTTGCATTCCAAATTCGTGCATTATATTCTACTCGTCTAATATTTATTTAAAAAAAAACAATGGGGCTTCATCTATAACTTTTTTCTCTCAATTGTAGCATCATGCTATCCACCATGTTCTTATGGTGGTCGATGTACAGGACAAAATCACTGCAGCTGTAGAAAATATTACACAGGCAAATATTGTATGGTAAGTACAAGGGCTGATACATAAAAATATATTATAAAGGCAAATATTGTATGGTAAGTATAAGGGCTGATACATAAAAATATATTACACATTAAAATATTGTATGGTAAGTATAAGGGCTGATACATACAAATATATTACACATTAAAATATTGTATGGTAAGTAAAAGGGCTGATACATAAAAATATATCACACATTAAAATAGTGTATGGTAAGTATAAGGGCTGATACATAAAAATTTATAACACATTGAAATATTGTACAGTAAGTATAAGGGCTGATATATAAAATATTTTAAACAGGCGAATATTGTATGGTAAGTATAAGGGCTTATACATGAAAATATATTGCACATTAAAATATTATATGGTAAGTTAAAGGGCTGATGCATAAAAAGATATCACACATTAAGATATTGTATGGTAAGTTAAAGGGCAGATTTATAAAAAACTATAACACATTGAAATATTGTACGGTAAGTATAAGGGCTTATACATGAAAATATATTGCACATTAAAATATTGTATGGTAAGTATCAGGGCTGATACATTAAAAATAATGTGCATTGAAATATTGAATGGTAAGTATAAGGGCTGATACATAGAAATATATTACACATTAAAATATTGTATGGTAAGTATAAGGGCTGATATATAAAATTATATTACACATTAAAATATTGTATGGTATCTATAAGGGCCTATACATAAAAATAGATTACACATTACAATATTGTATAGTAAAAAGTATAAGGGCCGATACATGAATATATATATATTACACATTGAAATATTGTATGATAAGTATTAGAGCTGATACATAAAAATATATTACACAGGCAAATATAGTATGGTAAGTATAAGGGCTGATACATAAAAATATTTTACACATTAAAATATTGTATGGTAAGTATAAGGGCTGATACAAAAAAATATATTACACAGGCAAATATTGTATGGTAAGTATAAGGGCCGATACATAAGAATATATTACTTATTAAAATATTGTATGGTAAGTATTAGAGCTGATACATAAAAATATATTACACATTAAAATAGTGTATGGTAGATATGAGAGCTGATACATAAAAATATATTACACCCTCCAACAAAGTTTGGTGCCATTATTTTAAGTAGAAATGTCATTAAATGACAAAATAAGAATCAATTCAAAGTTTGAAGTTATTATATGTTTTGGCTTCTTCTATTCCCATGATTATTTAGAGGTCAAACTGAGTAAACGTTAGAGAAAACCGAAGGTGCAATCAAGAATGAACAATCCAGAAACACTGGCAACACTGGACACACAAGACACAGTTTAAAGACAAGCAAAACACAAAAACATAATACACCATAGAAAACTAAAAAAAATTAGCAACACTGCCCCTCTGAAAAACCGTGGATTTAAATGAGATGAGTGATTACATGCTCCTAGGAGGCTCTACTTTAACATTTGTGGTAGACTGTATAATGAGATGAGTGATTACATGTTCCTAGGAGGCTCTACTTTAACATTTGTGGTAGACTGTATAATGATATGAGTGATTACATGTTCCTAGGAGGCTCTACTTTAACATTTGTGGTAGACTGTATAATGAGATGAGTGATTACATGTTCCTAGGAGGCTCTACTTTAACATTTGTGGTAGACTGTATAATGAGATGAGTGATTACATGCTCCTAGGAGGCTCTACTTTAACATTTGTGGTAGACTGTATAATGAGATGAGTGATTACATGCTCCTAGGAGACTCTACTTTAACATTTGTGGTAGACTGTATAATGAGATGAGTGATTACATGTTCCTAGGAGGCTCTACTTTAACATTTGTGGTAGACTGTATAATGAGATGAGTGATTACATGCTCCTAGGAGGCTCTACTTTAACATTTGTGGTAGACTGTATAATGAGATGAGTGATTACATGTTCCTAGGAGGCTCTACTTTAACATTTGTGGTAGACTGTATAATGAGATGAGTGATTACATGCTCCTAGGAGGCTCTACTTTAACATTTGTGGTAGACTGTATAATGAGATGAGTGATTACATGTTCCTAGGAGGCTCTACTTTAACATTTGTGGTAGACTGTATAATGAGATGAGTGATTACATGTTCCTAGGAGGCTCTACTTTAACATTTGTGGTAGACTGTATAATGAGATGAGTGATTACATGTTCCTAGGAGGCTCTACTTTAACATTTGTGGTAGACTGTATAATGAGATGAGTGATTACATGTTCCTAGGAGGCTCTACTTTAACATTTGTGGTAGACTGTATAATGAGATGAGTGATTACATGTTCCTAGGAGGCTCTACTTTAACATTTGTGGTAGACTGTATAATGAGATGAGTGATTACATGTTCCTAGGAGGCTCTACTTTAACATTTGTGGTAGACTGTATAATGAGATGAGTGATTACATGTTCCTAGGAGGCTCTACTTTAACATTTGTGGTAGACTGTATAATGAGATGAGTGATTACATGTTCCTAGGAGGCTCTACTTTAACATTTGTGGTAGACTGTATAGATGTGTTTCTGTCTAAAATCTATTTACTTTAACTTTAAGGAGGGGCTTTATGTCCCCTTTGCTATTAAATTTGGCGACAGAAATTAAAAAAAATAGCCCCTTTTATCAGCTAAATGGCCTTTCTCATATGTAGTCATTTTGTTTTTATTTATTTAGAGAAGAAAACGATGACAGAGTGATATAGAGAGAATTGACATAAAAATCTATGTGCCATTCCAGATTGAATCCAGATTGAATCCAGATATATATAAGTTAAATATGTGTATGCTATGTTAATGGTGAAGTATATAGTTCTGTATATATACTACATTGAGTGAGGTTAAAGGTTATTTCAGAACAAGGTATCCATTATATGTCCTGTTGGTGTGTTCGTCAAATGGAGAAATACTGCAAACCATGATATTGACTCAATGTCCGATGAGCTATTTATTGCAGGTTGCATGGGCAAATCGATCCACTACAAATTCCAATTCTAGAACATATTTTAAATTAATGTGATGTTTGTAATGTGTGTTGGATTCAGTATTAAAACTATATTGTGCATGCACTCCATAATATCAACTTGGTAACAAAATGATTTGATTAGATCATGATAATGATATTAAAGGCAAGATTATATACAGTCAAACCTGTATTAAGAGGTCACCTTTAGGACAAAGAAAAAGTGGCCTTATAAAACAGGTGACCTCTAAAAAGAGGTTCAATTCATATGAAATTTTCTATGATAGGACAAGAAAAGGATGACCTTTTAACACATGTGACTGCTTAATAGAGGTGACCTTATGGGTAGTTTTGACTACTATTGAGACACATGGCATTACAACAGTGTTTTGAGCACATGTTACAAGTGTTTTGAGCTCATGTTACAACAGTGTTTTGAGCACATGTTACAACAGTGTTTTGAGCATATGGTGCAACAGTGTTTTGAGCACATGTTACAACAGTGTTTTGAGCACATGTTACAAAAGTGTTTTGAGCACATGTTGCAACAGTGGTTTGAGCACATGTTACAATATTGTTTGGGGCACATGTTACAACAGTGTTTTGAGCATGTGTTACAACAGTGTTTTGAGCATGTGTTACAAATGTTTTGAGCACATGTTACAACAGTGTTTTGAGCACATATTATAACAGTATTTTGAGCACATGTTACAACAATGTTTGGAGCACATGTTACAACAATGTTTGGAGCACATGTTACAACATTGTTTGGGGCACATGTTACAACTGTTTTGAGCACATGTTACTATAGTGTTGAGAGCACATGTTACAATGTTACTAGTGTTGAGAGCACATGTTACAACAGTGTTTTGAGCACATGTTACAACAGTGTTTGGAGCACATGTTACAACAGTGGTTTGAGCATATGTTACAAGTGTTTTGAGCACATGTTACAACAGTGTTTTGAGCACATATTATAACAGTATTTTGAGTACATGTTATAACAGTGTTTTGAGCACATGTTATTAGTGTTGAGAGCACATGTTACAATGTTACTACAGTGTTGAGAGCACATGTTACAACAGTGTTTTGAGCATATGTTACAACAGTGTTTTAAGTACATGTTACAACAGTGTTTTGAGCACATATACAAAAGCGGTTTCTGCTTAAATAATGAAGAGCTGGAGCTCTTGTGACTGATTACATGAACTGTAGATGTGTGTATTGTTTGCTGAACTAATCTGAGACGATTATCAGCTGAATCTGTCCATCACATCTTTCATTTGACCTATTTCTGTGTTTTCTTTATATGCTGAATCAGTCTGATTACAATCAGCTGTTATGATAATACACTACACTCCCCCCCCCCCCCTTTACTTCTGACAGAACATGATTTGAGATTTGATCGATTGATTGGTGTTTAATGCCTGAGCTTTAGTTATATCATGATGTGGAACACCGTATTAGATGTCATGACCAGATGAACTCATGATCAGCCAATGAAAACACTGCTAATAAAATCGTAACAGAGACTTTCACACCTTTTTATCCCCTCGTCCGTCCGTCCGTCCGTAGCATCCTTGTGAACACTCTAGAATCAATATCATTCAATGGATTTTGACCAAACTTAGTACATACTTAGTCCTTAAGAGAATCTGGAACCCTATTAATGTTCAAGGTCATAGGTCAAAGGTCAAGGTCACCGGGTCAAATATTTGAGACGATTCAGTATGCACTTTGTCATCGCAAATTCTCCTACATGATTAATCAGAAGTTCATGAAACTTTGTACATTGCAAGATCCTAATATGAAGATGTGCACATTAGTAGGATATCCTATTCCATTGAGGTTTACCCCTGTTATGCTTTTTGGACTTAGAAATTTTGAGACAATTCACCATGCGCTTTGTCATCACAACTCCTCCCACATGCTTAATGAGATGTTTGTCAAACTTAGTATATTGCGAGAACCTAATATGAAGATGTGCACATTAGTAGTATATCCTGGTCCATTGAGTTTTTCTAGAGTTATGCCCAAAACTATGCACTTGTACATCCTTAGATTCTAATGTGCAGTTATGCACATTCAGACATAGAAATTCACCATTTGAACTTTTCTTCACGAAATATGGTTTGATATTGGACTGATGGATTTTCACGAAATATTGTTATTTTCAAGGTCATAGGTCAAAGGTCAAGGTCACAGGGTCATATTTTTATACGAGGGGATATGCCACGCTTTGCATTGCCCTTGTTATCATTGCATCACAATCATAAAGCTTTCTGATTGGTTGGTTGATAAAATTAGTATTCATATAAGATAGGTTTTTTAATCATCTGGAACGGCATCATTGGTGTAATGGTTAGTGTGCTCACCTCAAGTGCGATAGGTCATGGGTTCGAGCTCCGATCGGGTAAAACCAAAGACTATCAAATTGGTATTTGTTGCTTCTCTGATAAGCACACAGCATTAAGGAAAAAGAGTAAGGACTGGTTGGCTCACAATCAGGATATAATGTGTCCAAGTGGGAGCGACATGTCTACCCGTGGATTGTTGTTTCAGTGAGCTTGCACTATAAAAATCCAACTCGGCATGGTGGTCTAGTACAAAGCGGACCTCATCATCATTTCATCGTAAATTAACTTGTTCTCGTCATGATATTCTATAGCTGAAAAATTGCTGAGTTGGCGTTAAACAACAATCACTCAATCACTCACTTAATCATCTGGTTTTGACCTCTAATAGAGTTCTGTCAGATGTAAAGGGGGAGTGTAATGTATTATAACAGCTGATTTTAATCAGATTGGTGCTGAATTTCATTTCATACATATTTTGTTTTACTATGAAGCCAAAGAGATACTCCATTATACTTGTAACAGAATGGGAGTTTTGTTAAAGAAATATATACATGTATTCCATTCAGCAAGTGTTTGTTTTGTATATGAGGCACAAACCAGATGAGGGGCCATCGTGGTTGTGATCGTATGGTAGTTGGATTTACAACTATCTGTGCAATCAGTGCTTATCACTACTAAAATTGTGAGTTTGAACCCCGTTCATGGCGAGATGTACTCGATGCAACATTATGTGATCAAGTTCGTCAGATACTTTAGATAGGTCGGCAGTTTTCGCCGAATACTCCAGTGTTCTCCACCTATAAAACAAACTGCCACACTATAGCTGAAATATTGTTGAAAGTGGCGTTAAGCACCATAAACCTTAACCTACAGACCAAATGTTTTTATGTGCCTATGCACACCCCTATTCTCTACTTTATGCCAATGTCATTCCACAATATATGTACAAATTGGGCATACGGTAAACCAGTCTTTAATGTCATTAATAAACTTTATTAGCACAAGTTACACAATATCAGTGTCATTAAAGACCATGTTTGTCCTAAGCACAATACCGCTCTTTCCTCTTTCTTGATTTGTCACCGGAGTTTGTAACAATAGTAACATGATGGGTATCACTGGTGGAGCAGGAACTACTTACCCTTCTGAAGCACCTGATTTCATCCTCAGTTTTCATGGAGTTGGTTTTGTTCTTTTGTTGTTTGTGTAGTATTCTGTAGATCATAGTTTGTTCTTGTTACCATTGTATTGTCTGTTGTTTGTGTAGTGTTCTGTAGATCATAGTTTGTCCGTCCATTGTATTGTCTGTTGTTTGTGTAGTGTTCTGTAGATCATAGTTTGTCCTTGTTACCATTGTATTGTCTGTTGTTTGTGTAGTGTTCTGTAGATCATAGTTTGTCACGTTTTACCATTGTATTGTCTGTTGTTTGTGTAGTGTTCTGTAGATCATAGTTTGTCCGTCCATTGTATTGTCTGTTGTTTGTGTAGTGTTCTGTTGATCATAGTTTGTCACGTTTTACCATTGTATTGTGTGTTGTTTGTGTAGTGTTCTGTAGATCATAGTTTGTCACGTTTTACCATTGTATTGTCTGTTGTTTGTGTAGTGTTCTATAGATCATAGTTTGTCCGTCCATTGTATTGTCTGTTGTTTGTGTAGTGTTCTGTAGATCATAGTTTGTCACGTTTTACCATTGTATTGTCTGTTGTTTGTGTAGTGTTCTGTAGATCATAGTTTGTCACGTTTTACCATTGTATTGTCTGTTGTTTGTGTAGTGTTCTGTAGATCATAGTTTGTCCTTGTTACCATTGTATTGTCTGTTGTTTGTGTAGTGTTCTGTAGATCATAGTTTGTCCTTGTTACCATTGTATTGTCTGTTGTTTGTGTAGTGTTCTGTAGATCATAGTTTGTCACGTTTTACCATTGTATTGTCTGTTGTTTCTGTAGTGTTCTGTAGATCATTGTTTGTTCTTGTTACCATTGTATTGTCTGTTGTTTGTGTAGTGTTCTGTAGATCATAGTTTGTCCGTCCATTGTATTGTCTGTTGTTTGTGTAGTGTTCTGTAGATCATAGTTTGTCCTTGTTACCATTGTATTGTCTGTTGTTTGTGTAGTGTTCTGTAGATCATAGTTTGTCCGTCCATTGTATTGTCTGTTGTTTGTGTAGTGTTCTGTAGATCATAGTTTGTCCTTGTTACCATTGTATTGTCTGTTGTTTGTGTAGTGTTCTGTAGATCATAGTTTGTCCGTCCATTGTATTGTCTGTTGTTTGTGTAGTGTTCTGTAGATCATAGTTTGTTCTTGTTACCATTGTATTGTCTGTTGTTTGTGTAGTGTTCTATAGATCATAGTTTGTCCTTGTTACCATTGTATTGTCTGTTGTTTGTGTAGTGTTCTGTAGATCATAGTTTGTCCGTCCATTGTATTGTCTGTTGTTTGTGTAGTGTTCTGTAGATCATAGTTTGTCCGTCCATTGTATTGTCTGTTGTTTGTGTAGTGTTTTGTAGATCAGAGTTTGTTCTTGTTACCATTGTATTGTCTGTTGTTTCTGTAGTGTTCTGTAGATCATTGTTTGTTCTTGTTACCATTGTATTGTCTGTTGTTTGTGTAGTGTTCTGTAGATCATAGTTTGTCACGTTTTACCATTGTATTGTCTGTTGTTTCTGTAGTGTTCTGTAGATCATTGTTTGTTCTTGTTACCATTGTATTGTCTGTTGTTTGTGTAGTGTTCTGTAGATCATAGTTTGTCCTTGTTACCATTGTATTGTCTGTTGTTTGTGTAGTGTTCTGTAGATCATAGTTTGTCCGTCCATTGTATTGTCTGTTGTTTGTGTAGTGTTCTGTAGATCATTGTTTGTCCTTGTTACCATTGTATTGTCTGTTGTTTGTGTAGTGTTCTGTAGATCATTGTTTGTCCTTGTTACCATTGTATTGTCTGTTGTTTGTGTAGTGTTCTGTAGATCATAGTTTGTCCTTGTTACCATTGTATTGTCTGTTGTTTGTGTAGTGTTCTGTAGATCATAGTTTGTCCGTCCATTGTATTGTCTGTTGTTTGTGTAGTGTTCTGTAGATCATAGTTTGTCCTTGTTACCATTGTATTGTCTGTTGTTTGTGTAGTGTTCTGTAGATCATAGTTTGTCCTTGTTACCATTGTATTGTCTGTTGTTTGTGTAGTGTTCTGTAGATCAGAGTTTGTTCTTGTTACCATTGTATTGTCTGTTGTTTGTGTAGTGTTCTGTAGATCATAGTTTGTCCGTCCATTGTATTGTCTGTTGTTTGTGTAGTGTTTTGTAGATCAGAGTTTGTTCTTGTTACCATTGTATTGTCTGTTGTTTGTGTAGTGTTCTGTAGATCATTGTTTGTTCTTGTTACCATTGTATTGTCTGTTGTTTGTGTAGTGTTCTGTAGATCATAGTTTGTCACGTTTTACCATTGTATTGTCTGTTGTTTCTGTAGTGTTCTGTAGATCATTGTTTGTTCTTGTTACCATTGTATTGTCTGTTGTTTGTGTAGTGTTCTGTAGATCATAGTTTGTCCGTCCATTGTATTGTCTGTTGTTTGTGTAGTGTTCTGTAGATCATAGTTTGTCCTTGTTACCATTGTATTGT
Source organism: Bathymodiolus septemdierum (assembly GCA_963383655.1). NCBI lineage: Eukaryota > Metazoa > Mollusca > Bivalvia > Mytilida > Modiolidae > Bathymodiolus > Bathymodiolus septemdierum. Next base: position 3,556,473 of record OY726531.1, read on the forward strand.
CTGTTGTTTGTGTAGTGTTCTGTAGATCATAGTTTGTCCGTCCATTGTATTGTCTGTTGTTTGTGTAGTGTTCTGTAGATCATAGTTTGTCCTTGTTACCATTGTATTGTCTGTTGTTTGTGTAGTGTTCTGTAGATCATAGTTTGTCCGTCCATTGTATTGTCTGTTGTTTGTGTAGTGTTCTGTAGATCATAGTTTGTTCTTGTTACCATTGTATTGTCTGTTGTTTGTGTAGTGTTCTATAGATCATAGTTTGTCCTTGTTACCATTGTATTGTCTGTTGTTTGTGTAGTGTTCTGTAGATCATAGTTTGTTCTTGTTACCATTGTATTGTCTGTTGTTTGTGTAGTGTTCTGTAGATCATAGTTTTTCCTTGTTACCATTGTATTGTCTGTTGTTTGTATAGTGTTCTGTTGATCATAGTTTGTCCTTTTCACCATTGTATTGTCTGTTGTTTGTGTATTGTTCTGTAGATCATAGTTTGTCCGTTCATTGTATTGTCTGTTGTTTGTGTAGTGTTCTGTAGATCATTGTTTGTCCTTTTTACCATTGTATTTTCTGTTGTTTTTACCATTGCATTGTCTGTTGTTTGTGTAGTGTTCTGTAGATCATTGTTTGTCCTTTTTACCATTGTATTGTGTGTTGTTTGTGTAGTGTTCTGTAGATAATAGTTTGTTCTTGTTACCATTGTATTGTCTGTTGTTTGTGTAGTGTTTTGTAGATCAGAGTTTGTTCTTGTTACCATTGTATTGTCTGTTGTTTGTGTAGTGTTTTGTAGATCAGAGTTTGTTCTTGTTACCATTGTATTGTCTGTTGTTTGTGTAGTGTTCTATAGATCATAGTTTTTCCTTTTGACCATTGTATTGTCTGTTGTTTGTGCATTGTTCTGTAGATCATAGTTTGTCCTTTTTACCATTGTATTGTCTGTTGTTTGTGTATTGTTCTGTAGATCATAGTTTGTCCTTTTCACCATTGTATTGTCTGTTGTTTGTGTAGTGTTCTGTAGATCATAGTTTGTCCGTTCATTGTATTGTCTGTTGTTTGTGTAGTGTTCTATAGATCATAGTTTTTCCTTGTTACCATTGTATTGTCTGTTGTTTGTGTAGTGTTCTGTAGATCATTGTTTGTTCTTGTTACCATTGTATTGTCTGTTGTTTGTGTAGTGTTCTGTAGATCATTGTTTGTTCTTGTTACCATTGTATTGTCTGTTGTTTGTGTAGTGTTCTGTAGATCATAGTTTGTCCGTCCATTGTATTGTCTGTTGTTTGTGTAGTGTTCTGTAGATCATAGTTTGTTCTTGTTACCATTGTATTGTGTGTTGTTTGTGTAGTGTTCTATAGATCAGAGTTTGTCCTTTTCACCATTGTATTGTCTGTTGTTTGTGTAGTGTTCTATAGATCATAGTTTGTTCTTGTTACCATTGTATTGTCTGTTGTTTTTACCATTGTATTGTCTGTTGTTTGTGTAGTGTTCTGTAGATCATTGTTTGTCCTTTTTACCATTGTATTTTCTGTTGTTTTTACCATTGCATTGTCTGTTGTTTGTGTAGTGTTCTGTAGATCATTGTTTGTCCTTTTTACCATTGTATTGTGTGTTGTTTGTGTAGTGTTCTATAGATCATAGTTTGTCCTTTTCACCATTGTATTGTCTGTTGTTTGTGTAGTGTTCTATAGATCATAGTTTGTTCTTGTTACCATTGTATTGTCTGTTGTTTTTGTAGTGTTCTATAGATCAGAGTTTGTCCTTTTCACCATTGTATTGTCTGTTGTTTGTGTAGTGTTCTATAGATCATAGTTTGTTCTTGTTACCATTGTATTGTCTGTTGTTTTTACCATTGTATTGTCTGTTGTTTGTGTAGTGTTCTGTAGATCATTGTTTGTTCTTTTTACCATTGTATTTTCTGTTGTTTTTACCATTGCATTGTCTGTTGTTTGTGTAGTGTTCTGTAGATCATTGTTTGTCCTTTTTACCATTGTATTGTGTGTTGTTTGTGTAGTGTTCTGTAGATAATAGTTTGTTCTTGTTACCATTGTATTGTCTGTTGTTTGTGTAGTGTTCTGTAGATCATTGTTTGTCCTTTTTACCATTGTATTTTCTGTTGTTTTTACCATTGCATTGTCTGTTGTTTGTGTAGTGTTCTGTAGATCATTGTTTGTCCTTTTTACCATTGTATTGTGTGTTGTTTGTGTAGTGTTCTGTAGATAATAGTTTGTTCTTGTTACCATTGTATTTTCTGTTGTTTGTGTAGTGTTTTGTAGATCAGAGTTTGTTCTTGTTACCATTGTATTGTCTGTTGTTTGTGTAGTGTTCTGTAGATCATAGTTTGTCCGTCCATTGTATTGTCTGTTGTTTGTGTAGTGTTCTGTAGATCAGAGTTTGTTCTTGTTACCATTGTATTGTCTGTTGTTTGTGTAGTGTTCTGTAGATCATAGTTTGTCCGTCCATTGTATTGTCTGTTGTTTGTGTAGTGTTCTGTAGATCAGAGTTTGTTCTTGTTACCATTGTATTGTCTGTTGTTTGTGTAGTGTTTTGTAGATCAGAGTTTGTTCTTGTTACCATTGTATTGTCTGTTGTTTGTGTAGTGTTCTGTAGATCATAGTTTGTCCTTGTTACCATTGTATTGTCTGTTGTTTGTGTAGTGTTCTGTAGATCAGAGTTTGTTCTTGTTACCATTGTATTGTCTGTTGTTTGTGTAGTGTTCTATAGATCATAGTTTGTCCTTTTCACCATTGTATTGTCTGTTGTTTGTGTATTGTTCTGTAGATCATAGTTTGTCCTTTTCACCATTGTATTGTCTGTTGTTTGTGTAGTGTTCTGTAGATCATAGTTTGTCCTTTTCACCATTGTATTGTCTGTTGTTTGTGTAGTGTTCTGTAGATCAGAGTTTGTTCTTGTTACCATTGTATTGTCTGTTGTTTGTGTAGTGTTCTGTAGATCATAGTTTGTTCTTGTTACCATTGTATTGTCTGTTGTTTGTGTAGTGTTCTGTAGATCAGAGTTTGTCCTTTTAACCATTGTATTGTCTGTTGTTTGTGTAGTGTTCTGTAGATCATAGTTTTTTCTTGTTACCATTGTATTGTCTGTTGTTTATACCATTGTATTGTCTGTTGTTTGTGTAGTGTTCTGTAGATCATTGTTTGTCCTTTTTACCATTGTATTTTCTGTTGTTTTTACCATTCCATTGTCTGTTGTTTGTGTAGTGTTCTGTAGATCATTGTTTGTCCTTTTTACCATTGTATTGTGTGTTGTTTGTGTAGTGTTCTGTAGATCATAGTTTGTCACGTTTTACCATTGTATTGTCTGTTGTTTGTGTAGTGTTCTGTAGATCATAGTTTGTCCTTGTTACCATTGTATTGTCTGTTGTTTGTGTAGTGTTCTGTAGATCATAGTTTGTCACGTTTTACCATTGTATTGTCTGTTGTTTGTGTAGTGTTCTGTAGATCATAGTTTGTCACGTTTTACCATTGTATTGTCTGTTGTTTGTGTAGTGTTCTGTAGATCATAGTTTGTCATGTTTTACCATTGTATTGTCTGTTGTTTGTGTAGTGTTCTGTAGATCATAGTTTGTCACGTTTTACCATTGTATTGTCTGTTGTTTGTGTAGTGTTCTGTAGATCATAGTTTGTCCTTGTTACCATTGTATTGTCTGTTGTTTGTGTAGTGTTCTGTAGATCATTGTTTGTCCTTTTTACCATTGTATTGTGTGTTGTTTGTGTAGTGTTCTGTAGATAATAGTTTGTTCTTGCTACCATTGTATTGTCTGTTGTTTGTGTAGTGTTCTGTAGATCATAGTTTGTCACGTTTTACCATTGTATTGTCTGTTGTTTGTGTAGTGTTCTGTAGATCATAGTTTGTCCTTTTCACCATTGTATTGTCTGTTGTTTGTGTAGTGTTTTGTAGATCAGAGTTTGTTCTTGTTACCATTGTATTGTCTGTTGTTTGTGTAGTGTTCTGTAGATCATTGTTTGTTCTTGTTACCATTGTATTGTCTGTTGTTTGTGTAGTGTTCTGTAGATCATTGTTTGTTCTTGTTACCATTGTATTGTCTGTTGTTTGTGTAGTGTTCTGTAGATCATAGTTTGTCCGTCCATTGTATTGTCTGTTGTTTGTGTAGTGTTCTGTAGATCATAGTTTGTCCTTGTTACCATTGTATTGTCTGTTGTTTGTGTAGTGTTCTGTAGATCATAGTTTGTCCGTCCATTGTATTGTCTGTTGTTTGTGTAGTGTTCTGTAGATCATTGTTTGTCCTTGTTACCATTGTATTGTCTGTTGTTTGTGTAGTGTTCTGTAGATCATTGTTTGTCCTTGTTACCATTGTATTGTCTGTTGTTTGTGTAGTGTTCTGTAGATCATAGTTTGTCCGTCCATTGTATTGTCTGTTGTTTGTGTAGTGTTCTGTAGATCATAGTTTGTCCTTGTTACCATTGTATTGTCTGTTGTTTGTGTAGTGTTCTGTAGATCATAGTTTGTCCTTGTTACCATTGTATTGTCTGTTGTTTGTGTAGTGTTCTGTAGATCATAGTTTGTTCTTGTTACCATTGTATTGTCTGTTGTTTGTGTAGTGTTCTGTAGATCATTGTTTGTTCTTGTTACCATTGTATTGTCTGTTGTTTGTGTAGTGTTCTGTAGATCATAGTTTGTCACGTTTTACCATTGTATTGTCTGTTGTTTCTGTAGTGTTCTGTAGATCATTGTTTGTTCTTGTTACCATTGTATTGTCTGTTGTTTGTGTAGTGTTCTGTAGATCATAGTTTGTCCGTCCATTGTATTGTCTGTTGTTTGTGTAGTGTTCTGTAGATCATAGTTTGTTCTTGTTACCATTGTATTGTCTGTTGTTTGTGTAGTGTTCTGTAGATCATAGTTTGTCCGTCCATTGTATTGTCTGTTGTTTGTGTAGTGTTCTGTAGATGATAGTTTGTCCTTGTTACCATTGTATTGTCTGTTGTTTGTGTAGTGTTCTGTAGATCATAGTTTGTCCTTCCATTGTATTGTCTGTTGTTTGTGTAGTGTTCTGTAGATCATAGTTTGTTCTTGTTACCATTGTATTGTCTGTTGTTTGTGTAGTGTTCTATAGATCATAGTTTGTCCTTGTTACCATTGTATTGTCTGTTGTTTGTGTAGTGTTCTGTAGATCATAGTTTGTTCTTGTTACCATTGTATTGTCTGTTGTTTGTGTAGTGTTCTGTAGATCATAGTTTGTCCTTGTTACCATTGTATTGTCTGTTGTTTGTATAGTGTTCTGTAGATCATAATTTGTCCTTTTCACCATTGTATTGTCTGTTGTTTGTGTATTGTTCTGTAGATCATAGTTTGTCCGTTCATTGTATTGTCTGTTGTTTGTGTAGTGTTCTGTAGATCATTGTTTGTCCTTTTTACCATTGTATTTTCTGTTGTTTTTACCATTGCATTGTCTGTTGTTTGTGTAGTGTTCTGTAGATCATTGTTTGTCCTTTTTACCATTGTATTGTGTGTTGTTTGTGTAGTGTTCTGTAGATAATAGTTTGTTCTTGTTACCATTGTATTGTCTGTTGTTTGTGTAGTGTTTTGTAGATCAGAGTTTGTTCTTGTTACCATTGTATTGTCTGTTGTTTGTGTAGTGTTTTGTAGATCAGAGTTTGTTCTTGTTACCATTGTATTGTCTGTTGTTTGTGTAGTGTTCTATAGATCATAGTTTGTCCTTTTTACCATTGTATTGTCTGTTGTTTGTGTATTGTTCTGTAGATCATAGTTTGTCCTTTTCACCATTGTATTGTCTGTTGTTTGTGTAGTGTTCTGTAGATCATAGTTTGTCCTTTTCACCATTGTATTGTCTGTTGTTTGTGTAGTGTTCTGTAGATCATAGTTTGTCCTTTTCACCATTGTATTGTCTGTTGTTTTTACCATTGCATTGTCTGTTGTTTGTGTAGTGTTCTGTAGATCATAGTTTTTCCTTGTTACCATTGTATTGTCTGTTGTTTGTGTAGTGTTCTGTAGATCATAGTTTGTCCTTTTCACCATTGTATTGTCTGTTGTTTGTGTATTGTTCTGTAGATCATAGTTTGTCCTTTTCACCATTGTATTGTCTGTTGTTTGTGTAGTGTTCTGTAGATCATAGTTTGTCCTTTTCACCATTGTATTGTCTGTTGTTTGTGTAGTGTTCTGTAGATCATAGTTTGTCCGTTCATTGTATTGTCTGTTGTTTGTGTAGTGTTCTATAGATCATAGTTTTTCCTTGTTACCATTGTATTGTCTGTTGTTTGTGTAGTGTTCTGTAGATCATTGTTTGTTCTTGTTACCATTGTATTGTCTGTTGTTTGTGTAGTGTTCTGTAGATCATAGTTTTTCCTTGTTACCATTGTATTGTCTGTTGTTTGTGTAGTGTTCTGTAGATCATTGTTTGTTCTTGTTACCATTGTATTGTCTGTTGTTTGTGTAGTGTTCTGTAGATCATTGTTTGTTCTTGTTACCATTGTATTGTCTGTTGTTTGTGTAGTGTTCTGTAGATCATAGTTTGTCCGTCCATTGTATTGTCTGTTGTTTGTGTAGTGTTCTGTAGATCATAGTTTGTCCTTTTTACCATTGTATTGTCTGTTGTTTGTGTATTGTTCTGTAGATCATAGTTTGCTCTTGTTACCATTGTATTGTCTGTTGTTTGTGTAGTGTTCTATAGATCATAGTTTGTCCTTTTCACCATTGTATTGTCTGTTGTTTGTGTAGTGTTCTATAGATCATAGTTTGTTCTTGTTACCATTGTATTGTCTGTTGTTTTTACCATTGTATTGTCTGTTGTTTGTGTAGTGTTCTGTAGATCATTGTTTGTCCTTTTTACCATTGTATTTTCTGTTGTTTTTACCATTGCATTGTCTGTTGTTTGTGTAGTGTTCTGTAGATCATTGTTTGTCCTTTTTACCATTGTATTGTGTGTTGTTTGTGTAGTGTTCTGTAGATAATAGTTTGTTCTTGTTACCATTGTATTGTCTGTTGTTTGTGTAGTGTTTTGTAGATCATAGTTTGTTCTTGTTACCATTGTATTGTCTGTTGTTTGTGTAGTGTTTTGTAGATCAGAGTTTGTTCTTGTTACCATTGTATTGTCTGTTGTTTGTGTAGTGTTCTGTAGATCATAGTTTGTTCGTCCATTGTATTGTCTGTTGTTTGTGTAGTGTTCTGTAGATCAGAGTTTGTTCTTGTTACCATTGTATTGTCTGTTGTTTGTGTAGTGTTTTGTAGATCATAGTTTGTTCTTGTTACCATTGTATTGTCTGTTGTTTGTGTAGTGTTTTGTAGATCAGAGTTTGTTCTTGTTACCATTGTATTGTCTGTTGTTTGTGTAGTGTTCTATAGATCATAGTTTGTCCTTTTCACCATTGTATTGTCTGTTGTTTGTGTATTGTTCTGTAGATCATAGTTTGTCCTTTTCACCATTGTATTGTCTGTTGTTTGTGTAGTGTTCTGTAGATCATAGTTTGTCCTTTTCACCATTGTATTGTCTGTTGTTTGTGTAGTGTTCTGTAGATCATAGTTTGTTCTTGTTACCATTGTATTGTCTGTTGTTTGTGTAGTGTTCTGTAGATCAGAGTTTGTCCTTTTCACCATTGTATTGTCTGTTGTTTGTGTAGTGTTCTGTAGATCATAGTTTGTTCTTGTTACCATTGTATTGTCTGTTGTTTATACCATTGTATTGTCTGTTGTTTGTGTAGTGTTCTGTATATCATTGTTTGTCCTTTTTACCATTGTATTTTCTGTTGTTTTTACCATTGTATTGTCTGTTGTTTGTGTAGTGTTCTGTAGATCATTGTTTGTCCTTTTTACCATTGTATTGTGTGTTGTTTGTGTAGTGTTCTGTAGATAATAGTTTGTTCTTGTTACCATTGTATTGTCTGTTGTTTGTGTAGTGTTCTGTAGATCATTGTTTGTCCTTTTTACCATTGTATTTTCTGTTGTTTTTACCATTGCATTGTCTGTTGTTTGTGTAGTGTTCTGTAGATCATTGTTTGTCCTTTTTACCATTGTATTGTGTGTTGTTTGTGTAGTGTTCTGTAGATAATAGTTTGTTCTTGTTACCATTGTATTGTCTGTTGTTTGTGTAGTGTTTTGTAGATCAGAGTTTGTTCTTGTTACCATTGTATTGTCTGTTGTTTGTGTAGTGTTCTGTAGATCATAGTTTGTCCGTCCATTGTATTGTCTGTTGTTTTTACCATTGCATTGTCTGTTGTTTGTGTAGTGTTCTGTAGATCATAGTTTGTCACGTTTTACCATTGTATTGTCTGTTGTTTGTGTAGTGTTCTATAGATCATATTTTGTCCGTCTATTGTATTGTCTGTTGTTTTTACCATTGCATTGTCTGTTGTTTGTGTAGTGTTCTGTAGATCATAGTTTGTCACGTTTTACCATTGTATTGTCTGTTGTTTGTGTAGTGTTCTGTAGATCATAGTTTGTCCTTGTTACCATTGTATTGTCTGTTGTTTGTGTAGTGTTTTGTAGATCAGAGTTTGTTCTTGTTACCATTGTATTGTCTGTTGTTTGTATAGTGTTCTGTAGATCATAGTTTGTTCTTGTTACCATTGTATTGTCTGTTGTTTGTGTAGTGTTCTATAGATCATAGTTTGTCCGTCCATTGTATTGTCTGTTGTTTGTGTAGTGTTCTGTAGATCATAGTTTGTCCTTGTTACCATTGTATTGTCTGTTGTTTGTGTAGTGTTCTGTAGATCATAGTTTGTCCGTCCATTGTATTGTCTGTTGTTTGTGTAGTGTTCTGTAGATCATAGTTTGTTCGTCCATTGTATTGTCTGTTGTTTGTGTAGTGTTCTGTAGATCATAGTTTGTCCGTCCATTGTATTGTCTGTTGTTTGTGTAGTGTTCTGTAGATCATAGTTTGTCCGTCCATTATATTGTCTGTTGTTTGTGTAGTGTTCTATAGATCATAGTTTGTCCGTCCATTGTATTGTCTGTTGTTTGTGTAGTGTTCTGTAGGTCATAGTTTTTCCTTGTTACCATTGTATTGTCTGTTGTTTGTGTAGTGTTCTGTAGATCATTGTTTGTCCTTTTTACCATTGTATTGTGTGTTGTTTGTGTAGTGTTCTGTAGATCATAGTTTGTCCGTCCATTGTATTGTCTGTTGTTTGTGTAGTGTTCTGTAGATCATAGTTTGTCCTTTTTACCATTGTATTGTCTGTTGTTTGTGTATTGTTCTGTAGATCATAGTTTGCTCTTGTTACCATTGTATTGTCTGTTGTTTGTGTAGTGTTCTATAGATCATAGTTTGTCCTTTTCACCATTGTATTGTCTGTTGTTTGTGTAGTGTTCTATAGATCATAGTTTGTTCTTGTTACCATTGTATTGTCTGTTGTTTTTACCATTGTATTGTCTGTTGTTTGTGTAGTGTTCTGTAGATCATTGTTTGTCCTTTTTACCATTGTATTTTCTGTTGTTTTTACCATTGCATTGTCTGTTGTTTGTGTAGTGTTCTGTAGATCATTGTTTGTCCTTTTTACCATTGTATTGTGTGTTGTTTGTGTAGTGTTCTGTAGATAATAGTTTGTTCTTGTTACCATTGTATTGTCTGTTGTTTGTGTAGTGTTTTGTAGATCATAGTTTGTTCTTGTTACCATTGTATTGTCTGTTGTTTGTGTAGTGTTTTGTAGATCAGAGTTTGTTCTTGTTACCATTGTATTGTCTGTTGTTTGTGTAGTGTTCTGTAGATCATAGTTTGTCCGTCCATTGTATTGTCTGTTGTTTGTGTAGTGTTCTGTAGATCAGAGTTTGTTCTTGTTACCATTGTATTGTCTGTTGTTTGTGTAGTGTTTTGTAGATCAGAGTTTGTTCTTGTTACCATTGTATTGTCTGTTGTTTGTGTAGTGTTTTGTAGATCAGAGTTTGTTCTTGTTACCATTGTATTGTCTGTTGTTTGTGTAGTGTTCTATAGATCATAGTTTGTCCTTTTCACCATTGTATTGTCTGTTGTTTGTGTATTGTTCTGTAGATCATAGTTTGTCCTTTTCACCATTGTATTGTCTGTTGTTTGTGTAGTGTTCTGTAGATCATAGTTTGTCCTTTTCACCATTGTATTGTCTGTTGTTTGTGTAGTGTTCTGTAGATCATAGTTTGTTTTTGTTACCATTGTATTGTCTGTTGTTTGTGTAGTGTTCTGTAGATCAGAGTTTGTCCTTTTCACCATTGTATTGTCTGTTGTTTGTGTAGTGTTCTGTAGATCATAGTTTGTTCTTGTTACCATTGTATTGTCTGTTGTTTATACCATTGTATTGTCTGTTGTTTGTGTAGTGTTCTGTAGATCATTGTTTGTCCTTTTTACCATTGTATTTTCTGTTGTTTTTACCATTGTATTGTCTGTTGTTTGTGTAGTGTTCTGTAGATCATTGTTTGTCCTTTTTACCATTGTATTGTGTGTTGTTTGTGTAGTGTTCTGTAGATAATAGTTTGTTCTTGTTACCATTATATTGTCTGTTGTTTGTGTAGTGTTCTGTAGATCATTGTTTGTCCTTTTTACCATTGTATTTTCTGTTGTTTTTACCATTGCATTGTCTGTTGTTTGTGTAGTGTTCTGTAGATCATTGTTTGTCCTTTTTACCATTGTATTGTGTGTTGTTTGTGTAGTGTTCTGTAGATAATAGTTTGTTCTTGTTACCATTGTATTGTCTGTTGTTTGTGTAGTGTTTTGTAGATCAGAGTTTGTTCTTGTTACCATTGTATTGTCTGTTGTTTGTGTAGTGTTCTGTAGATCATAGTTTGTCCGTCCATTGTATTGTCTGTTGTTTTTACCATTGCATTGTCTGTTGTTTGTGTAGTGTTCTGTAGATCATAGTTTGTCACGTTTTACCATTGTATTGTCTGTTGTTTGTGTAGTGTTCTATAGATCATATTTTGTCCGTCTATTGTATTGTCTGTTGTTTTTACCATTGCATTGTCTGTTGTTTGTGTAGTGTTCTGTAGATCATAGTTTGTCACGTTTTACCATTGTATTGTCTGTTGTTTGTGTAGTGTTCTGTAGATCATAGTTTGTCCTTGTTACCATTGTATTGTCTGTTGTTTGTGTAGTGTTTTGTAGATCAGAGTTTGTTCTTGTTACCATTGTATTGTCTGTTGTTTGTATAGTGTTCTGTAGATCATAGTTTGTTCTTGTTACCATTGTATTGTCTGTTGTTTGTGTAGTGTTCTATAGATCATAGTTTGTCCGTCCATTGTATTGTCTGTTGTTTGTGTAGTGTTCTGTAGATCATAGTTTGTCCTTGTTACCATTGTATTGTCTGTTGTTTGTGTAGTGTTCTGTAGATCATAGTTTGTCCGTCCATTGTATTGTCTGTTGTTTGTGTAGTGTTCTGTAGATCATAGTTTGTCCGTCCATTGTATTGTCTGTTGTTTGTGTAGTGTTCTGTAGATCATAGTTTGTCCGTCCATTGTATTGTCTGTTGTTTGTGTAGTGTTCTGTAGATCATAGTTTGTCCGTCCATTATATTGTCTGTTGTTTGTGTAGTGTTCTATAGATCATAGTTTGTCCGTCCATTGTATTGTCTGTTGTTTGTGTAGTGTTCTGTAGATCATAGTTTGTCCGTCCATTGTATTGTCTGTTGTTTGTGTAGTGTTCTATAGATCATAGTTTGTCCGTCCATTGTATTGTCTGTTGTTTGTGTAGTGTTCTATAGATCATAGTTTGTCCGTCCATTGTATTGTCTGTTGTTTGTGTAGTGTTCTGTAGATCATAGTTTGTCCGTCCATTGTATTGTCTGTTGTTTGTGTAGTGTTCTGTAGATCATAGTTTGTCCGTTCATTGTATTGTCTGTTGTTTGTGTAGTGTTCTGTAGATCATAGTTTGTTCGTTCATTGTATTGTCTGTTGTTTGATTTTCTGCCTCTTTTGTATCTTCAAACTTTTCATACACCCATATAACAGTCAATGGCTATATATATATATATATATAAATCAAACAGCACAATTTAAGCATAATACAAATGTACTACAATAACACAATAAATAGGGAATATGGTATTTAGCACCACTTTCAACAATATTTCAGCTATATCGTGAAGGTCAATTTTATTGGTAAAGGAAACCGAAGTACCCAAAGAAAACTACTGACCTGCCACGAGTCACTGACAAACTTTATCACATAATGTTGTATCGAGTAGACCCAGCCTGAGCGAGATTCGAACTCACAACTTTAGTGGTGATAAGCGTTGATTGAGCATGTAGTTGTAAATCAACTATTTAATAAAGGAGCCTAAAGAAACCATGTCAGTACCGAAACACTGACTACTGGGCGAATGATACACTCTCGGACAAACTAAGTTGTTGTTTTACATACTTATCCTCTAATTTCAAAAGATCATGTGACAGAAATTATCTTCCCATTTAATGACAGAAAATATTTGGTTAATATCGTATGAAGGAGAGTTTGAAGATAACATTAATAAAATAAAATAAAATAAAATGAAAAACATATATCGTGGCGGTCAGCTTTATTGGTGGGGGAAACAGAAGTACCCGGAGAAAACTACCGACCTGTCTCAAATCACTGGCAAACTTGATCACATAATGTTGTATTGAGTAAACCTCGCCATGAACGGGGTTCGAACTCACAACTTTAGGGGTGATAGGCACTGATTGCACAGGTAGTTGCAAATCCAACTACCATACATTCATGATCACGACGACCACAAAAAATATTTGAATATGACTACTATAATCTACACTTTCTGTTGGTTGTTTTTTTTTTTATTATTATCAAAATCGTGCTTAAAATGACTTCAAAAACACACTTCTGTACAACGATCTTTAATAGTGTCCAACGCCGAGACCAGGACAAACAACGATATACAAAACATGCATGACCGTAACTGAAAACTGAGATGTTGTAAGTTACGGTCATCTTTCAAAAAAAATTATGATCAGTTACGGTCATCCTAGCGATTTTTTTTAATCGGATTTTCTCTTTCATATACATTTTTCAGTCGTAATTTGTGATTTCCTTGTGATAAGTTCATAGATTACTATCGTACCAATGCATTTGCCATTTAAAATACATTATAGAAACAATTTAACGTCCGCCATCTTGGGATGACCGTAATTACAGTTACGGTCATCAGCTTTACCGCAGTGATAATGAATTGCTTTGACCAATTACAAAGGAGTAAAAATCATAATATATTGTCATAGCAAGGTCTAAAATGAGATTCAATTCAGACAGGTTAAATCCGGTGTACGACTGTATTTTAAAAGACAACTTTCGACCTTAATGGTATCACTAGCGAACTGTCACTGATAAGATACAACAATGTACCTGCGACCTTTCTGAAGGAGTAGAAATCTATCAAACAAAAACAGACACGGGAAAAACGCTTCTTAGGCCTCTTTGATACTGAAAGGAAACCCCTATAAAGACTATAATACCGAATGGAAACCTTATAGAGCCTCTTTAATACCGAATGGAAACCCTTATAGAGCCTCTTTGATACCGAAGCGAATCCCTAATGGAGTCTCTTTGATACTGAAAGGAAACTCTCATGGAGCCTCTTTGATACCGAGGGGAACCCTAATGGAGCCCCTTTGATAGCGAAGGGAATCCTTAATGGAGTCTCTTTGATAGCGAAGGGAAACACTAATGAAGCCTCTTTGATACCGAAGGGAAACCTTTATAGATCCTCTCTGATACCATAGGGCAACCCTAATGAGCCTCTTTGATACCGAAGGGAAAACTTTATGGAGCTTCTTTGATATCGAATGGAAACCCTTAAAGATCCTCTTTAATACCGATGGGAAACCCTAATGGAGCCTCTTTGATGCCGATTTATATACAATAACAATAATGTCTGAGTTTCATATCATGCATGCAGATGGACTGGTTTCCATATCTGTTTGTTCTACTTATATCTCCTAGTACGTTAAAATCTTTTTGGTTTTGATGTTCAACCGTTGCCTCAAAGACGCCATCACTAGGACTTGTTTGTAACACTAACAGGTACCGTTCTCTAGTGTCTTCCTTAGGTGTGTAGAAATAATACAGCAGGGGCTTTTTGTATTGGTTTTGAGCATCGTATCTTAAATTTGTATTAACCCTCTTTGCCGCCAGAATTTTCTTCAACTTCAGTTCAGCACATAACTTTCTTGGCAGAGGGTCATTCATCTGTGACATTACGAATGACGTCAGTTGTTGAATAATTGGAAGATTAACGTCGACTTTTTCCGAGGAATAACACACACAATTATGCTCATCAATTCCCGCATCTGCGCATGACCTGTCTTCCGGAATGGGTCTAAATAAGCTTATACCTCTTGGATAGGGGTTGTCTACTTCCGGTGAATTGAAATTTTCATTGATAATATCCATCATTGTTTGATATGTATCGAACGGTGAAGTTAACCTGTCTATGTTAGTTTTTAGATTTTTATGCAAGTTTGGAAACTGTTGCTTTAGATGCTCCGGCACGACAAGTGATAGTAACGGAAGACGCTCTTCTAATCTACCAATCGGAGTGTTTCTAATTTTATCAACACGTGACCCATGATCACTTAAGAAGAACAAGAAAGAATTTTCTAGAAATCCTTCAGTTCTAAGGAAAATAAGCATGTTCAATAAGTCTTCGTCTGCTAATTTTATAAAATTTACATAATTATGACTGAGTTTATTGTTCCATACTTGTGCAAACTTGTAATCTTCCCTGTATGCAATCAAAAATCGTTTAAAATATTCTATAGCTAGGACGTGCATTGGTGTATCTCCGTAACACAAATAGGAATTTGTCCGAAGCCTAAAATTTTTGTCTTCAAAAAATTGTAAAACATCCGCAAGGGGCGCTTCGAACTGTTCCATTTCGTTAATTGCTAGATAAAATGGTCTCATGTAATGATCTGTTGGCGGCTTAGAAAATCCACCACCCCCACTCGTTTCTAGATTGTAAGTACACAATCGTGGCCAATCTTCTGAAAAAAATGTAGCACCACCTTGAGCTGAAACATTGCGCCATATAAATGGATGGTTATCGTACGGAAGATTAGGTACGACTGGAAATTCTTTTGTGAACGCAAAATGTCCGGTCATAACCGGGGCTAGGTTTGGTAGAGTGGTATCAGCAACTTTGGTATAACCTTTCAGAACATAACCACCCAGATTAGTTTCTAAATATTTCAATGTTTTCGGAAGCTCTCGTATTGCTGCAAGTCTAGAAACTGAATCTAATCCGAACATGAGAATGTTATAATTTTTCCCGCCGTTTTTCTTCTTTTTAATTTCCTCCATCGGTCGGTACACTTGAAAATGTAGTCTGCTGTAAATCATTTTTTTATTCACAAAACATTTCACATTCACAAAATCTGTCTTAACTACGACAGAAACATTAAACCACACCTCTTCTCCAAGTTTTATATTTTTGTCGTCTGTTTTACGAATGATTTCCTGATAAAGGCAGGTAACTCTTTTCCCGCGTGTTCGTGTTACGTTGATATGCAAGGTTGAATTATAGTCAAAATAAACTAAATCTGTTTCTTTAGAACAAACAATAGGATCGGGTTTCCAGTAGAATTTCATTATGTCTCTATCAAACGGATCTGTCTGAGGTATTAGACAATGGGCATATATATTGCCATGGCTGTATGACATGTAACCAGGACCAAAATAGAGGTGATACGCACAATACACAAAAAGTACACATACTACACAGGAGTACGTCAACGTTTTAAATATGTGTTTCTCTCTGATCAAATTTAATAATCGTTTTCGTAAAACCCTAAATGGAAACATTTCTGTTGGTTGCTGGAGATTTTATTTTAAAACCTGAAACGACAATAGAAGCCATTTTAAACTAATTTAATATGATGTGAATACTGCAATCTGATTGGCTGATCCGCCTGGAGCAACATTGGTTATACTTGATAACTTGGGTTGCTATTGTAACGTCGTCATTTTCATTTTAAACATATTTTATTCATAAATAAATGAAACGTCGTCAACATATTCATTAGCCAACTACAAATTTAAATAGTTCCATGGAATAATCGTAATTAAAATCGAGGAATCATGACATTTTGTTGTAAACAATAAATTATGTTCAATATTAGATGATACATGTATGTATATTTTTACATAATGTCCGTTGAAAGTGGCGTTATGGACCAAATTAACCCTAATCCGTATTTGTCTTCAACAAAAATACATTACAAATGTTGCTCATTCTTTAGCTTTCTGTGTAGTGCTTTTTCGGTCTTTGTTTGTCCCCTTGTCCCTTGTTAACCATTGTATTATCTGCCCTTCCATTTGCAAGTAAGGGCCCGGGTGGCTCAATGAGTTAGGTAGTCGGATTACCTAACAACTCATACTGCCTTTCATCAATACGACGTGGGTTCGCGCCCGGCTTTGTAAATTACAAAAAGGGTGCACTCGACTCGCAGCCGCAAGTGATAACGTTTACCAGTTTGCTTGCCCATGGTCGGTGGTTCTCTCCGGGTACCCCGGCTTCTTCCACCACTAATACTGGTCGCCATGATATAGCTGAAATATTGCTGAAAGTGGCGTTAAACAAATAAATAAATCAAATCAAATCAACCATTTGCAGCTTCTA
Source organism: Bathymodiolus septemdierum (assembly GCA_963383655.1). NCBI lineage: Eukaryota > Metazoa > Mollusca > Bivalvia > Mytilida > Modiolidae > Bathymodiolus > Bathymodiolus septemdierum. The sequence continues at coordinate 3,573,017 of OY726531.1, forward strand.
ATTACCCCTTTGGTATCTTCTATCTTTCTTAATAAGTCTGCATTTTTCGCATTTCTCTTCATTTTAGTTAATTGTTTTTAACAATGTGTTACATTTGAAATGACATATTATAACCGCTTCGGTGGTGTAATGGTTCACGTGCTCGCCGCGAGTGTGGTAGATCATGGGTTCGAGCCCCTATCGGGTTAAACCAAAGAGTAATTGGTATTTATTGCTTCTCCGCTACGCATGCGGCATTAAGGAGAAAGAGCAATGACTGGTTGGCTTAGAATCGGAATAATGTAACCCAGTGTGGGAGACATGTCTAGTCGCGGACTGTTGATCCAGTGAGCTAACACTATAAAAATCCAACTAAGTGAGTTGGTCGAGTACAAAGCGGACCTCGAGGCGAACATGCTATCCAGTACATCACCGATGCGGTTCCATGCAAATTAGTAAATAATCTTTAAACCTTAGCTTATACACGACATTTTTTTCTTTTTCTTTTTTTAACATGTAGATTAAACCCAGGAACAGAACAATTAAGGTACGCGATCTTAAAATAATATTTCAAACAAAACGACACTAAGAAGTAAATATTTGAATAAAATATTACTAAACCATTAAATGGAATGAACAAATTCGATTTTAAGATACTTATCGAGTTAATCTTAGCGATCATATCCAATCCAATTATATGTCTAACACTTAAATGATTGTTACTTAATACCGCCAGCTCTATAATGTATAGCGCAGACACTTGTTTCATTCAAAAAATATATGCTCCGCTGACCCAATTATATCGTTACACTCCCGAGATATTTCTCTTTTCGACTGCCACATTTAGATATACCTACCGGGCCCCCCTCAGACGAATTGGACAAGAATATTCAGCGAACGTCGCATTTTCTACTTTTAAATCATTGAAACGGATACAGTCACTTCCGATTTGCGCTAGATTTTTCATATGCATTTGGAATTCTCTAGATAGGCCATGTGTAACAATGCCATCAAGATCATCTCTTCTCAAATGTAAAGTAATCCTTTAAAATACAGATAATTGTTCCAATGTAGATTATAAAAATATATTCAACTCCAAATTACTGACATTTGATTTTTAAAGCACTTTTTTTTTTTATTTTCTAAATCAATTTAGACCGGATCGGAAGTGGCTGTATCCGTTTCAATGACTTAAAAGTAGAAAATGCGACGTTCGTTGAATATTCTTGTCCAATTCGTCTGAGGGGGGCCCGGTAGTTATATTTAAATGTGGCAGTCGAAAAGAGAAATATCTCGGGAGTGTAACGATATAATTGGGTCAGCGAAAGGATCACAAATAAGTGAAAAATATTGAGCCAAAGTAGGGAAAGGGAAAAGGGCAGATGTTTACCTTGAAGTAAGGAAGAGGAGGGGCATATATTTTTTGAATGAAACAAGTGCCTGTGGTGTATAGAACTAATGCTATACATACACATGACAACTTCTATGTCGCGAAAATAAAGTTCAGGATTATGACTCGGCTCTCTTTACAACTACACTAATCATCTATTCGCTATTTGACTAACATGAAAAAACACTTGCATGACCACACTATTTTACAAAGAGTAGAGATTGGCCCATGTAACCCCGCCACCTGAAGTGCCTGTTTCACAGCCAAGAAAATGAGCTGTCATATATGTGCCCGTTTGAGACTGGACATTTTAATGTTGATATTCATGATGTCGGTTAATATGAGGTCCATGTCAATGATGACGATTAAAATGAGGTCTGTGTCTATGATGTCGGTCAAAATGAGCTCCATGTCTATGTTGTCGGTCGAAATGAGGTCCATGTCTATGATGTCTGTCAAAATGAGGTCCATGTCTATGATGGATGTCGGTCAAAATGAGCTCCATGTCTATGATGTCGGTCGAAATGAGGTCCATGTCTATGATGTCGGTCAAAATGAGGCCCATGTCTAGGATGTCGGTCAAAACGAGGTCCATGTATATGATGTCTGTCAAAATGAGGTCCATGTCTATGATGACGGTTAAAATGAGGTCCATGTCTATGATGTCGGTCAAAGCGAGGTCCATGTCTATGATGTCGGTCAAAGCGAGGTCCATGTCTATGATGTTGGTGAAAATGAGGTTCATGCCTATGATGTCGGTCAAAATGAGGTCCATGTCTATGATGACGGTTAAAATGAGGTCCATGTCTATGATGTTGGTCAAAGCGAGGTCCATGTCTATGATGTCGGTCAAAATGAAGTCCATGTCTATGATGTCGGTCAAAACGAGGTCCATGCCTATGATGTTGGTCAAAATGAGGTCCATGTCTATGATGTCGGTCAAAATGAGGTCCATGTCTATGATGTCGGTCAAAATGAGGTCCATGTCTATGATGTCGGTCAAAATGAGGTCCATGTCTATGATGTCGGTCAAAATGAGATCCATGTCTATGATGTTGGTCAAAATGAGGTCCATGTCTATGATGTCGGTCAAAATGAGGTCCATGTCTATGATGTCGGTCAAAATGAGGTCCATGTCTATGATGTTGGTCAAAATGAGGTCCATGTCTATGATGTTGGTCAAAATGAGGTTCATGCCTATGATGTTGGTCAAAATGAGGTCCATGTCTATGATGTCGGTCAAAATGAAGTCCATGTCTATGATGTCGGTCAAAATGAAGTCCATGTCTATGATGTCGGTCAAAATGACGAGGTCCATGTCCATGATGTTGGTCAAAACGAGGTCCCTTTCTATGATGTTGGTCAAAGTGAGGTTCATGTCTATGATGACGGTCAAAATGAGGTCCATGTCTATGATGTCGGTCAAAATGAGGTCTATGTCTATGATGTTGGTCAAAATGAAGGCTGTGTCTATGATGTTGGTCAAAATAAGGTCCATGTCTATGATGTCGGTCAAAATGAGGTTCATGTCTATGATGTCGGTCAAAATGAGGTCCATGTCTATGATGTCGGTCAAAATGAAGTCCATGTCTATGATGTCGGTCAAAATGACGAGGTCCATGTCCATGATGTTGGTCAAAACGAGGTCCATTTCTATGATGTTGGTCAAAGTGAGGTTCATGTCTATGAAGACGGTCAAAATGAGGTCCATGTCTATGATGTCGGTCAAAATGAGGTTCATGTCTATGAAGTCGATCAAAACGAAGTATGTGTCTATGATCTTGGTCAAAATGAGGTCCATGTCTATGATGTCAGCCAAAATGAGGTTCATGTCTATGATGTCGGTCAAAACGAAGTATGTGTCTATGATCTTGGTCAAAATGAGGTCCATTTCGATGATGTCGGTTTAAATGAGGTCTATGTCTATGATGTTGGTCAAAGTGAGATTCATGTCTATGATGTCGGTCAAAATGAGATCCATGTCTATGATGTCGGTCAAAACAAGGTCCATGTCTATGAAGTCGGTCAAAATGAAGTCCATGTCTATGATGTCGGTCAAAATGAGGTCCATGTCTATGATGTCGGTCAAAACGAGGTTCATGTCTATGAAGTCGGTTAAAATGAGGTCTATGTCTATGATGTCGGTTAAAATGAGGTCCATGTCTATGATATCAGCCAAAATGAGGTTCATGTCTATGATGTTGGTCAAAACGAAGTCTGTGTCTATGATCTTGGTCAAAATGAGGTCCATGTCTATGATGTCGGTCAAAATGAGGTCCATTTCTATGATGTCGGTTAAAATGAGGTCTATGTCTATGATGTTGGTCAAAGTGAGGTTCATGTCTATGATGTCGGTCAAAATGAGGTTCATGTCTATGATTTTGGTAAAAATGAGGTCCATGTCTATGATGTCGGTCAAAATGAGGTCCATGTCTATAATGTTGATCAAAACGAAGTCTGTGTCTATGATGTTGATCAAAATAAGGTCGATGTCTATGATGTCAGTTAAAATGAGGTCCATGTCTATGATGTTGGTCAAAGTGAGGTCCATGTATATGATGTCTGTCAAAATGAGGTCCATGTCTATGATGACGGTTAAAATGAGGTCCATGTCTATGATGTCGGTCAAAGCGAGGTCCATGTCTATGATGTCGGTCAAAGCGAGGTCCATGTCTATGATGTCGGTCAAAACGAGGTCCATGTCTATGATGTTGGTGAAAATGAGGTTCATGCCTATGATGTCGGTCAAAATGAGGTCCATGTCTATGATGACGGTTAAAATGAGGTCCATGTCTATGATGTTGGTCAAAGCGAGGTCCATGTCTATGATGTCGGTCAAAATGAAGTCCATGTCTATGATGTCGGTCAAAACGAGGTCCATGCCTATGATGTTGGTCAAAATGAGGTCCATGTCTATGATGTCGGTCAAAATGAGGTCCATGTCTATGATGTCGGTCAAAATGAGGTCCATGTCTATGATGTCGGTCAAAATGAGGTCCATGTCTATGATGTCGGTCAAAATGAGATCCATGTCTATGATGTTGGTCAAAATGAGGTCCATGTCTATGATGTCGGTCAAAATGAGGTCCATGTCTATGATGTCGGTCAAAATGAGGTCCATGTCTATGATGTTGGTCAAAATGAGGTCCATGTCTATGATGTTGGTCAAAATGAGGTTCATGCCTATGATGTTGGTCAAAATGAGGTCCATGTCTATGATGTCGGTCAAAATGAGGTCCATGTCTATGATGTCGGTCAAAATGAAGTCCATGTCTATGATGTCGGTCAAAATGACGAGGTCCATGTCCATGATGTTGGTCAAAACGAGGTCCCTTTCTATGATGTTGGTCAAAGTGAGGTTCATGTCTATGATGACGGTCAAAATGAGGTCCATGTCTATGATGTCGGTCAAAATGAGGTCTATGTCTATGATGTTGGTCAAAATGAAGGCTGTGTCTATGATGTTGGTCAAAATAAGGTCCATGTCTATGATGTCGGTCAAAATGAGGTTCATGTCTATGATGTCGGTCAAAATGAGGTCCATGTCTATGATGTCGGTCAAAATGAAGTCCATGTCTATGATGTCGGTCAAAATGACGAGGTCCATGTCCATGATGTTGGTCAAAACGAGGTCCATTTCTATGATGTTGGTCAAAGTGAGGTTCATGTCTATGAAGACGGTCAAAATGAGGTCCATGTCTATGATGTCGGTCAAAATGAGGTTCATGTCTATGAAGTCGATCAAAACGAAGTATGTGTCTATGATCTTGGTCAAAATGAGGTCCATGTCTATGATGTCAGCCAAAATGAGGTTCATGTCTATGATGTCGGTCAAAACGAAGTATGTGTCTATGATCTTGGTCAAAATGAGGTCCATTTCGATGATGTCGGTTTAAATGAGGTCTATGTCTATGATGTTGGTCAAAGTGAGATTCATGTCTATGATGTCGGTCAAAATGAGATCCATGTCTATGATGTCGGTCAAAACAAGGTCCATGTCTATGAAATCGGTCAAAATGAAGTCCATGTCTATGATGTCGGTCAAAATGAGGTCCATGTCTATGATGTCGGTCAAAACGAGGTTCATGTCTATGAAGTCGGTTAAAATGAGGTCTATGTCTATGATGTCGGTTAAAATGAGGTCCATGTCTATGATATCAGCCAAAATGAGGTTCATGTCTATGATGTTGGTCAAAACGAAGTCCGTGTCTATGATCTTGGTCAAAATGAGGTCCATGTCTATGATGTCGGTCAAAATGAGGTCCATTTCTATGATGTCGGTTAAAATGAGGTCTATGTCTATGATGTTGGTCAAAGTGAGGTTCATGTCTATGATGTCGGTCAAAATGAGGTTCATGTCTATGATTTTGGTAAAAATGAGGTCCATGTCTATGATGTCGGTCAAAATGAGGTCCATGTCTATAATGTTGATCAAAACGAAGTCTGTGTCTATGATGTTGATCAAAATAAGGTCGATGTCTATGATGTCAGTTAAAATGAGGTCCATGTCTATGATGTTGGTCAAAGTGAGGTCCATGTATATGATGTCTGTCAAAATGAGGTCCATGTCTATGATGACGGTTAAAATGAGGTTCATGCCTATGATGTCGGTCAAAGCGAGGTCCATGTCTATGATGTCGGTCAAAGCGAGGTCCATGTCTATGATGTCGGTCAAAACGAGGTCCATGTCTATGATGTTGGTGAAAATGAGGTTCATGCCTATGATGTCGGTCAAAATGAGGTCCATGTCTATGATGACGGTTAAAATGAGGTCCATGTCTATGATGTTGGTCAAAGCGAGGTCCATGTCTATGATGTCGGTCAAAATGAAGTCCATGTCTATGATGTCGGTCAAAACGAGGTCCATGCCTATGATGTTGGTCAAAATGAGGTCCATGTCTATGATGTCGGTCAAAATGAGGTCCATGTCTATGATGTCGGTCAAAATGAGGTCCATGTCTATGATGTCGGTCAAAATGAGGTCCATGTCTATGATGTCGGTCAAAATGAGATCCATGTCTATGATGTTGGTCAAAATGAGGTCCATGTCTATGATGTCGGTCAAAATGAGGTCCATGTCTATGATGTCGGTCAAAATGAGGTCCATGTCTATGATGTTGGTCAAAATGAGGTCCATGTCTATGATGTTGGTCAAAATGAGGTTCATGCCTATGATGTTGGTCAAAATGAGGTCCATGTCTATGATGTCGGTCAAAATGAGGTCCATGTCTATGATGTCGGTCAAAATGAAGTCCATGTCTATGATGTCGGTCAAAATGACGAGGTCCATGTCCATGATGTTGGTCAAAACGAGGTCCCTTTCTATGATGTTGGTCAAAGTGAGGTTCATGTCTATGATGACGGTCAAAATGAGGTCCATGTCTATGATGTCGGTCAAAATGAGGTCTATGTCTATGATGTTGGTCAAAATGAAGGCTGTGTCTATGATGTTGGTCAAAATAAGGTCCATGTCTATGATGTCGGTCAAAATGAGGTTCATGTCTATGATGTCGGTCAAAATGAGGTCCATGTCTATGATGTCGGTCAAAATGAAGTCCATGTCTATGATGTCGGTCAAAATGACGAGGTCCATGTCCATGATGTTGGTCAAAACGAGGTCCATTTCTATGATGTTGGTCAAAGTGAGGTTCATGTCTATGAAGACGGTCAAAATGAGGTCCATGTCTATGATGTCGGTCAAAATGAGGTTCATGTCTATGAAGTCGATCAAAACGAAGTATGTGTCTATGATCTTGGTCAAAATGAGGTCCATGTCTATGATGTCAGCCAAAATGAGGTTCATGTCTATGATGTCGGTCAAAACGAAGTATGTGTCTATGATCTTGGTCAAAATGAGGTCCATTTCGATGATGTCGGTTTAAATGAGGTCTATGTCTATGATGTTGGTCAAAGTGAGATTCATGTCTATGATGTCGGTCAAAATGAGATCCATGTCTATGATGTCGGTCAAAACAAGGTCCATGTCTATGAAGTCGGTCAAAATGAAGTCCATGTCTATGATGTCGGTCAAAATGAGATCCATGTCTATGATGTCGGTCAAAACGAGGTTCATGTCTATGAAGTCGGTTAAAATGAGGTCTATGTCTATGATGTCGGTTAAAATGAGGTCCATGTCTATGATATCAGCCAAAATGAGGTTCATGTCTATGATGTTGGTCAAAACGAAGTCTGTGTCTATGATCTTGGTCAAAATGAGGTCCATGTCTATGATGTCGGTCAAAATGAGGTCCATTTCTATGATGTCGGTTAAAATGAGGTCTATGTCTATGATGTTGGTCAAAGTGAGGTTCATGTCTATGATGTCGGTCAAAATGAGGTTCATGTCTATGATTTTGGTAAAAATGAGGTCCATGTCTATGATGTCGGTCAAAATGAGGTCCATGTCTATAATGTTGATCAAAACGAAGTCTGTGTCTATGATGTTGATCAAAATAAGGTCGATGTCTATGATGTCAGTTAAAATGAGGTCCATGTCTATGATGTTGGTCAAAGTGAGGTTCATGTCTATGATGTCGGTCAAAATGAGGTCCATGTCTATGATGTTGGTAAAAATGAGGTCCATGTCTATGATGTCGGTCAAAACGAGGTCCATGTCTATGATTCCAGTCAAAATGAGGTCCACGTCTATGATATCAGTCAAAATGAGGTCCATGTCTATGATGTTGGTCAAAACGAAGTCTGTGTCTATAATGTTGGTCAAAATAAGGTCCATGTCTATAATGTTGATTAAAACGAAGTGTCTATGATGTTGGTCAAAATGAGAACCATGTCTATGATATCATTCAAAACGAGGTCCATGTCTATGATGTCGGTCAAAACGAGGTCCATGTCTATGATGTCGGTCAAAATGAGGTCCATGTCTATGATGTCGGTCAAAATGAGATCCATGTCTATGATGTTGGTCAAAATGAGGTCCATGTCTATGATGTCGGTCAAAATGAGGTCCATGTCTATGATGTCGGTCAAAATGAGGTCCATGTCTATGATGTTGGTCAAAATGAGGTCCATGTCTATGATGTTGGTCAAAATGAGGTTCATGCCTATGATGTTGGTCAAAATGAGGTCCATGTCTATGATGTCGGTCAAAATGAGGTCCATGTCTATGATGTCGGTCAAAATGAAGTCCATGTCTATGATGTCGGTCAAAATGACGAGGTCCATGTCCATGATGTTGGTCAAAACGAGGTCCCTTTCTATGATGTTGGTCAAAGTGAGGTTCATGTCTATGATGACGGTCAAAATGAGGTCCATGTCTATGATGTCGGTCAAAATGAGGTCTATGTCTATGATGTTGGTCAAAATGAAGGCTGTGTCTATGATGTTGGTCAAAATAAGGTCCATGTCTATGATGTCGGTCAAAATGAGGTTCATGTCTATGATGTCGGTCAAAATGAGGTCCATGTCTATGATGTCGGTCAAAATGAAGTCCATGTCTATGATGTCGGTCAAAATGACGAGGTCCATGTCCATGATGTTGGTCAAAACGAGGTCCATTTCTATGATGTTGGTCAAAGTGAGGTTCATGTCTATGAAGACGGTCAAAATGAGGTCCATGTCTATGATGTCGGTCAAAATGAGGTTCATGTCTATGAAGTCGATCAAAACGAAGTATGTGTCTATGATCTTGGTCAAAATGAGGTCCATGTCTATGATGTCAGCCAAAATGAGGTTCATGTCTATGATGTCGGTCAAAACGAAGTATGTGTCTATGATCTTGGTCAAAATGAGGTCCATTTCGATGATGTCGGTTTAAATGAGGTCTATGTCTATGATGTTGGTCAAAGTGAGATTCATGTCTATGATGTCGGTCAAAATGAGATCCATGTCTATGATGTCGGTCAAAACAAGGTCCATGTCTATGAAGTCGGTCAAAATGAAGTCCATGTCTATGATGTCGGTCAAAATGAGATCCATGTCTATGATGTCGGTCAAAACGAGGTTCATGTCTATGAAGTCGGTTAAAATGAGGTCTATGTCTATGATGTCGGTTAAAATGAGGTCCATGTCTATGATATCAGCCAAAATGAGGTTCATGTCTATGATGTTGGTCAAAACGAAGTCTGTGTCTATGATCTTGGTCAAAATGAGGTCCATGTCTATGATGTCGGTCAAAATGAGGTCCATTTCTATGATGTCGGTTAAAATGAGGTCTATGTCTATGATGTTGGTCAAAGTGAGGTTCATGTCTATGATGTCGGTCAAAATGAGGTTCATGTCTATGATTTTGGTAAAAATGAGGTCCATGTCTATGATGTCGGTCAAAATGAGGTCCATGTCTATAATGTTGATCAAAACGAAGTCTGTGTCTATGATGTTGATCAAAATAAGGTCGATGTCTATGATGTCAGTTAAAATGAGGTCCATGTCTATGATGTTGGTCAAAGTGAGGTTCATGTCTATGATGTCGGTCAAAATGAGGTCCATGTCTATGATGTTGGTAAAAATGAGGTCCATGTCTATGATGTCGGTCAAAACGAGGTCCATGTCTATGATTCCAGTCAAAATGAGGTCCACGTCTATGATATCAGTCAAAATGAGGTCCATGTCTATGATGTTGGTCAAAACGAAGTCTGTGTCTATAATGTTGGTCAAAATAAGGTCCATGTCTATAATGTTGATTAAAACGAAGTGTCTATGATGTTGGTCAAAATGAGAACCATGTCTATGATATCATTCAAAACGAGGTCCATGTCTATGATGTCGGTCAAAACGAGGTCCATGTCTATGATGTCGGTCAAAATGAGATCTATGTCTATGATGCCGGTCAAAGTGAGGTTCAAGTCTATGATATCGGTCAAAATGAAGTCCATGTCTATGATGTAGGTCAAAACGAGGTACATGTTTATGATATCGATCAAAATGAAAACCATGTCTATGATGTCGGTCAAAATGAGGTCCATGTCTGTGATGTTGGTCAAGACGAAGTCTGTGTCTATGATGTTGGAAAACATAAGGTCCATGGCTATGAAGTCAGCCAAAATCAGGTTCATGTCTATGATGTCGATTAAAACGAAGTCTGTGTCTTTGATTTTGATCAAGATGAGGTCCATGTCTATGATATCGGTCAAAATGAGGTCCATGTCTATGATGTCGGTCAAAGTGAGATTCATTTCTATGATGTCGGTCAAAATGAGGTCCATGTCTATGATGTCGGTGAAAACGAGGTCCATGTCTATGAAGTCGGTCAAAATGAGGTCCATGTCTATGATGTCGGTCAAAGTGAGATTCATGTCTATGATGTTGGTCAAAATGAGGTCCATGTCTATGATATCGGTCAAAACGAGGTCCATGTCTATGAAGTCGGTGAAAATGAGGTTCATGTCTATGATGTCGGTCAAAATGAGGTCCATTTCTATGATGTCGGTTAAAATGAGGTCTATGTCTATGATGTTGGTCAAAGTGAGGTTCAAGTCTATGATATCGGTCAAAATGAAGTCCATGTCTATGATGTAGGTCAAAACGAGGTACATGTTTATGATGTCGGTCAAAATGAAATCCATGTCTATGATGTCGGTCAAAATGAGGTCCATGTCTGTGATGTTGGTCAAGACGAAGTCTGTGTCTATGATGTTGGAAAACATAAGGTCCATGGCTATGAAGTCAGCCAAAATCAGGTTCATGTCTATGATGTCGATTAAAACGAAGTCTGTGTCTTTGATTTTGATCAAGATGAGGTCCATGTCTATGATATCGGTCAAAATGAGGTCCATGTCTGTGATGTCGGTCAAAATGAGGTCCATGTCTATGATGTCGGTCAAAGTAAAATTCATTTCTATGATGTCGGTCAAAATGAGGTCCATGTCTATGATGTCGGTCAAAACGAGGTCCATGTCTATGAAGTCGGTCAAAATGAGGTCCATGTCTATGATGTCGGTCAAAATGAGGTCTATGTCTATGATTTTGGTCAAAATGAAGGCTGTGTCTATGATGTTGGTCAAAATAAGGTCCATGTCTATGATGTCAGCCAAAATGAGGTTCATGTCTATGATGTCGGTCAAAACGAAGTATGTGTCTATGATCTTGGTCAAAATGAGGTTCATGTCTATGATGTCGGTCAAAATGAGGTCCATTTCTATGATGTCGGTTAAAATGAGGTCTATGTCTATGATGTTGGTCAAAACGAGGTCCATGTCTATGATGTTGGTCAAAGTGAGGTTGATGTCTATGATGTTGGTCAAAATGAGGTCCATGTCTATGATGTTGGTAAAAATGAGGTCCATGTCTATGATGTCGGTCAAAACGAGGTCCATGTCTATGATTCCAGTCAAAATGAGGTCCACGTCTATGATATCAGTCAAAATGAGGTCCATGTCTATGATGTTGGTCAAAACGAAGTCTGTGTCTATAATGTTGGTCAAAATAAGGTCCATGTCTATAATGTTGATTAAAACGAAGTGTCTATGATGTTGGTCAAAATGAGAACCATGTCTATGATATCATTCAAAACGAGGTCCATGTCTATGATGTCGGTCAAAACGAGGTCCATGTCTATGATGTCGGTCAAAATGAGATCTATGTCTATGATGCCGGTCAAAGTGAGGTTCAAGTCTATGATATCGGTCAAAATGAAGTCCATGTCTATGATGTAGGTCAAAACGAGGTACATGTTTATGATGTCGATCAAAATGAAAACCATGTCTATGATGTCGGTCAAAATGAGGTCCATGTCTGTGATGTTGGTCAAGACGAAGTCTGTGTCTATGATGTTGGAAAACATAAGGTCCATGGCTATGAAGTCAGCCAAAATCAGGTTCATGTCTATGATGTCGATTAAAACGAAGTCTGTGTCTTTGATTTTGATCAAGATGAGGTCCATGTCTATGATATCGGTCAAAATGAGGTCCATGTCTATGATGTCGGTCAAAGTGAGATTCATTTCTATGATGTCGGTCAAAATGAGGTCCATGTCTATGATGTCGGTCAAAACGAGGTCCATGTCTATGAAGTCGGTCAAAATGAGGTCCATGTCTATGATGTCGGTCAAAGTGAGATTCATGTCTATGATGTTGGTCAAAATGAGGTCCATGTCTATGATATCGGTCAAAACGAGGTCCATGTCTATGAAGTCGGTGAAAATGAGGTTCATGTCTATGATGTCGGTCAAAATGAGGTCCATTTCTATGATGTCGGTTAAAATGAGGTCTATGTCTATGATGTTGGTCAAAGTGAGGTTCAAGTCTATGATATCGGTCAAAATGAAGTCCATGTCTATGATGTAGGTCAAAACGAGGTACATGTTTATGATGTCGGTCAAAATGAAATCCATGTCTATGATGTCGGTCAAAATGAGGTCCATGTCTGTGATGTTGGTCAAGACGAAGTCTGTGTCTATGATGTTGGAAAACATAAGGTCCATGGCTATGAAGTCAGCCAAAATCAGGTTCATGTCTATGATGTCGATTAAAACGAAGTCTGTGTCTTTGATTTTGATCAAGATGAGGTCCATGTCTATGATATCGGTCAAAATGAGGTCCATGTCTGTGATGTCGGTCAAAATGAGGTCCATGTCTATGATGTCGGTCAAAGTAAAATTCATTTCTATGATGTCGGTCAAAATGAGGTCCATGTCTATGATGTCGGTCAAAACGAGGTCCATGTCTATGAAGTCGGTCAAAATGAGGTCCATGTCTATGATGTCGGTCAAAATGAGGTCTATGTCTATGATTTTGGTCAAAATGAAGGCTGTGTCTATGATGTTGGTCAAAATAAGGTCCATGTCTATGATGTCAGCCAAAATGAGGTTCATGTCTATGATGTCGGTCAAAACGAAGTATGTGTCTATGATCTTGGTCAAAATGAGGTTCATGTCTATGATGTCGGTCAAAACGAAGTATGTGTCTATGATGTTGGTAAAAATGAGGTCCATGTCTATGATGTCGTTCAAAACGAGGTTCATGTCTATGATGTCGGTCAAAGTGAGATCCATGTCTATGATGTCGTTCAAAACGAGGTTCATGTCTATGATGTCGGTCAAAGTGAGATCCATGTCTATGATGTCGGTCAAAATGAGGTCCATGTCTATGATGTTGGTCAAAACGAAGTCTGTGTCTATGATGTTGGTCAAAATAAGGTCCATGTCTATGATGTCAGTTAAAATGAGGTCCATGTCTACGATGTTGGTCAAAGTGAGGTTCATGTCTATGATGTCGGTCAAAATGAGGTTCATGTCTATGATGTCGGTCAAAATGAGGTCCATGTCTATGATGTTGGTAAAAATGAGGTCCATGTCTATGATGTCGTTCAAAACGAGGTTCATGTCTATGATGTCGGTCAAAATGAGGTCCATGTCTATGAAGTCGGTCAAAATGAGGTCCATGTCTATGATGTTGGTCAAAACGAAGTCTGTGTCTATGATGTTGGTCAAAATAAGGTCCATGTCTATGATATCAGTTAAAATGAGGTCCATGTCTATGATGTTGGTCAAAGTGAGGTTCATGTCTATGATGTCGGTCAAAATGAGGTCCATGTCTATGATGTCGGTCAAAATGAGGTCCATGTCTATGATGTCGGTCAAAGTGAGATTCATGTCTATGATGTTGGTCAAAGTGAGGTTCATGTCTATGATGTCGGTCAAAATGAGGTCCATGTCTATGATGTCGGTCAAAACGAGGTCCATGTCTATGATGTTGGTCAAAGTTAGGTTCATGTCTATGATATCGGTCAAAATGAGGTCCATGTCTATGATGTCGGTTAAAATGAGGTCTATGTCTATGATGTTGGTCAAAGTGAGGTTCATGTCTATGATGTCGGTCAAAGTGAGATCCATGTCTATGATGTTGGTAAAAATGGGGTCCATGTCTATGATGTCGTTCAAAACGAGGTTCATGTCTATGATGTCGGTCAAAGTGAGATCAATGTCTATGATGTCGGTCAAAATGAGGTCCATGTCTATGATGTTGGTCAAAACGAAGTCTGTGTCTATGATATTGGTCAAAATAAGGTCCATGTCTATGATGTCAGTTAAAATGAGGTCCATGTCTATGATGTTGGTCAAAATGAGGTTCATGTCTATGATGTCGGTCAAAATGAGGTCCATGTCTATGATGTCGGTCAAAATGAGGTCCATGTCTATGATGTTGGTAAAAATGAGGTCCATGTCTATGATGTCGTTCAAAACGAGGTTCATGTCTATGATGTCGGTCAAAATGAGGTCCATGTCTATGAAGTCGGTCAAAATGAGGTCCATGTCTATGATGTTGGTCAAAACGAAGTCTGTGTCTATGATGTTGGTCAAAATAAGGTCCATGTCTATGATATCAGTTAAAATGAGGTCCATGTCTATGATGTTGGTCAAAGTGAGGTTCATGTCTATGATGTCGGTCAAAATGAGGTCCATGTCTATGATGTCGGTCAAAATGAGGTCCATGTCTATGATGTCGGTCAAAGTGAGATTCATGTCTATGATGTTGGTCAAAATGAGGTCCATGTCTATGATGTCGGTCAAAACGAAGTCCATGTCTATGAAGTCGGTGAAAATGAGGTTCATGTCTATGATGTCGGTCAAAATAAGGTCTATGTCTATGATGTTGGTCAAAATGAGATCCATGTCTATGATGGCGGTCAAAATGAGGTCCATGTCTATGATATCGCTCACTACGAGGTCCATGTCATTGATGTCGGTCAAAATGAGGTCCATGTCATTGATGTCGATCAAAATGAGATTCATAATCATTACGTTAGTCAAAACGAGGTTCACCTGTGATGTTGGTCAAAAGGAGGTCCATATCATTACGGTGGTGATAATGAGGTCCATGTCAGTCAAGAGTGTTTAAAACGTGTTATATTATTGTGTATTCGTTGTAATGTTGTACATGCATTTGTTTCTGGTTTTGTTTGTTTAATTTTGTTTTTTGCTTGTTTTTGTTTTTGTTTTTTGGTTACATATTCACATATACTCTTTTATATATTGAACATATATTGAACCAGATCGGTGGTGTAAAGGCTAGCGTGGTCGCCTCGAGTTTGGTAGATCGTGTGTTCGAGTCCCTGTTGGTTCACACCAAATATATAAAACTGGCATCTGTTGTTCCTCCGCTAAGCATGCAGCATTGAGGAGAAAGGGAAAAGATGTTTGACTCGGAATCGGGATAATGTGTCGGCGAGGTGAGCGACATCTCTACCCACAGACAGAACTGTGTCAGTGATCTAGCACAATAGAACTCCAGCTATGCGTATTGGTTTAGTATAAAATGGACTTCATTGTCTTCTCATCGAATGTGACTTGTTCTACCTGTTATAACTAGAAATTGATCACTTGATGTTAAACAACTCACTCACTCACTCTTCTGTTCATATATTGAGATAAAATAAAAATGAGATGGCGGCAAGAGTTGTCGTTCATAATTGTATCATGCAATACTACATTTTTGTATATTGTTTATTTTAGAAGATCAGATGCAAAAATAGGGAAAATATAAAAACAAAAAATAAGTTGAAATGCATAGGGACAGGTGGGCACAATTGACGGTACCCAGGGCTCGACGGAAAGAGCTGCTCATCACGTCTCCAGGTGGCGTATATTGAGGCGGGAGAGGGGGTATATATAGTAACAATAACAATGTTCTTTTCTGCTCAATTTCTGATAATATTTCTTTAACCACATCGGATCTGTGATGTAATGGTTAGTGTGCTCGCCTCGATAATAGTAAATCGTGGGTTCGAGCCCCTGTCGGAAAAAAACAAAAGAATATAAATTTGGTATTTGTCAAGTTGCTTCTCTGCTAAGTACGCTGCTTTAAAGAGTAAAAACAAAGACTGATTCACTCGGAACTCAAGATAATGTATCCGAATGGAGCGACACGTGGAATGTTGTCTCAGTGAACTAGCACTATAATGATCCATATACACGTGTTGGTCTATTGAAAAGTGGCTCATCGAAATATAACCTGCTCCCGCCATAATACAATAGCTAAAAACTGCTTACTTAGTGTTAAATAAAAATCACTCGCTCACTCTTCCTTACTTCAGGGGGGGGGGGGGGGGGGTCTATTGTAGCCAGGGTAGTGGTAGCATGGTCATCTATACTACAAGGGAAAACATTCTATTCGGAATAACATC
Source organism: Bathymodiolus septemdierum (assembly GCA_963383655.1). Classification (NCBI taxonomy): domain Eukaryota; kingdom Metazoa; phylum Mollusca; class Bivalvia; order Mytilida; family Modiolidae; genus Bathymodiolus; species Bathymodiolus septemdierum. The sequence continues at coordinate 3,589,464 of OY726531.1, forward strand.
TATGTCTATATTACAAGAAGAGTTTGATGATACCAAAGGGAGATAATCAGAATCCGTATATCGAAGAAGAACAGACAACACAATTGTCAAAAGAAAAAGTATGAAATAAGGGTAATAACAAAAGTACCGAACTCCGAGCAATCTTATAAAGTGAAAGTCTAAACTCATAAACAGACAAAATCAGTCAACAATCGGAAAACTGTGAAAACTGTAATGAAAGGACAAACAACGATCTGCAAAACATACACATGAAACTAAAGATCGAGTAACACTAACCCACTAAAAACCGGTGGTGAACTCAGGTGCTCCGGAAGGGTAAGCAGTTACAACTTACTCCAGTTATTTAAAGATTAAAAAATGTAGAAAGTTATGTGTTTTCTGTGCAGTAACTTTTAAAGTTGTACAAACAGTCTTCTGGAAATTTGTCGAAAGCGGACATGACAGATAATCAATGTTTCAAGATTATCTATCCACCATACATCACTCCCGCCATTTTAGGTTTGGTTTATGGTGTTTTTCGCCACTTTCAACAATATTTCAGTAATATCGTGGGGGTCAGTTTTATTGGTGGAGGAAACTGGAGTACCCGGAGAAAATCAACGACCTGTCGCAAGTCACTTTATCACATAATATCGAGTACACCTCACCATGAACGAGGCTCGAACTCACAACTTTATTGATGATAAGCACTGATTGCATAGGTAGTTGTAAATCCAACTATCATACGCTCCCTCTCCCCCCAAATTAGAAATATATTATATACAATATAATGCTACTCACACTATTAAATATAAATCTGTGAAGATTCAATACATGCTACTCCAGTTGGTTAACCAATTCTGACTACACAAAAAATAATTCCTGTCATAAACTGTATATACACGTGTTTGTTTAGATTTGTCAGATATTCAGGAATCTAAAGGACAGAACTTGCGCCGTTTACACTCAGTCAATACACCTGCGATTATTAACAAATACAAATATGGTAAATCTGGTTTAAACTTTTAACATGATCAATATACTATTGTTAAATGACCTCAGTGTCCGCATTTTTAGCCAAAATGTCAACATTTACAATGTAATCCATATTTAATCAGTATGAATTAAATTTTTTTAAATCTTTTTAATAAAATAATATGTTTTATAGTAATACAGCCCTGAATTAAAACTTTAGTTAAAAAATGAAGAACAAAAAAGAATATCATTTTATTTGTTGTGTGGTTTTTCAAGTTTCGGGGGAGAGGGGGATTCCAAATCAAATATAAAATATAGTTTGTTTGTTTTTTTAATGTAGTGAATATATAATGAACACTTTGTACCTTTTTGTTAATGCCAGATAATATAAACATCACGTGGTTTCTCCTATCGGCAATTGTCGATTTTTTCAATGGTTGCATTGTGTGATAGTAGTATATCAGAACGGTTCAAGCCATATTTCGGGTGGAGCGAAGGGTGGAGCTACCGGAAGTGACGTCACCGGAAGTGACGTGACCGGAAGCGGCCCTGACCGTAAGTGATGGCGTGCGCATGCGCAACCGGTTCCCGCGCTTTTCTTTCTTACTATAGTAGTAGTACAAAATGTACCATTGCGCATGACCGAGATGGCTACCGGATATCCCCTGGAACTGGAAGTCACGTGACCGGAAGTTCCCTCGGGGTGCTCTCTAGGACGTCCGGGTCCTATAACCTTATCATTTTATACGAACTAGCCCTTTCACTACAATGGCATAGCTCTGTAACATACTTTATTTTACACCATTTTGCGATATGTTGTTTGCCAAACACATCAAAATTCGATGAAAGAAATTGATACATTAATTGTAAAAAATAAGGTGACAAACGACGATCTACAAAACATACACATAAAACTAAAGATGGAGCAACACGAACCCCACTAAAAATAAGTGTATAAGTATTATGTATGTTGTGTTAATATTATTTGTGTATTTCATGTAATTTGTTAGTACCTCTCATTTCGATTCCATGTATTGTAAAAATGTATGTATTTATCGCTCCTGTTACACAGTTAGTGTATTTTTGAATAAGCAGTTTTAAGCAGTTTAACCGGCATGAACTTCTACAAAATATTCATCTTTGACTGGAAGATGTATCCTTTTATTAAAGCTAATCATAAGTGTTATTTTTTTTCCATTCAGTCAGTGAATTTACGCTAACCAAAACTCTCATATGTAAAATGATAGCATTCATTATGGTCAGAATGAACAAGTCTAAAATATTATCACACCTACAAATTAAGCAAACTGGACATTATATTTTTTTTTATCTTTGAATGGCTATTTTATGTCTTTTTGAAGGATATGATACATTACATACATCATAAATAAACTTACATTATATTTCATATGAGAATGTACATGTGTATGATTTATCAATTTCTGATTTCCCCGTTACTTCTTGTATAATCTGAAGTTTTTATCCTCTTGACACATATAAACAAACATAGTTTTTTTTTTTTTTTTTTTTTTTCAATGACAAAAAGTTGAAAAACAATAAAAACCAAACTGTCCCAAAGTTATCGACATCCAATGGAATAAAGGTAGAAATAGGCAAATCAATATTATACAATTATAGTCTTTTGTCGAGGTCAATGCGAGTTTTTATGGACCTTTAACTAGATATTCACCGAAGCCTTTAGACTGAGGTGAATATTGATTTCGAAGGTCCATAAAAACTCGTATTGACCGATACAAAAGACTTTAATTGTTTTATTACATTAAAATGAAAAGTGAAAGTGAAACCAAGTCTCCGAGATTTCTGCAAATCTCCGTTTGACTTCTGCAAGCCCATCGCCTGCGTCGGACACGATGATTACTTGTTCATTCTAAAGTAACGCTAATACGACGATTCTGATTGGACGAATTTCACATTACCTTTATGTCCATTGGTCGAATAGAAATATAATTCACGTGATTCTTTTTGTAGATTTCGTTAGAAAACAAAAATGAAACCAAGTCAATACGAGTTTTAATCAAACAATATCAAATTTTACGGAATGTCAGGTGACAGCATGATAGCCAATAAAATTGTTTAAATAAAATCATTATGTAATAAAAAGCATTATCTTGTATAATCTTTTTAAAGAGTTCATAATGATTCCTTAATCTACCCAACACAAATCGCAGAAGTGTAATTAAATAACTATATGTTTGTATTTCTTTAGAAATGCCTGTACCAAGTCAGGATCATTACGGTTTTCACAGTTTTCCGGTTGTTGACTGATTTTGTCTGTTTATATAATTATGAGTTTTGACTTTCCCTTTGTAAGATTGTTCGGAGTTCGGTAATTTTGTTATTACCCTTATGTAACGCTATACAATATTACTGTGTAATGTAATTCATTTGTCGCATCAAACAGATATAGATGTAGATGTAATTTTTGATATTTTTCTTTCTATTTGTCATATATTATCATTTTCTAAATCTGCATGAGTATGGTGTTTAACGGCACTTTCAACAATATTACAGTTATATCGAGGCGGTCAGCTTTATTGAGGAAACCGGAGAAAACCACCAACCTGTCGTAATTCACAGACAAACTTTATCACATAATGTTGTACACCTCGCCATGAACGGGATTCGACCTCACAACGTTAGTGGTGATCACATAATTTTATATCGAGTATAAAGTATATAAACGAAATTTTATCAACTAATCAGTGCAACACTCACGCTTTTAAAACTAGTAGGTGTATTTAATTAATATATAAACTTCTCATTAAATTATACTACATGAATTATGATGTACTATTTCCATATAATCTCATACATTAAAGTAGCTGACATGAAGGCCATAATTAGTCAAATGCCATGTGGTGTTTTTTTTTGGTCAACAAACCGCACACAGAAATGTAATGTTAAAATACGATGAATGGATTCACGAAGAAAAACAAGTAACTGATATTTCAAACGTTGCGGTTTGAAAAAGTACGGGAAAAAATACGGGGGAAAACAAGTAACATTGTATTTCAAATGTTGTGGTTTGAAAAAGTACGGGAAAATGAAAATGTCTTATGACGTCATGTACGCGGAAAACAAGTAACGTTGCATTTCAAACGTTGTGCTTTGAGAAAGTACGGGAAAATGAAAATGTCTTATGACGTCATGTACGCGAAAAAACGTTGCATTTCAAACGTTGTGGTTTGAAAAAGTACGGGGAAAATGAAATGTTTTATAACGTCATGTACCGGAAAAACAAGTAACGTTGCATTTCAAACGTTGCCGTTTGTGAAAGAAGATTATAATTAAGAAATTACATTTTTAAAATATGATTTTTTTCAATGCCCGATAATTATTTTAGAAATGTTTAATTTTTCATCGAATTCTAACTTTTGTTTTTTTGTATGCTGTATTATGTAAAAAAGAAAATGACAATTTGTTATTGATTTGTTTTTCCAATATCCGAAGAATAAAATTTGATTCTGTAATATCTCTGAAAGTACTTGGTATATACCTATAACATTTTGCAGTGAGAACCATTAAAATTTCATTCTGTAATATTTCTGAAAGCACTTGGTATATACCTATAAAACCTTTTGGGTGTATAACCTTCACACAAAAAACACAAAAAACTCATTTTGGCCTTAGACCCGAAATTGTTAGAGACTATACAAGTAGGGAAATACCACAGTGAGAACGCGGACGTGATAGACTACTTGGAGTACATATCGAACATATCCGAAAACAATAAACTTTTGTGTAATTATTGAAGGTGCTAATACAATGGCGGGAAAGGGACAGATAACCAGTGAAAGGTCTAGAAGACGATAAATAGGACGCGGCGTCCTAGAGAGCACCCAAGGGAACTTCCGGTCACGCATGCGCACTCGTATATTTTTCAGGGGAATCCCTATGGGTGACGTTTCATAATGTCATTCCCGGTCAAAAGGTCCCACTAGGGCGGATATTGCACAATTTCCGGTTGTGCATGCGCACCCCCTCCCAAGACAATCGTAACTACTCGGCCATTCTTGCTACCTTGCAAATAACCTCGTATGCATTAGGCGTATAAATGGCACTACTTTTCACATGTCAGTTACATGAAAGATTGATAAAGTTATATTTTAAACAATTTTCTATATATCAATTAAAGTTTTAATTAGTTTTGCATGATTAGATTTTACTTAGTATGCCTTCCATATTGGATTTTCGTGGACTATATTTTTGTGCGGCTTAATTTAACTTAACTTCCGGCAAACAATTTAAGAAGAATTTCTACTATGTACGTACTAGGTTATTTGCAGGGTAGCGAGAATGGCCGAGGAGTTACGATTGCCTCCCAAGGGAATCCCTTCGGTCACGTCACTTCTGGTGAAAAGGCCCCACTAGGGGGGTATTGCGCAACTTCCGGTTACGCATGCGCGCACCCTTCTAAGGGAAACCCTTCGGGGTCACGTGACCTTTGGCAACCATGTCGGTCATGCGCAATGCTACATTTTGTACCACTACTATAGTAAGAACAAAGCGCGGGAACCGTTGCGCATGCGAACGCGATCACTTCCGTGATTTCCGGTTCCGGTCAGGGCCTCTTCCCGTTCCGGTCGGGGCAGCTTCCGGTCACAAGACTTCCGGTGATGTCACTTTGACGGTAAGCTTTTGAATTTGACGGTAAGCTTTTGAATTCGACGGTAAGCTTTTAATTTGAAGGCACGCCAATATTTGATGGTAAGCTTGAGATTTCGATGGTAATTTTTTTTCTACGTTTTGCTTCGTAGTATGTATTTTGCATTCATACACAATAACAAAATTTTCTCAGTTCCGTTTTCGAGACACAAGAGGACTGATTTCCATACATATTTGTTCTGCTTATATCACCTAACACTGTAAAACCCCTTTGTTGCTGGTGTTCGATTGTAACTTCGAACAAACCACTACTGGGGTTCACATCAAATAAAAGAAAATAACGTTCTCTTATATCATCCTTAGGTCTATAGAAAAAATACAGTAACGGTTTTTTGTGTTGATTTTGTGAGTCATAACTGAGTTGTGAATGAACCCGTTTCGCGCTGATAACATGTTTTAGATCAAGTTTAGCACATCGTTCCCCAACTAATTGCTTATTGATATATTCCACAACAAATAAAGCAAGTTGTTGGACAATGGGGGCATCAACGTTGACCTTCTCTGAAGAATAACATACACAATTGTGTTCGTCAATTCCTGCATTTGCGCATGATCTATCTTCCGGAATTGATCTAAACAAACTTATTCCCCTTGGATATGGATATTGCACTTCCGGTGATTGAAAATTATTATTATATATGTCAACCATTGTTTTGTATGTATCAAATGGTGAAGTTAATCTGTCTATGTTCGTCTTAAGATTCGTATGTAAATTTGGAAATTGACCTTTCAACTTTTCTGGAACAACAACTGAAAGTAACGGAAGTCGTTCTTCCAATCTGCCAATCGGAGTGTTTCTTATTTTATCAACACGTGATCCATGGTCACTAAGAAAAAATAAAAATGAATTTTCCAAGAATCCTTCGGTTTTAAGGAACACTAACATATCCAATAAATCGTCGTCAGCCAACTTGATAAAATTAACATAATTATGACTAATTTTATTATTCCACACAAGTGCAAATTTAGGATCATTCGAGTACGCCTTTAAAAATCGCTTAAAATAATCGATAGCAATCACATGTAAAGGTTTATCCCCATAGCATAAATATGACTTGGACATCAGTTTCATATTTTTATCCTCGAAAAACTGCAAAACATCACTGACCGGTGATTCAAAGAGTTCCATTTGATTAATAGCTAAATAAAATGGCCGCATGTAGTGATTAGTAGGCTGTTTGTTGAATCCACTGCCTCCGCTAGTCCCCAAGTTAAATGTTGAAATTCTAGGCCAGTCTTCCAAAAACATGGTGGCACCACCTGATGACGATACATTGTGCCATAGGAATGGATGGTTATCAAACGGTTTATGGTCTTCAACCGGGAACTCTTTTGAAAATGCATAACTTCCTGTTAAAAACGGAACCATATTTGGTAACGTATTATCTCCAAGTTTTGTATAACCTTTTAAAATATATGCGCTTAGATTTTGTTCTAGGTATGTCATGGTCTTCGGAAGTTCTCGTATTGCTGCGAGTCTAGATACGGAATCGAGACCGAAAAGCAAAATGCTATACTTTTGTTGACGATCATGTCGCTCTGAGTTTATTTTTTCTTTCGGTCGATAAATCTGATAGTGTAGTCTATTATATATGATTTTTCCAATATGAAAACATTTCACATTAACGAAGTCCGTTCGGACTACAATTGAATTATTGAACCATACTTCCGGTCCTAGATAAATGTTATAATCATCTCCAGTCTTCCGAATGATTTCCTGAAATTGGCACGTGATTTCCTTACTAAGCATGCGTGACTGGTTTATTTGCAGGGTTGAATTATAATCGAAGTAAACCAGATCCGTATTTTTTGAACATATTATAGGATCAGGTTTCCAATAAAACTTCATAATTTCTGCATCAAATGGGTTCACTTGTGGAATGATACAACTACCTTTTATGTTCTTGTGTGTATATGCCATATATCCAGGACCAAAATACAGATAAAAACCCATATATCCGCCTAGAAAAATAGTTCCACATATACAAAGCAATGTCCGCGCTAGATTACCTCTCCTATGAAAATTGCGGAATGGTATACTTAGAATCCACAGTGGATACATCACAACAACACTGAAGAACTATGGCTGTCCTGGAAACGAAATAAAAAGCTATGCATTAACAAAATGACAAAGGCTAATTTCATGTTACAATAATTTGTTTTTCTTCTGTTTTTCTTAAAAGCATTTGCAATTTTGTTTCTAATATGTTTATCAAAATGAAAAAGTGACAAGCAAATGGACGAATGTGAAACTTGTTATACGTCCTGCTAATATTATAACAGTGAATATGAATACGAAAACTGTCCGGAGTTTTATTAATATGCACAATGTACTATTCTTCAACAATGTACTATATTCTTCAACAATGCCCCATATTCTTCACAAATACAGTATTTCAACTATATTCAGGACTATTATTAGGCTTACCGTATTATAGTCTGACGGACCCCTCCCCCTCCCCTCCCCCCAAAAAAAATCGAGACGTACTAGTATTCTCCACACGGGGATGCGCTTGTCAATTGTGTGGGTTTGAGCTCTTGAGAATCCCGTGCTTCACTAGTACCCAGAAAATATCGTCGAGTATGTGAGTGAGTGACTGTTGTTTATCACTAAATTGACAATTTTTCAGCTATTTGCATAACATGTCAAGAACAAGACCACCACGCTTCTGTTAGCTCACTGAAACAATGGGTTGACATGTCGTTCACCTCCGACATATTATCCTGATTCCGAGTCTACTATTCGTTGCGCTCTCTCCCTAATGCTGCGAGTTCAGCGGAGAAGTAACAAATACTAGTTTCATAATCTGGTTTGACCCGACCGAGGCTTGAACCCACAATCTACCTCACTCGAGGGGAGCACACTATCCATTACACCACAGATACGGTTGAAAAAGTCGTTGAAAGTGGCGTAAAACGGTTATAACATACGACCATAATGTGATGACAATAGTACATAAGGTGACGTTACCGGTATATTAGACTTTTTTTAGGAATGATTTTATCCAATCATAGGTCGTCAAATAAATGCAACATCGTACAATTGTATTTATATAGGTTCGACACATGTAAGCAGCTGTTAAAATAAGATTGTACGATGTTGCATTTATTTGACGACCTATGATTGGATAAAATCATTCCTAAAAATAACGATAGAACGGAGAGCCATATATGGAAATCTAGAGAATAAGATTAATACGCTTTACCTGGCCAGGAGAAAATTCCATTCATAAAAATAACGCGCAGTAGCGAAATGATGCAGACGGAAAATTACAGAAGATCAGTGGGCGGTGCTTAATTTTGCGTAGTGACCATTACGTCTTTAGCCTTAGAATTCCATTCATAAAAATAACGATGCAGACGCGACGATAGATAAACTTGCAGGTATTTGACTAGGCTCTCTATATATGTGTGTGTGTATTTTGACTTAGCATAATTAAACACAACTGCAAGAAAGATGATGATTTATATTTTCTTCTAAAATAACGTGCAGTTACGAAACGATGGAGACGGAAAATTACAGAAGGTCACTGGGCGGTGCTTAATTTTGTGTATTGGCCATCACGTCTTTAGCCTTAGAACTTCCAAGAAAGTCCGTCAAACATAGTTCGTGGAAAAAAATTAGTTACTGTTTCAAGCTATAGAACAGCAACATCGTATAAAAATGTTATAAGCTCCCTTGACCGACTATGGTTATTTAGACGGTAAGTACATATTTGAAGGGTTCGCGCTGGAGCGCTCACCCTTCAACGATTTACTGACCGTCTAAATAACGATAGACGGTCACTAGGGAGCTTATAACTTATATTGTATGAATATGGACACGAACAAGTTAAAGGAATTGCCACCCCTTTTTTAACTTTCTGTTTACATATTTATTTTCAATAAAATTTCTTTATTTCTTTTTTATTTCATCTCGTTTTCCTTATTATAACTTGTGCGTGTCCATATGTTAACAGCAACTTACATTTGTCGACCCTATATTTATATTAATTATCCGTGTTAACAGAAAGTTATTAAAAAAAAAAGAGGGTGGCGATTCCGTGCCACGAGCGTCTGTGATTTAACCACTAATTACCTGTCTGTACTTATTGTTTAAAATTAAACATTTCATCTTCATTATTTTCTAAATAATTTTTAAATTATTCAATATTATTACATGTACCAAATATAGCCTACCTTAATTACCCCTATCGACTCTATCTTTATTCTATTTTGTATAACGTTCTATAATTCCCTTTTAATCCGCTTTAGACTATTAATACAGGTACTTCGGAAAGATGATAAAATAGGGACCGTCTCAAAACTTAAATACCAAGATTTAATCAATCGAATTAAAATCAGATTTTTCAGTTGCACTTGCCGGGCTATATATCATGGGATCAGAGAACAAGTCACATTTCGAAGAGCTTCTGGTGATGTCCTCTTTGTACTAGAACAACACGCTTAGCTGGATTTTATAGTGCTAGCTTACTACATAAACAGTCCGCATGCAGACATGTCGCTCCACTCGAAAACATTATCCTCATTCCGAGCTCACCAGTATTTTCTGTTATTCATTAGTACGGCGACATTATCTGCGCAGCTTTACAGACAGTCTACATGTCTCAATGCGTACTCTAAAGTTGTGAGTTTGAACTCCGTTCATGGCGAAGTGTACTCGATCCAACATTATGTGATAAAGTTTGCCAGTGACTTGTGACAGCTCGGTGGTTTTCTCCGGGTACTCCGGTTTCTTCTTCCACTTAAGCTGACCGCCACGATATAACTGAAATATTGTTGAAAGTGGCGTAAAATACCATTAACCAGCCAATCAATACGTACTTGATTGGTCTTTCTTCTAAAATAGTTTATAGACACTTGTGACGTGGGTAGAACTAGTTTCCGGGACTTTAACTCTCTCTTAGTGAAGGGTTATGGGATTTTACCTTGTACAGTTTACTTTTTTATGGAGATGGAAAATCCAAGATGGCCTTCAACGCACGTTCAGCATGTGGACCCTTTTGGAAGCTGTTTTTAAAATCCATTTCTGAAACTACAAGACCTATAAATTATGAAAAGAAAATTTAAACAAATCCACCAATGTCAACAACATGAACAATCACCTCTCATCTTAACTGAACTCACTGAATACAAAAAAGACCACGACATATGATGTCGACAATCAAGGTTCTGGTTTGGGACAGGCACACATATGTGGCGGGGGAAACCGGTTAATGGAATGTCAACCTCCCCTCTTCATAACTGGATCTCCTACAGCGATACATATATAAATAAACAATAAAAACCTGCACTGATTCACTTCCACTCGGAAAGACCACATACTATCACAAAAATGAATGACAACATAAACATGGACAGTACAATAGCAGGTTCAATGAACGCTCGCAGTTAACTACAGTTTAGAATTTTGTATATTGACTAGAAATATAATATTGCCATGAACTTCGAAAAGGGTTCAACAGTGCACCATGGTAGAGCACTAAAATATTATCTTCTGAGTGAGTGAGTGAGTGTTGCTTAACGCCAACTCGGCAATTTTCCAGCTACATTTTTGTATATCATGGCGAATACAAGTTAATTTTGAATGATATGATGATGAGGTCCGCTTTGTACTAGACTAACACGCTGAGTTAGGTTTATACAGTGCTAACTCACTGGAACAACAGTCTGTGGATTGACATGTCACCCCACTCGGACACATTTTCCTGATTCCGAGCCAACCAGTCTTTGTTCTTTCTCCTTAATGCTGCGTGCTTAGCGGAGAAGCAACAAATACCAATTGTATAGCCTTTGGTTTGACCTGATCGGGATTCGAACCAAAGATCTACCACACTCGAAGCGAGCACGCTAGCCATTACACCACCGACGCGATTCATCTTCTTTTGAGAACAGCCACTGTGGTGTAATGGTTAGGGGGCTCGCCATGAATGTTGGTAGATTGATGGGTTCGATTCCCAGTCTGATTAAAACTGGTACATTGTATTTGTTTATTCTGCACTAAACACGCAGCATTAAAGAGACAAGAGCGAGTAGACAGTCTATAATGTTGCTGCAGTAAGAAAAGCTTGAAGATATCAAAAGGGGTCAGAAGCCGTAAATCTAAGATATCAAAAGGGAGGTAATCAGAAGCCGTAAATCTAAGATAACAAAGGGGTAATCAGAAGCCGTAAATCTAAGATAACAAAGGGGTAATCAGAAGCCGTAAATCTAAGATAACAAAGGGGTAATCAGAAGCCGTAAATCTAAGATAACAAGGGGTAATCAGAAGCGTAAATATAAGATAACAAAGGGGTAATCAGAAGCCGTAAATCTAAGATAACAAAGGGGTAATCAGAAGCCGTAAATCTAATGTAACAAAGGGGTAATCAGAAGCCGTAAATCTAAGATAACAAAGGGGTAATCAGAAGCCGTAAATCTAAGATAACAAAGGGGTAATCAGAAGCCGTAAATCTAAGATATTAAAAGGGGTAATTAGAAGCCGTAAATCTAAGATATCAAAAGGGATCAGAAGCCGTAAATCTAAGATATCAAAAGGGGTAATCAGAAGCCGTAAATCTAAGATATCAAAAGGGATCAGAAGCCGTAAATCTAAGATATCAAAAGGGATCAGGAGCCGTAAATCTAAGATATCAAAAGGGGTAATCAGAAGCCGTAAATCTAAGATATCAAAAGGGATCAGAAGCCGTAAATCTAAGATGTCAAAAGGGACCAGAAGCCGTAAATCTAAGATATCAAAAGGGATCAGAAGCCGTAGATCTAAGATATCAAAAGGGATCAGAAGCCGTAAATCTAAGATATCAAAAGGGATCAGAAGCCGTAAATCTAAGATAACAAAAGGGATCAGAAGCCGTAAATCTAAGATATCAAAAGGGATCAGAAGCCGTAAATCTAAGATATCAAAAGGGATCAGAAGCAGTAAATCTAAGATATCAAAAGGGATCAGAAGCCGTAAAGCTAAGATAACAAAGGCGTAATCAGAAGCCGTAAATCTAAGATAACAAAGGGGTAATCAGAAGCCGTAAATCTAAGATATTAAAAGGGGTAATTAGAAGCCGTAAATCTAAGATATCAAAAGGGATCAGAAGCCGTAAATCTAAGATATCAAAAGGGGTAATCAGAAGCCGTAAATCTAAGATATCAAAAGGGATCAGAAGCCGTAAATCTAAGATATCAAAAGGGATCAGGAGCCGTAAATCTAAGATATCAAAAGGGATCAGAAGCCGTAAATCTAAGATATCAAAAGGGATCAGAAGCCGTAAATCTAAGATAACAAAAGGGATCAGAAGCCGTAAATCTAAGATATCAAAAGGGATCAGAAGCCGTAAATCTAAGATATCAAAAGGGGTCAGAAGCCGTAGATCTAAGATATCAAAAGGGATCAGAAGCCGTAAAGCTAAGATATCAAAAGGGATCAGAAGCCGCAAATCTAAGATATCAAAAGGGATCAGAAGCCGTAAATCTAAGATATCAAAAGGGATCAGAAGCCGTAAATCGAAGGACAGACCAAGCAATGGCCAAAAGATATAGGACACTATTCATAGATATGACATCATGATAAAACGTAGATATATAATTAAATACGCATGACCCATTTGTAGAAAGTCTTCATCGGATACGCTGGGTAAACCCTGGATAGTCAAATAATTTAAGAAAAGTTTGAGGATATCAAAGGGATAATCAGAAGCCGTAAATCGAAGGACAGACCAAGCAATGGACACAAGAAAAAGGATGAAAGGAAATCATTATCTACAAAGCACTATGCACACAGAAAACTAAAGATCGAACAACACTAATCCCACTTAAAACCAGGGGGAACTCGGGTCCCCCGGAAGGGTAATCACTCGTTGTGCAAGCACTATAAGAATGTAACTTAGCGTACTGGTCACGTCTAGTTCAAAACATCATAATCAACATCTTATAAAAAAAAAGACGGTGATGTAATGGTAAGCGTGCTCGCCTTTATTGTGGTAGATCATGGGTTCGAGGCCCGGTCTTTATTGTGGTAGATCATGGGTTCGAGGCCCGGTCTTTATTGTGGTAGATCATGGGTTCGAGGCCCGGTCTTTATTGTGGTAGATCATGGGTTCGAGGCCCGGTCTTTATTGTGGTAGATCATGGGTTCGAGGCCCGGTCTTTATTGTGGTAGATCATGGGTTCGAGGCCCGGCCTTTATTGTGGTAGATCATGGGTTCGAGGCCCGGTCTTTATTGTGGTAGATCATGGGTTCGAGGCCCGGCCTTTATTGTGGTAGATCATGGGTTCAAGACCCGGTCTTTATTGTGGTAGATCATGGGTTCGAGGCCCGGTCTTTATTGTGGTAGATCATGGGTTCAAGACCCGGTCTTTATTGTGGTAGATCATGGGTTCGAGGCCCGGCCTTTATTGTGGTAGATCATGGGTTCAAGACCCGGTCTTTATTGTGGTAGATCATGGGTTCGAGGCCCGGTCTTTATTGTGGTAGATCATGGGTTCAAGACCCGGTCTTTATTGTGGTAGATCATGGGTTCGAGGCCCGGTCTTTATTGTGGTAGATCATGGGTTCAAGACCCGGTCTTTATTGTGGTAGATCATGGGTTCGAGGCCCGGTCTTTATTGTGGTAGATCATGGGTTCAAGACCCGGTCTTTATTGTGGTAGATCATGGGTTCGAGGCCCGGTCTTTATTGTGGTAGATCATGGGTTCAAGACCCGGTCTTTATTGTGGTAGATCATGGGTTCGAGACCCGGCCTTTATTGTGGTAGATCATGGGTTCAAGACCCGGTCTTTATTGTGGTAGATCATGGGTTCGAGGCCCGGTCTTTATTGTGGTAGATCATGGGTTCAAGACCCGGTCTTTATTGTGGTAGATCATGGGTTCGAGGCCCGGTCTTTATTGTGGTAGATCATGGGTTCGAGACCCGGCCTTTATTGTGGTAGATCATGGGTTCGAGGCCCGGTCTTTATTGTGGTAGATCATGGGTTCGAGGCCCGGCCTTTATTGTGGTAGATCATGGGTTCAAGACCCGGTCTTTATTGTGGTAGATCATGGGTTCGAGGCCCGGTCTTTATTGTGGTAGATCATGGGTTCAAGACCCGGTCTTTATTGTGGTAGATCATGGGTTCGAGGCCCGGTCTTTATTGTGGTAGATCATGGGTTCAAGACCCGGTCTTTATTGTGGTAGATCATGGGTTCGAGACCCGGCCTTTATTGTGGTAGATCATGGGTTCAAGACCCGGTCTTTATTGTGGTAGATCATGGGTTCGAGGCCCGGTCTTTATTGTGGTAGATCATGGGTTCAAGACCCGGTCTTTATTGTGGTAGATCATGGGTTCGAGGCCCGGTCTTTATTGTGGTAGATCATGGGTTCGAGACCCGGCCTTTATTGTGGTAGATCATGGGTTCGAGGCCCGGTCTTTATTGTGGTAGATCATGGGTTCGAGGCCCGGTCTTTATTGTGGTAGATCATGGGTTCGAGACCCGGTCTTTATTGTGGTAGATCATGGGTTCGAGGCCCGGTCTTTATTGTGGTAGATCATGGGTTCGAGGCCCGGTCTTTATTGTGGTAGATCATGGGTTCGAGGCCCGGTCTTTATTGTGGTAGATCATGGGTTCGAGTCCCGGCCTTTATTGTGGTAGATCATGGGTTCGAGGCCCGGTCTTTATTGTGGTAGATCATGGGTTCGAGGCCCGGTCTTTATTGTGGTAGATCATGGGTTCGAGACCCGGCCTTTATTGTGGTAGATCATGGGTTCGAGGCCCGGTCTTTATTGTGGTAGATCATGGGTTCGAGGCCCGGTCTTTATTGTGGTAGATCATGGGTTCGAGACCCGGTCTTTATTGTGGTAGATCATGGGTTCGAGGCCCGGTCTTTATTGTGGTAGATCATGGGTTCGAGGCCCGGTCTTTATTGTGGTAGATCATGGGTTCGAGGCCCGGTCTTTATTGTGGTAGATCATGGGTTCGAGTCCCGGCCTTTATTGTGGTAGATCATGGGTTCGAGGCCCGGTCTTTATTGTGGTAGATCATGGGTTCGAGGCCCGGCCTTTATTGTGGTAGATCATAGGTTCGAGGCCCGGCCTTTATTGTGGTAGATCATGGGTTCGAGGCCCGGTCTTTATTGTGGTAGATCATGGGTTCGAGACCCGGTCTTTATTGTGGTAGATCATGGGTTCGAGGCCCGGTCTTTATTGTGGTAGATCATGGGTTCGAGGCCCGGTCTTTATTGTGGTAGATCATGGGTTCGAGGCCCGGTCTTTATTGTGGTAGATCATGGGTTCGAGTCCCGGCCTTTATTGTGGTAGATCATGGGTTCGAGGCCCGGTCTTTATTGTGGTAGATCATGGGTTCGAGGCCCGGCCTTTATTGTGGTAGATCATAGGTTCGAGGCCCGGCCTTTATTGTGGTAGATCATAGGTTCGAGGCCCGGCCTTTATTGTGGTAGATCATGGGTTCGAGGCCCGGTCTTTATTGTGGTAGATCATGGGTTCGAGGTCCGGTCTTTATTGTGGTAGATCATGGGTTCGAGGCCCGGTCTTTATTGTGGTAGATCATGGGTTCGAGGCCCGGTCTTTATTGTGGTAGATCATGGGTTCGAGGCCCGGCCTTTATTGTGGTAGATCATGGGTTCGAGGCCCGGCCTTTATTGTGGTAGATCATGGGTTCGAGGCCCGGCCTTTATTGTGGTAGATCATGGGTTCGAGGCCCGGCCTTTATTGTGGTAGATCATGGGTTCGAGGCCCGGCCTTTATTGTGGTAGATCATGGGTTCGAGGCCCGGCCTTTATTGTGGTAGATCATGGGTTCGAGGCCCGGTCTTGTCAAACCAAAGACTATTGAATTGCGTTTTGTTGCTTCTCCACTAAGAACGCAGCACTTAGAGCGGAGACTGGTTGGCTCGGAATCAAGATAATATGTTCGAGTGGAGTAACATGTCAACCCGCGAATTGTTGTTTCAGTGAGATGACCCGATATAAAAATCCAACTAATAAACGTGTTGATCTTGTATAAAGGAAATACCATCCTCGTCTAACCGAAATCTGGCCATAATGTATGCTGAAAAACGTTTTCAGAAGCCAGACTCCTGGGTTTTTTTTTCGAAATTGCCTTAGATCTTTTTGCACGTTCTCTGTATTATTCTAAAGTTATACATTTCATACGATTTCATACGAGTTATCCGGTCTAGCAAGAGCAATCAAAAGGACAATGAATTTGAGTAGAAACTATTCTCATAATGAACAAGACGGGTGTCACTGGTGGAACAGGAACTGCTTACCCTTCCGGAGCACCCGAGTTCACCCCCGGTTTTTAGTGGGGTTCGTGTTACTCGATCGTTAGTTTTATATGTATGTTTTGTTGTTTGTCCTTTTGTACTTTTTCCTTTGGCCATTGTGTTGTCAGTTCTTCTTCGATTTACGGATTCTGATTACCCCTTTGGTATCTTCAGACTCTTCTGGTAGATATTTGAATCTTCTAGAAAATCAAAGGATAACTTTATACAGCAAATAGAAAATTCACAAGTTGTTACAACATTAAAATATTGAACATATTAGGATAGCACTAAAGTGAAGCCCTAAATTTATTCAACCTTTTTTTTTTGCACTACTTCAAACTAAAATATTATAAAAACTAAATGAGCGGTGTAGGAGTAGATAGGACAGGAGGGATAAAAAAAAAAGGGGGGGGGGTTAAGGTTTGGGAGTTGAGATTTCCATTACATTTACGGATATTTAAAATTCGATTAAATACATGCACATTTTATTCATTGCTTTTCAACGTTAAATTTTAAATAACTTATTCATATATTGAAACAAGTTATTTAATCGGATTCCGAATTTAAATCCTTCACGACCTAACCTTTCTTCTTTGGTCAATTTCTGGAGTTTAACACATACAATGTATACCCTCATCCTAGAACTAGTGCCGTCTTAACGCATCGGGGCCCATGTTAATCTATGTATGCTGTGTACAGTATGATTTTTAATGTTTAAATATTGATTTTGTTGGGAGTACCAATACAATAAATATATGTTTAATTGTATTGACCATTTACAACTTTACAATAAAACTGACCGCCATGATATTACTGAAACTTTGTTGAAAGTGGCGTTAAACACTATAAATCAAACCTATATTCCCCCACATTATATTAATTGCACTCACAAGCTTCTGTACAACACAATATTTTTGATCCAGGATTTCAAGTTAGGGGGGACGTAGTTAAAAAAAAATTGGGGGTATTTCGTGTGAAAAATCATGATTTTACGCAAAAAAATCATATTTTTTCCAATTTTAGGGGGGGGGGGGCACCGCGGGTGCACCCCCTGGATCCGCCCCTGCAACATATGTAACCCCGAAATTCGAGAAAGTACGTCCACATATTATTTTAATGTCACGTTTCTGTATAGAAACAGAAAGATAATGTTTCACGCCATGATTTTTGACAAAGAATGTGTATTCAAATAAAAACTGTAAATATCTGTAGTTATTTTAACCCATAACCCTCCGGTAATATCCAGTTGTAAAAATAAAAGAGGCCGTTTCAAAATACATTTTACCGCGTTCAATAAGTATATAGTGTAACGGGAACACTCCCTTCGCTAAGGATATAGATATCGTAGTAGGTTCATAGCCACATCTGCCAACTGCGTTAGTGGATATTTCCTTTAGTTAAATTGGTAGAGGGGTGGCTTACAATGCGAGAGTTCCCGGGATACAATCCCATCAGAGACATTGCATTTTTCGAAGGTAAAACATGTTCTACTGTTACAATAGTATTGATACCTGATTATTGTACATGAAAAATATTTTTTTCTTTTTCTGTTTATATTATTAAAAAAAATTTTAGGCTCTGAACCCGACAAGAAACATTGTATTTATATATATATATTTTTTTTATATATACATGTATATGTATAATTGCCTCCAATGACAATAATCAATGAATGCAGTTTGTTTGCCCCTATTGTGGGCCCATTGACTGGAATAATAAATATTCTTATTCTTATACTAATAAACAGGTGTTGTATATAATAAGTTTAACCCATTATTTCTTTTTTTTTCCATTCGTGTCATTCATTTCTTGAAGGGGGTCGTCGTGTTCGTGATCGTATGTTGATACCTCTGCAATCATTGCCTATCACCACTTTCGTTGTGAGTTCGAATCCCGCTCATGGCGACGTTCACTCATTTTTATGCAGAAATCGTAGCGGACAGCACAACACGGAAACTCAGAGCGTGAAGGCACATAATAGCACGACACAAAAACATAAAATAGGTTTAGCTGGCAATATTATATAAACTAGAATCTCCTAGTTATATACAGTTGTAGTATTAATCCTATCCCGGTGTGGACATTAATGGATGCATGAAACAACGTCGCTTAATTAGTTCAGCATATAGTTCGACATGGAAGTTTTCAATTAAGTCCCACCAGATACTGTGCATTTCCGATGGACTTGGGATCTAAGACTCACATGAATAAATGCATATTTTACAGACACGTTCGCAAATTTCACATGATGGTCATTGTTATTTGACAGATGAAACAAGTATTGCGATAAACATAGTCCTCAGTGCGAAGTTCGTAACAGTTGGTCAGAAATTGCCATACACTTGCTATACATACGGAATTCTGTATCTCTCTGAATCAGTCGAAATCTTCGTCCAAAAAAATATACGAGTTTTCCAGTCATTTCATGATTCCGATCCACAGCATTCACTACAATACGTTTCCATTATTTCTTTGTTCAGTGTCATGAGTATCAATCAAAGGGTCGTCGTGGTCGCATGGTGCAATCAGTGACTATCACAGAATAAAGTTGAGAATTTGAATCTAGCTCATGGCGAGATATACTCGATACAACTTTATATAATTTTTCAGTGACTTACAGAAGGTCGGTTGTTTTCTCCTGTTTCCTCCACCAATAAAACTGACCGTGACGATATAACTGACGGTGACGATATAACTGCCGGTGACGATATAACTGACGGTGACGATATAACTGACGGTGACGATATAACTGACCGTGACGATATAACTGACCGTGACGATATAACTGACCGTGACGATATAACTGACGGTGACGATATAACTGACCGTGACGATATAACTGACGGTGACGATATAACTGACCGTGACGATATAACTGACGGTGACGATATAACTGACGGTGACGATATAACTGACCGTGACGATATAACTGACGGTGACGATATAACTGACCGTGACGATATAACTGACGATGACGATATAACTGACCGTGACGATATAACTGACGGTGACGATATAACTGACCGTGACGATATAACTGACGGTGACGATATAACTGACCGTGACGATATAACTGACGGTGACGATATAACTGACGGTGACGATATAACTGACCGTGACGATATAACTGACGGTGACGATATAACTGACGGTGACGATATAACTGACGGTGACGATATAACTGACGGTGACGATATAACTGACCGTGACGATATAACTGACGGTGACGATATAACTGACGGTGACGATATAACTGACCGTGACGATATAACTGACGGTGACGATATAACTGACGGTGACGATATAACTGACGGTGACGATATAACTGACCATGACGATATAACTGACCGTGACGATATAACTGACGGTGACGATATAACTGACCGTGACGATATAACTGACGGTGACGATATAACTGACCGTGACGATATAGCTGACGGTGACGATATAACTGACCGTGACGATATAACTGACGGTGACGATATAACTGACGGTGACGATATAACTGACCGTGACGATATAACTGACCGTGACGATATAACTGACGGTGACGATATAACTGACCGTGACGATATAACTGACGGTGACGATATAACTGACCGTGACGATATAACTGACGGTGACGATATAACTGACCGTGACGATATAACTGACGGTGACGATATAACTGACGGTGACGATATAACTGACGGTGACGATATAACTGACGGTGACGATATAACTGACCGTGACGATATAACTGACGGTGACGATATAACTGACGGTGACGATATAACTGACCGTGACGATATAACTGACGGTGACGATATAACTGACGGTGACGATATAACTGACGGTGACGATATAACTGACCATGACGATATAACTGACCGTGACGATATAACTGACGGTGACGATATAACTGACCGTGACGATATAACTGACGGTGACGATATAACTGACCGTGACGATATAACTGACGGTGACGATATAACTGACCGTGACGATATAACTGACGGTGACGATATAACTGACTGTGACGATATAACTGACGGTGACGATATAACTGACGGTGACGATATAACTGACCGTGACGATATAACTGACGGTGACGATATAACTGACGGTGACGATATAACTGACGGTGACGATATAACTGACGGTGACGATATAACTGACCGTGACGATATAGCTGACGGTGACGATATAACTGACCGTGACGATATAACTGACGGTGACGATATAACTGACCGTGACGATATAACTGACGGTGACGATATAACTGACGGTGACGATATAACTGACCGTGACGATATAACTGACGGTGACGATATAACTGACGGTGACGATATAACTGACCGTGACGATATAACTGACGGTGACGATATAACTGACGGTGACGATATAACTGACGGTGACGATATAACTGACGGTGACGATATAACTGACCATGACGATATAACTGACCGTGACGATATAACTGACGGTGACGATATAACTGACCGTGACGATATAACTGACGGTGACGATATAACTGACCGTGACGATATAACTGACGGTGACGATATAACTGACCGTGACGATATAACTGACGGTGACGATATAACTGACTGTGACGATATAACTGACGGTGACGATATAACTGACGGTTACGATATAACTGACGGTGACGATATAACTGACGGTGACGATATAACTGACCGTGACGATATAACTGACGGTGACGATATAACTGACGGTGACGATATAACTGACGGTGACG
Source organism: Bathymodiolus septemdierum (assembly GCA_963383655.1). Lineage (NCBI taxonomy): Eukaryota > Metazoa > Mollusca > Bivalvia > Mytilida > Modiolidae > Bathymodiolus > Bathymodiolus septemdierum. The sequence goes on from OY726531.1 coordinate 3,611,096, forward strand.
ATATAACTGACCGTGACGATATAACTGACGGTGACGATATAACTGACGGTGACGATATAACTGACGGTGACGATATAACTGACGGTGACGATATAACTGACCGTGACGATATAACTGACCGTGACGATATAACTGACGGTGACGATATAACTGACCGTGACGATATAACTGAAAGATTGTTGAATGTGACGTTTAACACCATAACACCTCTCAAAATCAAGAAATTATAATTTAACACCTTGTGATCTGTACTAATATAATTACTAAAGATAATTTGCCAAAAAAGACATTTTCTTTCAATTTTGAATAAGTATGAATGGATTACATGTACTTGTGGTGGTGCCAAGCGAGCTATATCATGGCGAGAACAAATGATTATCGAATCACGGCGAGAACAAATGATTATCGAATCACGGCGAGAACAAATGATTATCGAATCACGGCGAGAATAAATGATTATCGAATCACGACGAGAACAAATGATTATCGAATCACGACGAGAACAAATGATTATCGAATCACGGCGAGAACAAATGATTATCGAATCACAACGAGAACAAATGATTACCGAATCACGGCGAGAACAAATGATTATCGAATCACGGCGAGAACAAATGATTATCGAATCACGGCGAGAACAAATGATTATCGAATCACGGCGAGAACAAATGATTATCGAATCACGGCGAGAACAAATGATTATCGAATCACGGCGAGAACAAGTGATTATCGAATCACGACGAGAACAAATGATTATCGAATCACGACGAGAACAAATGATTATCGATTTCGATGAGATGATAATGGTGTCTTCTTTGTACCAGACCAATGAACTACTGCTAGATTTGTTGTCATTGAAACAACAGTCCGCGGGTAGATATGCCGCTCCACTCTGACACATTATCCCGATTCCGATTCAACCAGTGTTTACTCTTTCTCCTTAATATTCGGCGTGCAACAAACACACATTTAACAGTATTTGTTTGACCAGAACGAGACTCGAACCCACGATCTACCTCACTCGAGACGGGCACGCTGACCACCGATGAGGAAAACAATTGTTGAAATTATAATTACCGACATTTTTCTCATCAACAATGTTCAAAGTACGCGCGCGCGCAAAATTACCAAGTTTCTCAAGAGTTCAGCAATTCAGGCTCTGATGTCTTTTACGGCGTTCAAAAGATGGACATGACCCCCAATAGATAAATAAGATGGACATGACCCCCAATAAATAAATAAGATGGACATGACCCCCAATAAATAAATAAGATGGACATGACCCCCAATAAATAAATAAGATGGACATGACCCCCAATAGATAAATAAGATGGACATGACCCCCAATAGATAAATAAGATGGACATGACCCCCAATAGATAAATAAGATGGACATGACCTCCAATAGATAAATAAGATGGACATGACCCCCAATAGATAAATAAGATGGACATGACCCCCAATAGATAAATAAGATGGACATGACCCCCAATAAATAAATAAGATGGACATGACCCCCAATAGATAAATAAGATGGACATGACCCCCAATAGATAAATAAGATGGACATGACCCCCAATAGATAAATAAGATGGACATGACCCCCAATAGATAAATAAGATGGACATGACCCCCAATAGATAAATAAGATGGACATGACCCCAATAGATAAATAAGATGGACATGACCCCCAATAGATAAATAAGATGGACATGACCCCCAATAGATAAATAAGATGGACATGACCCCCAATAAATAAATAAGATGGACATGACCCCCAATAGATAAATAAGATGGACATGACCCCCAATAGATAAATAAGATGGACATGACCCCCAATAGATAAATAAGATGGACATGACCCCCAATAGATAAATAAGATGGACATGACCCCCAATAGATAAATAAGATGGACATGACCCCCAATAGATAAATAAGATGGACATGACCCCCAATAGATAAATAAGATGGACATGACCCCCAATAGATAAATAAGATGGACATGACCCCCAATAGATAAATAAGATGGACATGACCCCCAATAGATAAATAAGATGGACATGACCCCCAATAGATAAATAAGATGGACATGACCCCCAATAGATAAATAAGATGGACATGACCCCCAATAGATAAATAAGATGGACATGACCCCCAATA